>JAEIFJ010000029.1:0-252500 GCA_018903435.1 Leucophenga varia
TTCAAAAACTAAAATAAACGCCGAAGATATGTTTAATTGGGGAAATCACAAACAAACATAAAAGATTTTTCTAATTTAAAGTACTTTAATGATTCCATTGAGTTATCATCTATTGCAACATTATAAAGTCTCTCATTGTAGAGATATCATCAATCTGTTTCTAAATAATTTCGATTCTAAACATGTTAACTAAAAACTATTTTCCCAATTTCCGTAACTAACAATAAGTACGTACGTAAAGGCATCATGTCATCATAAATATAAGCGCAACGAATGTAAAAGCAGCCATCATCATGTCATGTGAAATAATTGCCCGTTTACGGTTCGCAGAGAAACGACGAGAACAAACAATCGTTTTGAATTTAGAGAGATAGACCAAGAGCGCTTTACAGCGGGGCGTATACAGAAAGTTTGTACTTAAATACTTTTTTTTTTTTTTAGATATTACAGCAGCTGCGACAATGAGAAAAAATTTAAAAAAAAAAATAGAATCAACCAAACCGAATCGTAACGAAATGAACAGAATAGACAGAAATTCCGCTGACAATCTGTTGACGCTATTCGCATGCATGCGCTGCATGGAAAGTCAACCAAAGCAACCAATCCAGCCATCAATAGCAAGGTCTGCCGTTTATTGTCACTGCACTCCTCACACTCATTGCAACCGCAGTTTTGAGAAGCGCGTGTTAGCACGCTTCAACGTCAAATTATCTAAGCTAGAGAATGGATGCAACACAGAGAAGCAGCACCACAGAATCGAAGCAACAAATGCGAACTTCGTTTGTGTTAGGCTAAAGAGTACCCCGCTGACGTATTGCTGGATTATATAATGCAGTAATGAAGCATCAATCTGTAACGTCGCGCACCGTCGAGCCCCATTTGAGTCAAACCGAACCGAAACGATTTATGGATATAACAAGTAGACAAGGGTAGGGTATATACACAGCGGTATGGCAGGCATGCAAAACCGCACAACAGCACAAAAAGCTAAAGCCAAACGTTAACAACACAATAGATATGTACATGTATCTGTGTATCTTTCTATCTATCTGGCTGGCTGGCATCCATGAAGCGTATTTGTATGTATATGCATTTCGGTGGTTCTATGAGAACATTTCATGGTCACCAACACAGATACAGATACAAAGATACACAAACGCATAGACAGATACAGATACGCAACCGTCCGACCGCCCGAACGAACGTTTGCACTTTCAATGAATACAAAGAAGCGCAGCGCATTGTAAATTTTGCTGAAACATTTTCCATTTTTATTTCATGAAAAAAAAAAGTTTTCATCTAGAAACGAAATAAAGCTGCCTGGAAATGTTAACAGAAATAATGTAATTGGTTTATAGTTGCGGTGGCTTTGTGTTGTGTTCGCTCGAAACTGAAATTGCTTTTGGAAATTTTCACTCGAGAAGCGTCAAGCGAAATGTTTTTTTTTTCTTTTTTTTGTAAATCTGTTTAGCATTTTTCATTCTGTTTGGCACAATTTAAATTGCAAATGATTGCCTGAATTTAGTAGCTTCATTAAAATTTCATGTTCATGCATACACCTAACAAGCGGCAGCATTTTCTATTCTGCTATATTATTGCAGATACATATTCAGATTAGTTTAGATTTAGTTACACTTTTCGTATTATTGCATTTGAAATTGTATTGTCATTGTGAATTTATGTGAATCTTTTGTTTTATGCGAATGATGATGATAATCGATTTGGCAGCTGTGCGCTTTGATGCGAAATAATAAAAAATGGTTCTAAAGTTTTTGATTGTAATAATTTTTGGTAAAGTATGAAAACAAATTACTTCTTTTAAAAAAGAATACCCGCGAAAATATTTAAATACTAACCTAACATATTGTGGAGCATACGCTTTCTCAAAGTTACCTATCCAAATTCGTAACTAATCCTAAAACTGTCAGATTCCCGAAAATCTCCTATCGAGAGCATTGGCAGAGCACATGTTTCATATCGCTCGTTCCGCAAAGACATTCCGGAACGTTTTGAGCGAATCGCCAATGATTGGAAAGACCGATTTGAGGTTTTAAATATAGTTCGGTCGTATCGCATTCCAGGAAATACTTCCTCTCATTCATAGCGAATCGAAGCTATGTATATGATTTTTATCAAATAACTTAAACTGACTTCCAGATCAGCTTCACATTAATCCGTTGCTATGCTGACCTCAATATAAGAAACTAAGCATACCATACTCGTGACGAAAAAGAATTCGAGGTAGTTGAATAATAAAACCGGGAAGGTCCATTCTTTAATAACAATTTTAGAACCATATTGAGATAGAAGAAATATTTTGAACCATACCCATTCGCTTCTTTGCTAGAAATAAAATCGACATGTGGTCCTCATTCCCAGAATATTTATTTATATATATATATATATATATATATATATATTTTTTTTTGATTATTCGCGTAGGAGGAATCTTTAATAGACGCCATCGTGCAGGTGATAGTGTGAGATTCTTACTCACTAAACCTCACTCCGCATCGAAAATCCGTTAAACAGCTAACCCAAAAGGTATAAAACATGACATATAATGATTAACTGGCAGAGTGACGGTAAGTCAAGAGTTACTCAAAGTTAGAAGTGTTTTAAAGAATTAACTTTGGGCATTTAAGCGATGCCACACCCGCGGGTATGTCGGTTAACCTGCTCTATTATAGTCGGTATTCGAAGATCCTGGTGAAGCGTTCCATTGCGCACATACCATGGTGCACCAGCAATACGTCGAAGGGATTATTTTTGAAGTGCTGGAACTCTTTTAATACAGGACGGTGCCGCAGAGCCCCAGATTTGCAAATATAACATCCAGATCGTTGCCATTTTTATTCGATAAACAGTTAGTGTATTATTCAAACTCAATTTACTGGACGATTTTAACAACCAGTTCAGCTAACGTAACTTACCAATACAGGAAGCAATGTGCATGGAAATGTGTATGCGCCAAGTTAGTCGCTGGTCCAGAAACATACCCAAATATGGAGCAAGGTACAATTCGATGACTTGTTGTTGTAAACTGCTATGATAGGCGCATCTGCTAAAATAATTCAGAAACTCCTGTGATAGATCTACAGCATAAGATACCATTTGTATATTATCTTTTTTATTGGGAATTTTTTTTTTTTTTTTTTTGGAAACTTTGTCACTGTGCAAAAAAAAAAAATTTTAAATTTCATGTCCATCACCATTTTTGAAATATAACTACAATTTCATAATCAGCGACCTTAAAAAACCCCGAAACTTCCATCAAATCTGATTAATATTAAAAATATATGAGCAATATTGTTTTTTTATAAAATTAGTTCCGCAAAATTCGTAATCGGTTCCAAGATTTATTGAAATCCGATCAGTTTAGAAAAATTCGGTCGCGTAATAGAATCATCGGAAAACTTTGATTGGCCATGACGACAATGGGTATAGTTATGTAATACTTAAATATAATGCATTTTTCTCAACGGGAGACTCCTATTCCCCAGAATTTGGTTTGTCATAGAAAGTTTAAATAGCACTCAAATTTTATGTTAATCAGTCTACTTTGAAAAGCAAAATTGGCACTTTGGAAATTAAAAAATGGTCCATCCAAAATTGTGTAAAAGAAACAAATCGATCGGATTTAGTTAAAAATTTTTTTTTTTTTTTTGCAAATCAGGAGTTTTGTTTTATTGTGTTTCAGTTTATTTTATTCCATCACACTACTTTTTAAAAAAATTATGTATATCCGTCTGTCCCCAAAAAATTTTGTTTATTAGATTTGTGTTTTGAGGTTGCAGTTGAAGTTGAATTTAAAGTCCGAATTTTCAACAATTTAGGTATGTCTGTCTGCACATTTAGAGCTAAAATTATAAACTTTGGTTTTTCTCGACCATGTTACTATTTCACAGATCCGCAAAGCATATCTTTGCATGGATAGATCTTAAGATCACAAAAACAATTTTTTTGTTGTAATTGATCTAAAATTGTAAACTTAAGCTTTTCATGACAGCGGCCATTTTGTATATGAAAACTAAAGAGCCAAGACCATTTTTTAGAATACTACCCAACATATATATAGATCAAAACACTTCTAATGTCAACCCATACTCTACAGATTTGTTAAGGATCGCGTATAGCATATACATACAAACTCACATTCCAGTTAATGATTTACAAGAGAAAATCATTTTAATATTTGTATTTTCGGCTAAAAAGTTGAATTATAACCCCCAACATGTTTCCCGAAATATTACCTAAGTTCACTGGTGAGAAAACGAAAAATAATTTAAAAATGTAACTTTCACCCACTTTTTTGAAAATAGAGTCAGATTTTTTTTTAATCTCAATACCCCATTTCCATTTCCTTGAACATTGTTTAGCTTAAACAATTTGAAAATTCCACCAGTTATATTTATCAGGTGGAAGGAACATCTATAGCGAAATTGATAAGCTACCAGAATGAATTTCTGATGATTATGCTGGATCAAATAAACTTTCGCTTCTTGAAAAAGTTGCATTTATGAACAGCCTTAACCAAGTTGATTTTAAACGAAGCAGGAAACTATGAATTACAGTCGTGTATTTCAACATAAATGAACCTAAAGATTTTTATTTTTCTCAACTAAAGTCACATCTTTTGAATAATCAATTTTTTTTACTTCAATGACATCTCAATAATTCTCACAAACTCAAAAAAGTGCAACACAACTGAGAAGAAAACCCGTTAAACTTGAGTTAACCAAAATAAAATTATATTCAAAAGAAATACAAACTTGATTTCAATTATTTACCAAAAAAAACAAAACAAAAAATCGAAAAAAACAAAATTAAAATTACAAACACAGAAAAATAAAAAATGAGATAGAAATATCGCGAGATTTGTTTAAAGATAAAACGAGATAGATACAAATAAGAAGCAGCTTCTTCCCTTTATGGCTAAATGGTTGGCACAATTCTTTTGCGCATACACATTGATGTGGTCTGTGGCGACTGCTTACTTATTTATTTATTTATTCTTTTTATTTATCAACCGAAATAAACACGTTCAAGGTTAACCACGCCACGCCACACCACGGCACACCATGCCATGCCATAGCAAGAATACCACTTGTTGTCTTTACTTTTGGCTTATATTGGATATAGCTGATTGTAGCTGTTTGAATGCCGTTGGCGTTCTTTTTATTTGTTTTTTTTTTTTTTTTTTTTTTTTTGTTCACTGAAGATGGCGACAAGCTGGAAAACATTTCTCAGCACCATAATAAAAATAATAATTTTTTGCTGTTGCTGATGCTGCTGTTCACTTTTTTTTTTTTTTTGAGTTTTATGGTTTACTTAAATTTTATTTTATTATAATGCGAACAAGTGCAGAGAAAGAGAGAGTAGGGGGGAGGAGAGACAACGGCAACGGTGGGGGTTGGGTTGAGGGGGGGGGTGTTTTGTTTTGAGGTTTGTTGGGTGATGGTAAAGAAGTCACCTTTGCATATGTATAAAATTGGAAAGACATATGAAAGTGGGTTGTTTATAAAGTTTTAACACTGAAAAATGCTGCATAAAATAATTTTTAATAAAAAAAAAAGCTTAAACCTTAACCACCTTTAAAAGCAATTTTGTCTCTCCCCCTACCGCTGCATTTTTTCTTATAACTTCTTTTAAATACAAAAAACAAAAAAATACAAAACGCGAAAAATTTTTTGGAAGGGGTTTTAATTTTGGTTAATTAAAATTAATTAATTATTTTTATTTTGATGACACCTCCCTTTTCATCAGTAAATTATGAAACGATAAAATAATTTTTTTTTTTTTTACAATTCCACAATTTTACTTTTACACCATACATACGCCAGATACGGAGGAGTCTTATGAGGGAGACATCGTAGTATCATTTGTTATTGATCAGCACGACGAGACACGACGAGAAGTTGATCTAGCCATGTCCGACTGTCTGTCCGACTTCTCCCGTTCGTCTGTCTGCATTTGCATTGATCAAAACGCCGAGACAAGTTGATCTAGCCATGTCCGACTGTCTGTCTGCCCGTTCGTCTGTCCCATTTACTACTGATCAGCACGACGAGACAAGTTGATCTAGCCATGTCCGACCGTCTGTCTGCCCGTTCCGTCTGTCTGCATTTCCTTTCGATCAGCACGACGAGACAAATCGATCTAGCCCATGTCCGACTGTCTGCCTGCCCGTCCGTCTGTCCGGTTGCTTTTACATATGCGTTTACCATAACCATAAAGGCCTGGCATTGTGCCTGTGCCGAGGCCTCAAGACATGCAAGTGGTCACGGGTCACCGGAGTCTCAAGTAAGTCACCACACCCTTACCTCCTCTAGCACAGAGTACAATAGGAATATGGTAGGTCCTTCGAAAAACTGGGAGATTAAAAAGCTGCCACTCGTGAGAGTGGGTACAATCAAGCCCGGCATTGAAAAATGGTTATTCTAATGAGAGCAGAGTTCTCTGCTTCCCTTAAATAAGCAGGAGAGTATCCTTAGTCGGGGCGACACTGATTTGATCGGTTGTGATAAAACAGCGATTAACAGAGAGAGTCTGAAGCGGGTCAAAGCCGGAGATATGTGTTTAGGGCAAATAGGGCGAGCTAATTGCTTAGCTTTCTGTCGTAGGCCCGGGTATTGACCCCAATATTGTGGAAGAGAGACTGCGGAGAATCAATCGATTATTCGTATTGTTGAGGATCTCAGCTGAGCCCGCAGAGAGTCTCCGGGCCAATTGAGGGGCGAAGAGGAGCCAGATCTGGGAGTTCGTCAGCGGTTTCGTTGCCGATACGACCCTGAGAGGTGTTGAAGAGTGTCAGCTAACAGTGGAGAACTAACTTAGATGTAAAGGTCCATGAAGTTAGTGCTTTAATAGCAGCTTGGCGTTTCATACGATTAATTTTAAAGATATTGACCTGATATTCGAAACTTAAACTTTCTCAGTCCGGAGCAGTTCAAGGGGTAAAACGGCGCCACGGCCGTTTTAAGGTATGAAAAAGTGATTATTTGTATACTTATAATGTCCTTTTCCTTTTTTTTTTTTTTCCTTTTTCCCCCCCCTTTTTTTCTTTTCCAATATTATAACTTTTTTTTTTTTGTAATTTTTTTTATTTTTAAAGGTTGTCTTTTTATTTTTTTTTTTTTTTTTTACTTTTTTAAACTTTCGTCTGTCTGGCTGTTTGTTGCTGCGCGATTTATTCGCTCAGTTTTAAAGATATTGACCTGAAATTTTAAACTTAAGCTTTTCTAGGTCCTGGGTACTTTCTATGTTAAAAATCAATGTGCCACGCCCACTTTAAGGTATAGCTCCCATACAAAAGTACAACATTTTGTCAAGTTCTTATAAGAAAAAATGTATTTATAAAGCGAATGGCTTCAAATATGGTACAAATGCTTCTTATTCCATTCCAAATCTTCAGTTTAAATTAGTTCAAATCGGACCGCGAATTTCTAAATTTTTAAGTATATTTTTTAATTTGTTTAGTATTTTAAGATAAAATTTAATACAAATGCTGCACACGAAGATCTATCCATGTCAAATGATGTGTAACAGGTATATAGTATAAGCTTTCCAACCGAAGTTAACTTTTTTTCTTGTTTTATGAAAAAAATTTTTTTTTCAAAAAGTTATAACTTTTAAAAATACGTCAATTTATGTCAGATGTGTCTCGTTAATGTTTTTCTCGTAATTGTATATTGAACTTTTTTGTGTTTAACAATGTGTTTTTTTTAAAACAGGAAAAAAAAAAACATTTACTGGTTATTATAGCTCAATAAGTGAAAATAGAGAGAAAATTATAAGAATACAGTTCTGGTTTTCTCGACAATATCTTTTATAAAATTTGGAATTGTCTTTTTTTTGTCGCATAGTAAAATGTATCTTAAATGATATCTTAAATTCTTTTCAAACCACTCTCGCTATATACGCAGATATGAACATATATTTTAAAAGAATAAATTTTAATGAATTTCATTGAAGGTGAAATACATTTATGCAAATTCGTAAATAAAAATTGTATAAGAGCGACAACAACAACAACAACAACGACAGCAACGATGTCGACGACGACGACAACACAGAAGAAGAAGAAGAAAAAGAAGAACATGTGGCTTTGCTTAACAAGCAGCAGCAACTTCTTCTTTTAATGTTTTTTAAATTCGATTTTATTTATTCTTTTTATTTAAGCATATTTTTGATGTTTTTTCTTCTTTAAATATTTAATTTTTTTTTCTTCAATTTTTGTCAGCTTAAGTCAGAGTTTGAGTGTTGGCGGTTTTATTTAATGCGTTCAAGAATTGTGGTTTTCTTGAAATTTTTTTTTCTTGTTTCGGAACATTTTTGATTTGGTTTCGGTTTCATTTTTCAAGTTGAACAAGTTACGCATGCGTAGTCGTCGTCGTCGACGTCGTAGTTTTATGTGCCACTCACGAACTCATGCACGCATTTTACTACAACAACAACAAGTTGCATTGAGGTAGGTTCAGTTCGGTTCGGGTTAGTTCAGTTTCGATATAGTTTGAATCGATTTTATTTAAAGTGGACTGATTTAATTGCGTAGCGCTTCTTTTCTTAAGCTTGATTATGTTGCTTTGGTTGACATGTTTCGAAAACTTGTTCCAAGGCTATTGTGACGCAGTGAAGACTTAAAAAAAAATAAAGAAGTTTGAATGTAAGGAAGTGAATTAAGTTGGCATTTTGATTGAGTAAAAGTGTTTTTGATTTTAATTAAAATTTTGTTTTTTTCGTGAAACAGATACATGAATGTCAAGTAGAACAGTATGGGATTTTTATTTTTTGGTTAAAAAAAATGTTTTAAAATATTATTTATTTTTTAGAAACATTTTGTACGACGGAATGGTCTTGCTGATAAATGTAAGGAGTGCTGATACACCTTATTCCATCAATAGTTCGTTGATGATAGCTGTCTTAACGAGGCTGTGGCTTGAAAAACTTTGTTAACAGAAAGATTTAGAAAAAAAAAAGACATAGAAAAAAATATAAATGTATTCTGCCTCTGGGAACTCCTTGACCAGCTAAATAAAAATAGAATATAAATTTATTGTCCGTCGTGTGGGTTGGTTCGACGGAGCGACCGTCATCCGAAAAGCAACGCATAGGTGAAATGTAATTCTCTAAGTTAACATAACAGAAGATACTGGAGGCTTCATGAGTAAGACCACAACCGGAAACAATTTACGAACCACGATTAACGATATGCACCTGAAAAAAAAAAAAATTTTTTTTCTGTCATATCCTCTATTTCTGAAGAGTGGTGTGTGTGTGGTTTTTCAAAGTTGTTGTTTGGAAGCACCGTTATAGTGGTAAAGGAGATATTTTTTGTATAGTTTTTTGATTTTTTTTATCCCCACCCCAAATAAACGGTATATTATTTTTGTTTTAAAGTTTTTTAACCCTTTAAGGGGAACGTCTTAAACCCAAAAAGTTATAAAATTTTTAATAAGCCCGACGAGACAAATCAATTGGGTTTTTTCCTCTTTTCCTCCCTTTTTCTGTCTGTATATTTCTAGGCATCTTTTGTTGAAGATATAAAGATATTAAGTTGAAATTTGGAACTTAAGCTTTTCTCGGCAACGACTATTATGAGTTAGAGAATTAAGGCCCCCCCCCCCTTTTTTAGAGCCCCCCTCAAAAAAACCCCCCTTTTCTGACTTTTTTTGTTAAAGAGTTTTTTTTGTATATATTCTCTCTCCAAAATTTGAAAAAAAACATTCTAATCCCCACACTAACAACCCACCACCCCCATTTTCATATTTAGCATACCTCCCATACCTACTTTCAATTTTTATTTAAAATGTTGAATATTTAATCTTAATTTTTATCCATATTAATATTAAATATTCCCACATCACGCTTCCAAGCCCCTCGTCCGGTGTTGCTTTTTTATTAAATTAAACTTACAGACCCTTTTACCCTTTTTTAAAAATTTGTTATATATATTGGTATTTTTAACTGAAAAAATTTTAAAAAAATTTAAGTTGAAAATTTGGTGAAACCTCAGAGAATACTCACAAAAACCTTTTAAAAATTCTAAGGGGGGTATTTTAAATTTTGTTTGTTCCAGGTGTACCTTTTTTCTTGTTTTTTTTTTTTTTTTTGGTGGGTGGGGGCTAAGCCCAAGTACCGTATAATTCAAACTTTAAAGATTTTGGGGGGTTTTGTGGATTGAACTAGAAAGTAGATCGAGATGGGATGTGGGGTGGGGTGAGAAAAGGTAAGTTGGGTTAGGGCAAGAAGATAGACGGCCCGAGCCGTATCCGAGCCATGGTACTTACGGAGGATGGTATGGGATGTGTTTTACCCAATTTTAAAGGAAAAAAAAAAAAAAAAAAAACCCCTTTTTTCCAAAATTCGAAAATGGGCGGTAAATTTGTATGGGAGCTATACATCAGAGTAGGCGTGGCAGTCTGAATTTAACTTACAAACAACCTAGGACTGAGAAGAGCTTAAGATTCGAGTTTCAGCTCAATATCTTTAAAACTGAGCGAATGAATCATCTCGCAACAGACAGAGAGACGGACGGACAGACAGACTGACGGACATGGCTAGAACAATTCGTCTCATTGAGCTGATCAAGAATGTATATACTTTATGGCGTCTCTGATGCCTGCTTTAATGCGTTACAAACTTTCCGACAAACTGATAATACCCTCTTTACACTATGTGTAGAGGGTATAAAAATAGAAGATAAAATGAAGATGTACAGACAAGCGAACGAGGGTTCAGCCATCTATCTGCTTTTATCAGGCGTGTTAGTGTACTCTCTCGTTCTACCTCCGTTAGCTCCTTCAGTACCATTGCTGAGAAGTTGCTAACCGCTTTCCATATATGTACCTCACCATTTAGCCTTTGAAATGGTTCACAGTAATAGTGGAGCCCGCTTGTTGTTGCCTCTCTCATTCAAATCTAGTGCAACCGATCAAAACGTGTTCGGCCGTTTCTGCTATTCCGTTTCTAGACCAAGTGCAGAAATCCTCGACTTGCTGATGGAACCTGAACTGGCTGTAAAATTGAACGAGCCATGTCGCATTTCCAGCCACTCGGAGAGAAGCCACTAAGGATAAGTCGATGTGTCCATTTTCCTTTCAAAGAGTTAATCCAGCTAGACTGCCACTTCTCGATGTATTTTGATTTGGCTTACTTGCGTTTTGTTCCTTAGTGAGTGAGCATTGTGTCCCTTGGTTGAACGGTAAACTCAAAGGTTACGAGTGTTTCTCTGGGCCGATTCATCTATTGGGACCATACCATGGTGAAATTCTTTGAACCTTAGGAACGCCTTTATGAGTGCTGTCTCAGACATGACATTAATATTGTTATTGGTGACCAGAATCCAGAATCTTTGCAGCAATGAGAGATATATAATGAGGACGATGATAGATACTCGCAGTTATATATAAACACGTGGATTATTACATCCGTGTAATATAAACTTTTGAAACTAAAGAACAAGCAATAGCCAAAATATCTTTTGGAAGATTTTTCAGTCATAAAGTGTTCTAAATTTTTAGCTTGTTAAGTGAAAAATATATGAATTTTTTTTTAAAAAATTCTAATCTTTTTGAAGTAAATTATTCTTTTTTGTATTTTACTGCAACAATTAAAATTTATTTTATCTAAACGTTTTCATTTAAAAATGTTTACCTGCTTTGCACCTACAGTAGCACATTTATTAATGGTTTTTTTTTTTTACTTACTTACGATATTCTTCACATAAAAATAAAAATAAATAATAATTTATGCAAAAAACTAAGTTAATTTTATGCATTTAAGAAGACAAATGAGCTGAGCAAACACGACAACAAATGATAAGCCAAGCATTTAGAAAGACACCTAAAACAACAACACCAACAACAACAACAACAACAGCAACAATGACTACAGTCAATAAGAGGAACGTTCAACAATGTATCTTGGCCCACTCAAGTACGCAGACAAAACTAAGATTCTTATTATGATGTGTATGAATGGATGGCGTCGTTGTTGTTGTTGTTGTTGTTGTTGTTGTTGTTGCAGTTGATGATGATTTTGACGTTGGGAAAAATGGCAAAAGTCGGAGAAGAAAAAAATGTACAAGCGTGCTAATGTTTTTTTTCTAAAATAAATTGCAAACATTTAAATGAATTTATGTAAATTAAAAACAACAAATTATTTGACATAAATTATGCAAATATTGCGTCTACTACGACGACGACGACGACGACTGTGGCGGTCTAAAATAGAAAGAAGACAGCAGCAGTTCGAATTTTTAATTTAATTTTTACTTTAATATTTTCTCTGCATTTTCTTTGGGGCGTCATGACTGCAGTTTGAATGACGTAGGCGCTTATGGGTTATCGTTTGTATTGAGTCATAAATGTATTTATTATTTGCGACAATAGAGTCAAGTGGAAAATTGGTTGACAACGTCTGAACTGAAGTGAAATTTGAACGAATTAAATTACATAAAAATAAAAGATTAACATTTCTTGAAAAGAATTGCAGCTACTTTTTTCAAATACAACAAGGAAAAACTTTAACTTTGACAGAACTGAAACTCGAATACCCGCCACACGAAACTATAATTAGTTCTTGTATGATCATCAGTGACGTAGATTATATTCTGCAAAGGGATTGGGTGGACACAACTAAAGTTGGCGGTCAAATTAGAAACATATAAGTATAATTTTAAGCTAAAAAATGAAGATTTAACAATCATTTTCTTGAAGGAGATAAAAAAAAGGTTCGTGAGATTGTATGTGGTCTTTACATTATAGTGGTCCGATCCCTGACATATCGGTAGTTTATTCATAGAATGACAGTAGAGTGATTATACGCAGATGGTTGTGAATAGATTCATAAATAAAAATTATTTTCATACAAAAACTCAAAAATAGGCGGTAGATGTGTATGGGGGCTATAACTAAAAATGGGCGTGGCACCATTGATTTGATATTGATGACACTAAAAGTGTTTTACCCAGATTGTAGTAAATCCATTATAAATAATAAATATTTTCATACAAAAAAATTTAAAAAAAAAAAAAGGTAAGTTTGGGTGGGGGCTATATCGAAAAATAGATGTGGCACATTGATTCTGACATACAAACTGCCTAGGACCAAAAAAGGCTTAAGTTTAAAATTTCAGGTCTATGCCTTTTACAACTTTTCAGGGTAAAACGCATGGCAACAGACAGACGGACATGGTTTATTCGATTCGTCTCGTCGAGCTGATCAATATATATATACTTTATGGGGTCTCCAATGCCTTTTTTAATGCATTACAAACTTTCCGACAAACTGATAATACCCTTCACACTTTGTGTAACGGGTATAAAAATGTAAGACAATTTTTCCCATTTATTATGTACCCAAAGTGTAAGAGGGAATAATAACGTGTGACGTGATGTATGTAAGAGGCAAAAAGGAGGCAGAAGAGACCGTCCGTATGAAACTATAAAAGATAGAGCTGTAACTCTCTCTCCTGAATCGTCAAGTGGCCATTCACAAACGGTTTATCTCTAGCACCATTTTATTGGAAGCTCCCTATATAAATCAATCCCAGTGAAATATCCTAACTTGGGTAAGACTGCAAAAATGTTTCTTACAGTCTCCGGAGTTAATCGTTTTCATACCGCAGACAGCACAACGGACGGACAGAAGGACGGGCGGACAGGGCGAGCAGACAGCATGACGGAAAGGCGTACAGACAGACATAGCTAGTTTGACTCCCCTTTTAATGCTTATCAAGAATAGCAGGGGTGACACTGAAAACTTAGAGTTTTGGTGTAAGTATTTTGGTATAAATTCTAGAAAATTTACACCAATACTTCGAGTGTTTTCATTGATTCCATAGAATAGCCAATTTTTTTAATATTGTTAATTTCTAAACAAAAATTCAAATGCACTAAACTAAAAATGAAACCATACAACTCTATTTAAAAACATAAACTCAATACTCTGGAGTGGAAAGGGTTTTTGTTGGCACTTATACTATATGTATATACTATATACTTTAAAGGGTCTATCTAGTCGCCTTCTGTCTGTTTATTTTTCAAGCTATTTGCTTCAAATATGGTGAACTCATTTCGTACATCAGTTCATGGATATATTATACTCGTACATTATGCAATTATTGAGCGTTAAGTATTCTACCACTGTCTCTTTCTATTTTGCTTGTATATTTTGTTGATTTTTATTCACTATTAAAGCAAACTGTGGTGAAAAGAGAACAGGAAATATGTTTATCTCACTCTAGCGTACTACGAAAGCTTTAGAACAAAGCTTACTCAGTTAAAATTATGTAAGCAAACAGAGATAGAATACTACACCTGATATAATAGCGTCATGTGCAGTGTAGATTTGATTAGGATCATGTCGCTATAGCATATACAGTCCGAAGTGTTTGTCAAGAGAATTTATATTTAAAACATTTAAACTTACCTTCCTTGCCATATGTTGGGTATTAAAACTTCAGTTAAATTATATGCAAACTATCCACACATTAAATTGTTATTATACAAACTATTTCTTTGTCTTTAAAAACATTTCCATGTCATTTATAAATCTTTAACATTGTCTCAATTTATTATTCTTCGAAGATAAATTATTTTGTACAAAACTCATTGAATAGTCAGTTTTCTTAATAAGAATTACATGACTCGTTTTTAATTACAGGAAAAAAAGATACAAACAGATATTGTAGATTTACATAGAATCTATAAAATATGCAAAACAAAAAAATAAACTATGTAAAGAGAGAGAGAGGAAGAGAAAAAAAAGCAGAAGCTGTCAAGTCAACAATAACTAACTAAATTAAACTAAGCATTACACAGATGAAGAGACAGAAACAAACAAAAAAAAAAAAAAAAAAAAAAAAGGAAAACGTCAACAACAACAAGAAGAATGCCGGTACGTCGCACTCCCACGTTCCAAATACATTCCGAAACAAAAGTATTGGAAACGCTTCACTCGTCCGTAAAATGTGCCATTAGCGAGTCGTCGTCTTCAAAAAAATCTTCAACGAATAGTAAAGTGGCCAAAGTAGTTCGAGTATTGCCGCAGTTGCT
Source organism: Leucophenga varia (assembly GCA_018903435.1). Taxonomy (NCBI): domain Eukaryota; kingdom Metazoa; phylum Arthropoda; class Insecta; order Diptera; family Drosophilidae; genus Leucophenga; species Leucophenga varia. The sequence goes on from JAEIFJ010000029.1 coordinate 15,059, forward strand.
GCTGATGTCCGCCCGAAAAAAAACAGAAAAAAAACTGGAAAAAAGAAAAGACAAATGACAACTCGCTGTGACAATGATGACAATTGTCTGCAACGAAGCGTATGCTTAAAAAAAAAATATAAAAGAAAAAAATGGACAGACGAACGTAAATGCTGAAGACAGTCAAGATGGACAGACAGACAGACAGACGGACAGTCATGTCAGAGTCAGTCAGCTCAACCATCTGTGGCAGCGTAAAGTTTTTTTTGGAGTACAGCAGTAACAGCAGCAAAAATTTAAAATTACCAAATAAGTCTTGCGGTTCGTACTTGAATATCCCAAAAAAAGTGCGACTCAAGCTAAGCAGCGAAGCATTCAATAAACAAAAAAAAAATGCCGCACAGCCTCGAAATCGTAAAAGAATACAAACAACTGTCATCAAGTCAAACAAAGCGAAACCAATTTTTTATTATTTTGACTTTTTAACAAGAAAAATATAATATTTTGTCTTTTTTTTTTTTTTTTTAGTTGCAAAACACAAAAGGTAGCCAATTTAAGAAATTATAAAAATAAAAACAAATAAAAGACGATCATGTAGGTACTTTCATTTCAATTATTGCGTATAAGTGGGTCTCTTCATTGGACAGTCAGTCAAACATAGAGGTGACGTCAACTGGGAGAGAACATCTTGGACCAAGATGATTTACAGAACACGGAAAAAGAAGTCCGAAATAGAAGTCCAAAAAAGAATCTGCATGCTCATCCGTCCAACTATTGGTCCTGTCCATCCATATGTCTCTCCATCTGTCTGTCCTGAGAGATTCTTTAAAATATTTTCCTAAAGAAGCAAGGTATTTGTGTAACAGTTATTGTGCTACATCCACAAAAAGTTATACGAGGGTCGCCCTTGTATTAAAGGAAGAAAAAAAAAAAAAAAAAAAAAACTAGCACAATGAAAAATGTTTAATTGCTTTTCTAAATATTTTCAATAATTTTGAATGTACTTGGGAATCTATTCTAATTTTTAAAATACTTCTGCCACGTTGGCAGATGGACCTCCACATAATGCAATCTGACCGCATTAGCCTATTAATCTGGCGTTGTAAAGTACTATTCTCATGATTTTTTTTTTTTTTTTTTTGATTTTCGGCAATAAAATTTTTTTATTGGGTACCTATTCATAACTTAACGGTATGCGACCCGTTTTGAAAGCCTAACAAAGCGGTTTGTAGTGCTAATTTGGGAGAGCTGATCTTAAAAGTTATTGAAAATTAACATGAAATAATATTCACTTTTAAAACAATTGCCCAGATATGTGGTCCCTACTAAGAAAAGCGTATAGCTGGTACCCTATTTGGTAGTACCTAAAAGTACGATGTTTGACCAGAGTCAGAGTCTGGTACCAGGCAGAAGAAACTGGCTTCGTTTGGGTTCTTTTGGAAGTATTGTTGTGGTTCTTTGCTTAAAGCCAAAGAAATGCTGGTAGAATCAAAAATGATTGAAAGTGGAGATGTGCAGTTGTGGAAACAACCAGGCTTTATCGTAAGCATCAGACGGGCACGGAGGTTTTACATATGTTTCGCTTTCCGTCAAGTGGAGATACAATTTAGTTGGGTGAAATTTTTCCTCGACCATGTATATAGCAGAAAAGTAATCTTTGAGAAGTTCTTAGAAAATTGTTCAAGGAACCACAGGGATAGAGTGAAATTAGACCCTCTACATCACAACATAAATTTTTGGTCTTAATGTTTCTTATATTAAACTAGTTTTCTCCAAAAGCACTGGTGTCCCATGGACTTAATTCCATGTTGACATGCGGAGGGTTAGAATATGGCAAAGATTACGTTCCAGCTATAAGCTTGGTTACATTTTATCGAACCGAATATTTTGACCCACCGTAATGAACATGCCTCAACAAAACTTCAAAATTGGAATCAGATTAGAGATGGGTATCGGGATGAAAATCCCGCAGAATCCTGTGGATCCCGCTGAGTTTCGATTACTTTTAACTAAGAAACTGCAAATATTTTTAGATTATAACACTGCAATGTTTAGTTTTAAGCTTTTTGATTAATAAATCAAACAAAAATTTTGGGTAAAAGTAAGCTGGACCTGAGGAACCCGACGGGATCTATGGGATTCCCGTCCCGACACCCATCTCTGTACCAGATATCTTGTTCTTTAGGATGCCGATTGGCGAAGACCAAACACCTGGGGTCTTAGAGGTTCCGACGACTTCACACAGTCCACGTAAATCACACTGGATTATCTGCCCAGATGTTTCAGTCTTACAAAAGGTCATATGACGATTTTGAAATATCACATTGCACATCGCTAGATTCCTAAAAAAATAACTTCATGATTGAACTGTACCTATTAATGGTGCAAATAAATGTAACAAGCTAAAAAATGACAAACTTTAAGAAGACCAAATTTAACATCTGATCTGGCAACACTTGGATGGATGGAAAAACAAAATGTATTATTTTTCAGTATACCAAAATAAATTTAAATCAATAAGTTTGAGAACTTTAAAGGAGTATTCTGCTGAATGTTTCCATTCAATAACAATAATTATTTTCGAATCACTGAGAAATGTTGATTTGCTTCACGCCATATTTGCGCTTGCAATGCCATCTCCGGATCAAGAATATGCGGAAAATTACGCTGCGCCCGATCATTAACATTGATGGGCATAGCGCAATGTTCCAGCCATCCATAGAGCTGATTCTCGGTAATTGGTGCATAGCGTTCACGGCGTAAATCACGCACCATGCGTTTCTCAATTTCAGTTTCAAATTTCAACGCCATTTTTTTGATTTTCTCCTCCGGATAATCGTGACGTGCATAAAATTTCGGTGTCAATGGTTTTTGCGTGTAATCTGGACGAAAATTTTTCCTAGCACCAGCTTCAGGTGCACAACAGCTCATAATAATTTTTGTATAAGTAACGACTTTGCTTAAAAATTAACTATTTTGTATATTTTATGAATGTGGTTTGGCTATAAAAAAGAATATGTTGACATAAAATTCTTAGTTTTTTTTTTTTTTGAAGGCCTTAATTTAATTTAAAATTTTCACAAGAATAAAATTTTATACCACAATCCAAACGAATTGACCCTGTTTAATTTTTTTTTTTGAAATGCAGCGCACTTGCTGCGGTTTATGGCAATCAGTTCAGCTGCCAAATCGACAAAATATTTAGAATCAAAGTGCGGTTAGTGAGATACAAAATACAAATTCACATAGATACATTAGCCATTATAACACTTTAGATACACAAAAAAAAAGATACAAAAAAAATAAAGAGATATGCAATCATTTTCTAAGGTCAGCATTGTAAATGCAAATATTTTCTATCTAAAGTGTGAAAATCGCGCATTTGTAACTGCAACAACAACGATTTCATGAATTTCTTGTTTCAATGTAAAACTTTAAATGAAAAAAATAAATAAACAAATAAAAAAAGAAATACAATAAAGTATCTATGAAACTATTTGTATGTGTATATTTACAAAAGTAATTTGTATGCACTTGAAATTACAATAATTACGTATACGCTTCGTATGACTTTTTGATTATCAGCAACAAACGAAAAAAAAAAAAGATACATGCATACATTTAGTTAAACTTGTATCTTATGCTTGTATGTTAATAAATATTTACTTTGTATATATTTATTTACAATGATTTTGCTGCTATTTAAACTAATGTCATCTGATTCAAAGCTTGTTAATGTCGGTCTTTCTATTTTCAAGTATTCCATTCCGTACGTCTTTACTTATCTAACTATTCAAATGATTATCTGCGATTTACATTGTTACTGCTGCTAAGTTTAACTTTAGTTTTGTTCTTGTTTTGTATTCATTAATTTATTTGCATGCCAAAATAGATTTACTTCATACTCAGCAATATTGGCACGAAAAATTAAACTCATTTTATGTATAAAACTTTTATAGTAGAAAATATTGCACATTTATTTTTTACCTTTTATAATGTTAGATTTTTTAAACAAAAGAATCGCCATGAATAATTTAAATTTTAGTTATTTTATTCCAGAAGTGAAAATGTTCTCAAATTAAATAAAAATTTTTTCAAGCAAAACTCGAATTTAATATAAAATTTTGTTGTAAAATTCTATTTAAGTCTCAAAAGTTTATTAGTAGCTTTGATTGATAGATGCCTCAGGTCAGCACTTTTATTTATAATATTTAAATTTTCTCGGGATCAATGAGATAAAACTTAAAAATTGGCATTCATGCAAAATCGCAAAACATTTGAGATGGACTGTATGAAGGCTGCTTCTATCAGTTTATATGCAATCAGCAAGTGATTATTACTCTGGTTAACCAATGCTACTTTGGTTTCGGTAAGCAAATGCGAAATAGAGTTTTATCCAGAACAACGATAATCAAGCTCTACAAGACGTTGATTATCCTTGTCCTGATGTATGACGCTGAAACATGGGTCATGTCAGAGGCGGACAAATCAGCGTTGGGCACGTTTAAGAGAAAAACTTTTCGTAAAATCTATGGACCTGTCAGAGTGGACAATGCCAGCTATGTAACGACTATGTAACGACATCGATATAGTCAGGCGTATTAAGTACAAACGATTGCACTGGGCTGAGCTGGGCACGTGCTTCGAATGGATGAACTGACTCCGGCGAGACAGGTGTACGAAAAAAACGTGAACGAAATCAGAGAGGCTCGACAGCGAGGACGACCGCCTCTGCGTTGGAAGGATCAGGTCCTGGAAAACGTCCGGAAGATAAGGATCCGGAACTGGTATCGAGTAGCATTGGACCATACCAGCTGGGTTAATACCCAAAGTGATGCCCAGACTTATAATAAGCTGTAATGGCCATACATATATATATACACATTTGTGATGTTTCGAACTCTTTGAAACCTTGGGAAATAATTTTTCTTCTTAGAATATTTTTTAACCTATTTTAAAAGGCCTGAAATAAAAGCCTTTAAAGCATTTTAGGAGGCACCGGGTACACCATAAAAGATATATATTCTTGATCAGCTCGACGAGACAAATTGATTTTGCCATGTTCGTCTGTCTGTCCGTTGCATTTTTCTCGGAAAGTTTAAAAGATATGGACCTGAAATTTCAAACGTTATCTTTTTTTTTTTTTGATTCTAGGCACCAAGGTGTCACGCCCATTTTTATGTATAGCTCCCATTTAAACTTACCACTTTTTCAATTTTTTTTTATGAAAATATTTATTGTTTTATTTATATTTGCTACAAATTGGGAGAAAAAAAAAACACTTCTAATGTCATACAATATCAAATTCAAGGTGCCACTTCCATTTTCAAGTATAGCCCTCATACAAATCTGCCGCCCATTTTTGAGTTTTTGTATAAATATAGTTCTTATTACTGCACCCTGAGTAAAACCACTTCTACTCTCATCTAATGAATGCACTACCGATAACATACAACCCCAATACAAATTTACCTTCCAGTTTTTTAATGTTTCAAGAAAATTATTGTTATATCTGAATTTTTAGATTAAAATTTTATATACATACTTCTTATTTGTGTCCCAACTTCCACCCAACTAAACGTTTTTCCTTGTTTAATATCTCCGAAGCTATTGGTCAGTTTTAAATAATATTTACAGAAAAATTTATGTAAATTTACGTAAAAGAAATTGTAAGATATATTTGTGCTCATATTAAGCAATAAAGAACGCTGAAGTTGAGTATGCTCGACTGCAAGATACCCTGTACCCTATACCCTATACATAATATTTGTTATGGTCATACACATGTTGGTCTATTTCATTGGGACTATCAGAGGCATAATTTATACCTAATTTAAATTTCCAAGAAACGATCACGATTTTATGCAAAAATTGGCCTAGAAAAAAAGTATATGGTCTATCTATACGGTCTTTTTTGAGATTCTGTAAAAGATAGTTAATATTTTAAAAAATAAACAATAAATTATTAAATGTTCTTCTACGACCATTTATGAAGGGAAATGTCGAAATGCGGTAAAAAATATTCATTTTTCAGGTTTCTACATTCAATTTACGAAAAAGTGTTTTTTCCCGTAAAAAATAGATGAGAAACTTCAGGTGCTAGGCGACAACATTTAAAATTATTCAATCCTAGGGGATAGTATTGTACAATTTTTGTTAAAAATTGTTTTCCATGTATTTTCGGACCACCCTAATACACATATATACATACAAAAGACTGTAACAGCGTTTTTAGCAATGCAGCGCACGTCACTGCTACTGAGAAAACAGTGTACAGAAAATATTTGTTTCAACCAAGTTGACTTTTTCGCTGCGCAGTTAGTGAAGACAAATTGCTTTTTGGCTCATCTTTTTAGTCAATTATTAATTGTAAGCAAAAGATTACTTAAAAAAAGGAGTATTTTCGGGAGCTCTGCTATTATTTGACGGAGTCTTATCCATAAACTTTATCTTGGAGAGATAGGAAGTAATGCTCTACCAAAACACTTAAGTACATTTTTTTTTTTTTAGAATCATAACTTCCTGTCTCTTAGATTTTTATTTACAAATATTCTCCTCAAAATTCCATTGATTTTGAGCTAAATCGTTCTATTCAATACATTTTTCCAATTAAGAAGAAAAGTAGTAAAATAGATAGAAATAAACGTTAATTTCAAGAACTATCGTATAAAAATCTATAAATGTAAGCTGTGTCAATGTTTTTGTAATTCAAAATAAAAATAATAGTACAATACTGGATATAGTCTATCAAAGTTGCCACTTTTTATCTCAAAAAGCGATTACACATACAAAACCAAACTGAAATATTTTGTCAAAATGTTTGTAAATAAATAAATGAAAGATACACATGTAAGTAGCATCATAAAAAATAGCATATAAATTACATACAAACAATAAAGATATTTTTCAAAGTCAACGAAATGTTTTTTTAACAATTGCCCAAATGAATTGCTCCCAATCATGACAAAAAAATGGTAGCAAAAAATGTTGACTTATGGTTAAAAAAAGCCAAAAAAGTGGTTTTGTAATGGGGCGTATTGGATGAGATTGGCTAGTAGGAGTATACATACAATTATTTATATACGTATTTACTAGTACATATGTACGTGTGTGCAATTCACATAAGTTTGTATGACGTAATGGTGTAGTTAAAAAAAAAAAAAAATAATTATAAGCTATGTACTCGCTTGTTTGTTTTTTTGTTTATTTTTTTTATACCCTACATAGTAAATGTAGTGTGTATTTGGTATGTAATGTTTCAAAGGTTGCTTGAATTAATTTTGACAAGGAGACGAATTGATTAGATCTTTGATCTAGTAATCTTTCTATCTGTATGTTGGCTCATTCATCCGTTTTTACATTGAACTGTCCGTCTGTCTCTATTCCACAAATTTTTTAGCTCTTTAAAGTTTTTTTTTCGAATATCTCAGGATCAGTATACAGTGTCTATAAACACTCAACAATTCCGAATTAAGACTTTTCTTATTTGTAGCGTATCTATGCTTCGAAAGATATATTTTGCTTTTTTTAAATACTACAATACAATTTAGTTGTAAGCATTTTTTTTTTTGTTTCGATGCTCTTTGAAATTGTTAATTTAAATGTCAACTCTATTACTGCCAACCACGCCCCAACGCCCATTTAATGTATTTCAATTTTTATTTTCGCATATAAACTGAAAAATTCACACGCCACGCAGTTGTTAGCAACCGCAATCAAAGTTAAGTCAAAACTAAAAATAAAAAATTAAAATTAAAAAAAAACAAATGTATCTGTGTAAAAATATTTGTATTTTTCTGTTAACAACCGCAATTATTTGATTTTTGCATTTGGAATTTGTTGACCAAATAATTTTTACACGCCAAAGAACAAAAGTAATTTAAACTTTGTATTTTTGAGTTGAAATTTAAGTCGATAAATTAATTTAGCTAGATACGACGCTAGTACAATGTGCAAGTTTCTTTAAGAATTGATTATTTTTTTTGTTGTGATTTGCTGACTAAGCTGGTGTGGCGTTGTGTTTATTTGTTTAAAAAAAAAAGAGAATAATAAATAAAAACAAGGAAAAACGTTTATTTCGTTAGAACCGAAGCTCAAATACCCGCACATTTGGGTTTAGTTTATTTATGACAATTTTGGAAAAGGGATGGCTTGGAGTCAATAGTCCGATACAACTAAAGTTTAAATGTACTAAACATTTTCAAATTTGAAAATGTGTGGTGAGCTTGTATGGGGGCTATACCTTAAAATTGAAAAAAGCTTAAGGTTTGAGTTTCAGATCAATATCTTTAAAACTAAGTGAGTGAATCGTTTACCTTCTACAGACAGACGGACAGATGGACAGCCAGAAAGACATGGCTAGATCAACTCGTCTCATCGTGCTGACCTAGACTATATATACTTTGTAGGGTCTATGGTTTCTCTTCTTAATCAACTACAAACTTTCCTCCACACAATGTGTGACGGGTATAAAAATCGTTAGAAGACACACTCATGACAAAGACGTAAGACATAGTGCAAGAAATTCATGCATAAAGTCTTGCAAGTCATGTCATGCAAGTCATGTCACTCAAGACAACCGCGACAAAATTCGACAACGACTTGTTTGGGGCTGTCGTCAATATGTCACCGAGGATAGTGACTAGTTGATGACTTTCCCGGTGGGAAATAGACGTATTCAGCGACCTAAATTACATTTGCGATGACTACACTGATCCATCGTACAAGACCAACAGTTGTCGATTCTTATGAGACTCCAAAGAAGTATTGTGCAAGATTTTTTTAACAAAGGATAGTTCGACATTTCAAAATTAATCTACGGTTCTAGAGGCACTTAGATGAGTTCTCTTTCTGCCTGTCTGTCTTTTGATTTTATATCTGTTAAGATAGATAAAGATATATATTTTGAAGTAGATATGGGCGCATGATACCGGGACTCACAGGAACCACGAAACAACTGGCAAAAATGCCAGAAGGGCGGGATATCTTTAAACAAACTATTTTTCATACGTCTTAACAAACATTTGGGGGCTCGTACCGGTCTTTGGGGCGGTCGGCGTGCGTGCCCCCATAGAATCGGGATCATAAATCGAATATATACCGAAACAACTCAAACCGATTTCAATGAAATTATGTAGATGTTTTATGTTTTTGCCCAACTTAATGTTTCGCTCAACTTAAAAGACGAATATTTGGTGTCGTAATAAAATCAAAATATCAAATTTTCTAAAATTCAATGAAATATTTATATAAAAAACAAGAAAAACGTTAACTTCAGAAACCGAAGCTTAAATACCCATCACGGATCTTTGAATAGCTTGCGTGTGATCATCAGTGGCTCAATACTTTATAAATATATGTATATTCGAAAATAATTACTTTTCATACATTGCTCGAAAATAACCCAAGTTTGTATGGGACTATCGTTAAAAATGGGCGTGGCACCTTATTTTTACATATTAGATGTCATAAGTGTTTTTTATCCAAATTTGAGTGAATATTCTCATTAATAATACCTATTTTTATACAAAATTGGAAATGGCTGTAATTTGTAGGCTTTAGCTAAAAATGGGCGTGGCAGCTTGAATTTGACATTGGATGATATAAGAAGTATTTTACCCAACTGGAGTGACTATTATTCTTAATTGATAGCTTTTTTTTTTATAAAATTCGGAAAATGGGCGGTAAGTTTGTATGGGGGCCGAAAAATGGGTGTGTCAGCTTGGATTTAACATTAGATATTAGCTTTTTCATAGTAAAAACTGAAAACATGGTAAATAAGGTGGGGCTTTACCTAAAATGGGCGTGGCACTTTGATTTTAACACTTGAACTGCTTAGACTGAGAAAAGCTTAAGTTTCGAGTTTTAGGTCAATATCTTTAAAACTGAGCGAATGAAACGCATACATACAGACAGACGGACAGACGGACAGACAGACAGACGGACATGGCTAGATCGATTGGTCTCGCCAAATAATGTAATTTTTTAAATTCATAATATTTTATATAAAAAACAAGAAAAAACTACTGGTGAACCAGACCTCTCTCCCGGTCTTTGATCAGTTTGTGTGATCTCAGTGAAATAACCATTCAATCACATATATTAAGAATAGTACTTTCTTTTGTTCGAAATAATCTATAAGTTTGTATGGGGACTTCGCTTCTGGGCGTGCCCTTGGTTTTGTTTTGGTGTTGAGTGTTTTTTAATTTGGTGATATTCTCTTATATCCTATTGCCTTCAAAATTCAAATAGACTGTAAATTTGTATGGGGGCTTGAAAAAGAGCTTGGAGCGTTTGACATGGATGACATATAGTATTTTTCCACTTGGGTGACTCATTCTTATTATAGCTTTTTTTAAATTCAAATGGGGGTAGTTTGTTGGAGGCTTGTGTTAAAATGGGCGTTCGCTTGGTTACATTGTATAGCTTTTTTAGAAAATTAGAAAAAAAACTGGTAGCAGTTTGTATGAGGCTTTGCCTTAAATGGCGTGGCCTTTGTTTTACACACTTACTGCTTGGGACTGGAAAAGCTTGGTTTTTAGGTCCATTCTAAGCTGCAGTAACCTCCCTACCGCGGCAGCGCAGTTGGGCGGACTGGCTGATGCTTAAATCTGGCTGATCAAGAATATATATACTTTATAGTGTCTAAGATGTCTCCTTCAATGCGTTACAAATTTCCCGACAAAATGATAATACCCTCCACACTGTGTGTGACGGGTATAAAAAAAACGTTTCTATGTCCGCTACGGAAGTTGAAACCATCCAGCCGATGAGTCCCAAACCGGTTTCTTTTGAAAGGCAACAATGCAAGTTAATAAAAATTCCACTTAAACAATGAACTAGGCACATTCAGTTCATTTAAGAAGTCAATTTTCTATTTCCCATACAAAAATGTTTAGCTTTTTATATGTTTCTATATATCTAGATTTTGTGGACTTGCTGCAATTAAAAAACAAAAATCAAAATATCAACAGATTACAGCGTTCCCCAACATACTTCAGTCAAAAAAATGATGGTATTTTTTAGTATGTTTTTATGTTAGCCACAACAAAAAATGGGGGAAAATTATCATATTTTGCAAATAATTAAAATAGACAAATAAAATTTTGTATATGTACATGACCTGAGTAGTTCAGTTAGTACAAAAAAAATAAAACTTAGAACATCGGAGTCATAGAAAATAATTGTCTAAATTGAGTCAGATTAAAAATAAAACCTGGGATGGACGGAATTGTGACAAAAAAAATTTTATATCGGGTTGAAATATTTATCACTAGTTTGAGTTTGTTCGTTACGAACTCCATAAAAAATTTAACTACCTTTTACAACATCGGTAAAGTGTATAAAAAACAAGCAAAAAATGCAGAAATAACATTTTAATTATAGAATCACGTTTCTTTTGCTCAATTTTCAATGGATTCCATAACACTTTTGGTTGTAGCACTATGCGAGTATGCGGGTGATTATACATACATATTTATACTATATATATGTTTATATATATGCATATATGTACAACTTAGAATGACTGATCGCACGTTCTGTCAATTGATCCGTTGACAGACGTATTTAGCTGACTAACTTATTGTATGACTTACAATGGATATCAAACGCCCGACAGGCGCCGCCTTCTTTATTTTTTTTTTATATATTCTATTTCTGTTTTTTTTCTTTTTCTTTTTTTTTTTTTTTGTCACAACGAAGACTTTCTTGAGTTTGTATATAATTTTTTTCCAGAATATTTTCAGAATATGAGTAATACTGCAACTGCATTAGTTATGGTTGAAAAAATATGATAATTGCATGAGTTATAATTGGCAACAATATAAAATGAGTATTACATTTGACGTTTCCATAGCAAAAATATATATTTCCTGGTTTGATAGAAGCTGCATTATTATTTTTAAACTTCATTAGAAATGCATTATGATTTGTGTTTTTGGTACGTGCCTTAGCTTTGAGAAGATACCTATTCAGATGATTCTAAACTTTTATATTATATTATATTTCCCTGCAAAATGAAAAATAGTTTATGTGATTGCTTTTATTACTCACAAAATATCTAATTAATTTTTCATTTCGAAAAACCATTGCACATATGGTGAAACTAATTAAACTACAATATAGGAACGAAACGAAGAACTATAACTATGTATCTAGAACATATAACGTAGCATATGCTTTAAACGAAGAAATAAATGCCAATCAATTTTGAAAGCTAAAGAATTTTTTTTTTTTTTTATGAACTGAACATCAGTAATCGATTTCGCATTTGATTGCTGTGCAACGCTGGTAAATTCAATAAACGCTCAATCAACTGTGGTTAATTAAAGTGAAGCAGCTGTTAACCTACTTAAAACAACAAACATATTGTAAAAAGATGAGAGAAGTAACACCAAATATACACACACAGATACACTAATACCAAGCAAACATAAATAAGCATAGAAGGAAAGAAAAAAAGATACATCACAGTATTTGTGTCATGAATTGTGGCAGATACTATTAGGAAAAAAAGAGTATGAGTTATAAACTAGATTGTAGCGTGTAGTATTTTTTTTATCTTCTCTTCGAAACTGCAATGAAAGCAAAAGTGAAAGATGTTAATTAAATAAAAGAAGAATGCATGCAGAGTAGGTCGATCGATGTCTATAAAGAATGTCTATAGTGTGTATCTAAACAATGCTCCCTTTTTTGGGGTTGGGTAGCAAGCAAATTAATAAAAATTTAATAAAAAACAATATTTGAAGCTTATACATTAAATGTATCTACTAGATACAATTAAAGTATCTTCTAGATACATTTTGAATTTTTTAGACCTTGAAAATCGTTATTTATTTTTTTTTTTTTTTATGTTGTCTCATAAATGAATATGCAAACTTAAAGCAAGTTGACAAAAAGTCGTTCACAGTGCAGCCGCAGCAGCAGCAATAGCAATAATTTTTAAGTTGTTTGGTAACCAAAAACGAGATTAATATAAATATTTAAACTAAATCCCCGCTGCTCTTAAGCAAAGTGGCTAAACAAGAATTGAGTGCTGCTGCTGCTGCTGATGAGCAAAGCAGGAAACATACATAAAAACATTGCCCCAAGTCTTTTTTGACTCAAAGAAGCGTTGAATACGAAGATTCTTTTTTTCGTCAGGGACAAAATTGTCGTTGCGTTTGCAACTGGTTTTTTTTCCACTGTGCGTTTAATTAGGCATCGAACCTTTGATACTCTTCAAACTATGTACAAGCCCTAAACACTATTAGTTCGTACCCCTGGGCATTTTCGTTAAAGTTCAACTCTGAATGGTTACTTTTCAGTTATTTATTAAGATATGTCATGCAAATATATACTTTTCTGAAATATGATTAAATTCTCTTTCATTTGATATCATAATATAATATAATATGTTATTCTAGCAAAATCTTAGGTAAACTTTTTACGAATAAAGTAAATGCCTTTCTCTTTTACATTATGAGCTATAGCCATTATTCTCGAAGCATATTTTAGTCTAAATTAAAAGGGCTATCCATAAATAGCTCAGAACCTAGGATAAACAGGAGTTTACGGTCGTCGAGAGAAATGAAATTACGTTTTTTTGGCTACCTTTTGTATGAACAACGTAACCTTCTACATGTTTGATTTTCAAAGCTTAGAGAGGATACAATTTTTTTATTTCTCAAAAATTAATATATTAAAACTAAGAAAAGATACGAAGTTGCAGTCTTGAAAGGAAATATATTACAATGTGTTAGCTACAATTTTTTTTATTCTCCTCAAACATACATAGAAAAATTTTATCCTCCGTTAAGACCGTAACCATAAAAGAGATTAGGGCTTCTATGTTTAAGTTTTGAGTTTTTAGAATTTAAGGTTGGTTTTCAATTCTGAGATTGTCTCATATCAACACTTTTCGTTCTATTTCTGTAGATTCTGTCCATCAAAGCAAAGACTTACGTCTTTAGCTGCACTGCAGAAGACATGGTTTATTTGCAACGATTTATGACTGAAAATGAAAAGTTGATTTATGAGCTATGTATATGCACTATGCTCTATTTCCGCCACAGCAGGCTAGCTCTACTCTGCGAGATGAGGGACTCGAAGAGCATCAAGGCTACTACCAGGTCGCAGACTTCGAACTGTAGTCAGCAACAAGAAGGCTAAAAGATGGCAAGTCCCCAGGGCTAAATTGTATCCCCCAACACGGTGGTTAAGTTGGCCATTGCCACACACCCAGAACAATTCACACAGCTACTTAGTACATGCCTTAGGCAAGGAGTTTTTTCCTCTCAATGGAAAGTACAATAATTAGTACTAATTCGTATTGGATGGGGTTGAATCGAAAATAATGGGCAGACGGACATTCCAGATCTAAGCTCACGCCTTAACATGCTGGTGTATTGTGGTTGTTGTGTATTATGAGTTGTTAAAATCGAATTAAACCATAATAGGAAATAGATTTCGAATTAAATTATTTCGTTTAAGCTGACCACTAAACTATAAACGACCACAGAGAAAATTTTGGCAAGAATGAAAACGTTTTGGAGCTTCTTGGATCCTGAAAATAGTTAATCTTGAAAATGATTGATAGGGAGGTGGTTTCCCAACACGCTGGATTCTTGAGCAACTAATACATATCATTATCACATGTCTCTGTGGGCATTATCACTTGAGTAATTTTAGAGATTTTAAATGAGGACACCCTGAATAGAAATAATCGGAAGATAAGCTTTTAAAAAAGACGGAAATCACTACATTAAGCCGTATGAAATGTACAGGGTGCACCATCTCGTGATCACCGAAATTTTTTTTGACGCACAGGCTACTACAAAAACATATTTTTGTAAACATTATTCCAGAGTATATATATATTGCTCTATAGCCATTTGTAGGCCTTAGCAGCGGTTTAAGTCTTGTGCTAGTCGATACTAATTAGGGATACCGATAATGCGGATGTCTTCCAAGATCTGGTCCTGCCAACGCAGCGCCGGACGTCCTCTCTGCCGAAGTAACTTCCTCACACACACGCCCATCGCCGGCTTATGCGATTCGATAATGACCCATGCTTCTGAGCTATACATCAGGACTGGCATTATTAGCGTCTTGTAGAGTTTAATTTTTGTTTACCGAGACCAAAATTGCAAGAGATATTCTTTGTTAAATTTTCTGACTGGTGTTGTTGACGCTGTTTACATTAGTGTTTAGGTAGTCGAACTTTTCTACAGTCTCAAAGTTGAAGTTCTCTGTCCTCAAAGACTGTCCACGTGATGCTGATTGTCTGCGGGCGGATACTTCTTTTTAGCTCTCGTTCACCGTTAGCCCCATTGGACGGGACTTTCTCTCGACGTCTGAGAAAGCCCTGGTGACTGTACGATCATTTTTGTCGATTCTGACTATGTCATTGATTATGTCTATGCGAGCAGCATAGTTCCAAATCTCAAGGAATCAATCCAGACCATTACAGACTGACACTTCTTAAATGTTACAAAGTTTCTGTCGATATTTATAAGCCCCAAATTGTATTTTTTCTTTCATTTTTTGTGCATGCCTCATACATATTTTTATTTTTTTTGGCCGCCCAACTTCTTTGAATCGATAATTTTTTCTGCAATATTTATTATTGTCGCAGCTGAACTTAAATTTTATGCTTTAATTTAAATTTTTTTTTATTCTGGTTTTTATGTGCAACCCTTTTTTTTTTTTTCTTCTTTTTTTGCCTTTAATTCGTAAATGATTAAAGAAGTTTTCAACATGTTGGAGGTCAACTGCTGCTTCTGCTGCCTGCTGCAACTTTTACGGTATTCGCCAAGTAGTATCTTCGTATCTGCAGCATATTTGTTAAGTGTGTAGCATGGATTAAAACTAAAACTAAAAAAAAAAAAAAAAAAACAAAAAAGTGATATGAAACTTCAAAGTAAGTGAGAATGTCTTAATTCTTTGGAAATTTAATAACCGCACAAGGTCAACCAGAATGCATTAAGCATATTGAAAATGATGAGAATGGTGTTGTCATTTCTGTTGCTGATGATGATGCGATGCGATCCGATGCGGTTGTAGCAAACTCTGCACCATGAATTGTGGCTATTGCATATATTCTTTGTTTATTATTAAAGATACTTTTACTCAAGATTAAGTATAGTATAGTATTATGAGTAATACAGATATAAAAATATACATCATAATTAAATAAATAAATATCAGTGCTATTTATAACATTTTGTTAATGATTTCACTTTAGAATTTTGAAAGAGATAGTCCATCTTCCGTATCTCGGAGAGTACATAGAATAAAGTCACCAAATTTAAATCTTAATTCTGTTCCAAAACGATTTGATCTAGAATAGTTTTACATGACAAGTTAACTAAGAACTTTTGACAGAAATTTCCATTGCAATTGAAAGACTCGATCTGAAAATACAATTTCAGATGAGAGACCACACGAACGGACAGGCGACAAATAGATACACACGCCGACGACCAAATACATTACTTGAATGAATAATTTTTTGCAGCCCCATTTGAAGGGTTAGGTTAGGTTAGAATGTCCGAAGCGAATTCTGGCGACGTCACCTAGGCCAGATAGGTCCATTGAGATACCATATGATCCCTGTTTTATTTCCTCCTACTCGAACCAGCTTGATTTCCTTATGAAAGGTGCTACAGCACCAATCTTGACTGATGCAATCACCGCCAGACTATCGAGAAACGGCCTACCAAGTACGGTAAACCTTATTCTTCCAAGGACTGGGCAGTGGCAGAGAAAATGTTTTACTGTCTCCTCCTCTTCCTCGTTTCTACAGCTTCTAAAGAAGTCATTTGATGCTACCCCTCGTCGGACGGCATGTTTTCCCACCCGGCAGTGTTCCGTGAGAGCTCCAACCATCATGAATAGAGTCTGTCTATTATGGCGCATGAGTTGGGCTGTTCGATTAGTGCTACACTCTGGCCACGTAAGTATCGAGATTTGGGATTTGTGGTCCACCTAGTCTCTGCCAGTCTGATTATTTCCTCTTTCACTCGCAGTTTCAGATAGGGTTACACCCACATATCCTTAATATTCGGGTTGTTGTATGATTTTTACACCAGCCACACATAGTGTAAACGGGTATATTCAGTTTATCGGAAAGTTTTTTACGGCATAGCGAAATATTTCCGCCATTATATCTCCGCCCGGTACATATTTCGAGGGGAATTATGTCGCTTTTTTCCGGAATTTTATCGTTTTAAAAACGTCAAATCTCCGCGCGGAGCTATGTCGCAATTAAAACGAACGTAAGTAAGAACGATATGTCGCGCGGACTTATGTCGCTACCCCATTTTTTACGCATTAAAGGATGCATGTCCGTCTGTCTGTCTGTCCGTCCGTCTGTGGTAATGCGTATTTCGCGGAAAGTTTTAAAGATATTGACACTGAACTTTTAAACTTAAGCTTTTTTTGATCCTTGGCAGTATGTATGTCAGAACCAAGGTTCCACGTCCATTTTTGGATGTAGCCCCTATACAAACTTACGCCTTTTTTTATGATTTTTTTGTATGAAAATAGTTGAATGTATTTACTACAGATTGGATAAAAACTCTTCTAAAGGCATCCAATAAAAAAAGCAAGGTTTTACGCCCATTTTTTTAATTTTTTAAAAATTTTTTTTAAGAAAATGATTATTTTATACGCATTTCTAGCACAAAATTTTATATATATGCAACTTATTTGATCCCCAACTTGAGTTATCACTACCCAACCCCTTTGCTAATTCGTGTGGCTGGTATTTAAGCTTCGGTGCTACCGAAGCTACTGTTTTTTCTTGTTTTCTTACAGAGTATATTCAGTGGTGTCCCACAAAATCTCTTTTGTTTGGTTTCAAATCTCTCCTAGTCTAAAATTCAATGAAATAATGAATATAATTCACAATAAGTTAAAAAATATTTCAAAAATAAAGAAAATATCCACCGTATTTTTGTTATTTTTGTAACTAATTTTGTTTCAACTAATTGTGTTTTATATTCATTATTTCATTCAAATTTAGAAATCCATTAGTATTCGATATTTTGCCTCTCGTGGCACTCAAAATATCCAAAAAATAGTCAAACCTCCTTGGAATAATTCCACCGAAAATGTTTAGAATAGTTCCTCCACCAAACGGCAATTCTCTAGTCCCAATTTAAGGTGTACCTCCCAAACAAAAATACCCCAAAAATTTCATTTTTTTTCATGAATGAAGGCAAAGCCACTCAGAAGTACAGAAATAAATGGTCTTGCATTACCGAGTATATAGACGCTCAATATCTAAGATTTATTTATGGTTCCAACAGCCATCTTCAGTTTTCAATTCAGGTGTTTACTTCATCATCAACGCAATGTAGCTGCGATAACCCCGAATTCATTCCACTACGTTGCTATTTATTGAATAATTTTCAAGTTCCAATTATTTCCAAAGAAAAATCCCAGACATTATTTAGCTGTATAAAAAATTGAATTGAATAAATCTATAAATTACCAACAATCAAAATTTATATATAGAGGAGAGAGAATTTTAAAGAGCATTCATCCATTGATTAATCACATGATTCGTGCTAATTTTGTGGTTGCAAGTTTTATTATTATTATTGGTTTTGTTTATTGTTGCACATCGAACGTCATTTACAGCGCAACTCGACTCATGAGTTGTGTTGTGAATTGTTTTGTAAAATAGAAATTTAAAAATAAATTTGTGCATGGAAAAAATAAATCTTTACTGCGCCATAAGAATGTTTCGTTTTTTTTTTCTTCTTCTTTCTTTTTTCTTCTCTCTGTGTTGTGCTTTTTTGTTTCTTTTTTTTTTTTTAGCTATTTGCTGCTGCTACTTTTGCTTTGGTGCTACTCGGTGCTGGTCTCAGTTTAAGTTCCAATCTCAGACTTAGTTGTCTACAAACGCCTAAGCGTTCCCTGGACGCGTTTCTCTTCCTCTTGTTCTTCTTCAACATCGTCATCATCATTATTGCTTATCTAGCGTATAAAACGAATGAACAAACGACAAGCGTCTCTCGCTCTCTAATGAAGATGTTGATAATGAACGCCATTGTAACTAAGCACTTACTTACACCCAGTACAACCTCCAACCCTCATATAATCACGTCCGCCCCTACTTTTTTTTTTTTTTTTTATTTCTTAGTTTCGTGCTGCATTGCTTGTACTTGAAATGCTCTTGGTTTCGGTTTTGCCTTCACAGCACACAACACAGAACACACAGCAAACTAAGTAGAGAATCTTTAGATTTTTTTCGCAGAGATGCTTTTAGTTTTGTATTGAAATATTTGCAAATATTTTGTTTGATTTTATTTTTTGTAAATGCTTTACAGTGCCGATGTGCCTATTTATTTGTAGTTTTATAACCTGTATCCGAAGGGAAAGGGTAGAAGGCTTGATAGATTCTATAAAGTATATACATTCTTGATGAGCATTGAAAGGCGAGTAGATATAACTATGACTGTCCATCCGTCTTTACGTCTGACGTAGACTCTGTTTACTTACTTAATTAGACTGACTCACAAACGGGTTGTCTCTAGCCCCATTTTAAGTGCTACCTCCCAAACAACCTATCTACTTCTGTGTCAAAATTTAGTATGGATTATGCCTACAGTAGTCAAAATGAAATATCGCAAAGTGGGTATAGTCTAGGGTTGTCCAAAATATATGGGAGAAATTTTTGAACAAATTTTTAATACTTCCACCCTCTAGGATTGTTCTATGTTATATCGAAAATTGGAACCCGTTTTTTTTTTAATTCGGTTAATATTTAATGGTGCCGCCAAGTCCCTTAAGTTTCCTAGTTATTATTCGTGGGAAAATAACACTTTTTTCGTAGATTTTTTAACCGGATAACGATGTTTTTTTTCATAAATGGACATAGAAGAACATATAGTACAACCATTTATTATTTAATTTTTTTAAATATTGATTTTATTTAAAGAAACTCTTGTTTTTTGTATACTCGCCACACATAGTGTGAAGGGTATATTCAGTTTGTCTGAAAGTTTGTTACGCATTGAAGCAGAAGTCGTAGACCCCATATATATTCTTGATTAGCTCGACGAGACGAATCGATCTAGCCATGTCCGTATGTCTGCATATTTCTATGCATCTTTTTCATTGAAGATATAAAGATATTTAGCTGAAATTTGGAACTTAAGCTTTTCTCGAATGAGAGTGCCACGCCCATTTTTAGGTATAGCCCCCATACAAACTTACCGTTTTTTTTAGATTTTTGATACTAATATTTATGAATGTATTCGCTTCCAATTGGGTAAAAAACACATCTTTTGTCATCCAATGTTACCTTCAGGGTGACTCTGTCAAAGACCTAATAATTTTAAAGATCTTGTTATATTCTCAGTGTTCAGTGTATTGTATACAGGTGTATTGTTGCCTTGTACTCTTCTTTTTTTCACTCCTTACTTGAAATCTACCGCAGACTTTTGGACCTAAATGATCAGCTTCGGCAGTACCATCTTAATCCACTTTCATGGGTTCAAGATATCATATCTGATTTATCGTTACTGTGAATCAGTACCATGACTTGGACATTTTATACCCATGTAGTGAATTTTAAACTTTTGAGGTCTGATTTTTGACGCCAAAAACGTAATTTAGAACAATGGCAATGGTAAAATTTATCTCTTCTGTATTATCTGGAAATATCGTCACTCTTTCTTTCATAAAACAAGTGGTCTCTTCTGACAGTTTTAGAGAGTACTAAACCCCACATTTCCTTTTGCAATACAATTTGATTGAACCGTTATAGTCTGAACAAGTGATTGAGAAACAGAAAGCTCCAACCAGCTTGGGCGTTAGCAGTGGCTTCTGAAAAATGAAAAGAGTTACAGACAAAAGAGAATAAAAAGATTTGGTGTAAAATTTTAAAGAATGTTTGAATGCTTTTACATTCACATTTTTTCCAGATCCCAAATGGTACCCAAAGCTTTGGGAATCCAGAGTACCACTTCTCCAATAAGATAGAGCAAAAACACAAATTTGTGTTTCAAATAGAGACCCTTTCTCAAAGTACAGGATAGGAATGCATGATTAATCGTAATACTGGTATTAATCGGTTATTTAATCGGTCAATCCTTTAATCGATTAATTATTCTTTTCAGTTATTTCTTGTACAGGGTTTAGTTAAGAATCGAATGTACTCGATTGTATTGATGGGAACTTCTCAAAGTATATGCATCGATTTTTTTTTAGATACTTTGAAAAAAAATCGATAATATCGAAATATAGAAATAAATCATTTTTATAAGTAAAAAAAGTGAACAAAAACAAGCAAGAACGTTAACTTCGGAAGCACCGAAGCTCAAATACCCACCACACGAAACTTTATTCATTTTCTTGAAAAAATAATATCGATAGAATATTCATATGATAACAGTAGAAGTGATTTTACACAGATTGGAGTGAATATATCCATAAATAAGAACTATTTTCATACAAAATCTGAAAAATGGGCGCTTGGTTTGTATGGGGGCCATATCAAAAAATGGGCGTGGCACCTTTCTTTTGAAATTGGATGTCATTAGAAGTGCTTTTACGCAATTTGTAGTAAATACATTTACAAATAATAACAATTTTCATACAAAAAATCGAAAAAAATGGTAAGTTTGTATGGGGGCTATATCTAAAAATGGGCGTGGTACCTTTCTTCTGATATTGGATGGATGGATATTGGATTAAAAGTGTTTTTACCCGATTTGTAGTCAAAACATTCAAAAATAATAACTATTTTCACACAAAAAATCGTAAAAATGGTAAGTTTGTATGGGGGCTATATCTAAAAGTGGGCGTGGCACCTTGGTTCTGCTATACAAACTGCCTAGGAACACAAAAAGCTTAAGTTTAAAGTTTTAGGTCAATATCTTTAAAACTTTCTGAGAAAAACTCATTGCAACAGACAGACAGACAGACAGACAGACAGACGGACAGACGGACAGACAGACGGACATGGCTAGATCGATTCGTCTCGTCGAGCTGATCAATAATATATATACTTTATGGGGTCTCCAATGCCTCCTTTAATGCGTTACAAACTTTCCGACAAACTGAATATACCCTTCACACTATGTGTGGCGGGTATAAAAATCAATAAAACAATAATAATATTTAAATATAAAGGGTGATATTGAATAAAATCGATTCAACAACGATATATCGATTTTCTCCCAGCACTATTAAATTGGAATGCTGCTTTCTTTTGACTATAAATGTATCTTAAAGTAGACATATCTTCAGCAGCTTTCATATCCTATAATTAGTATTTAGCTTAAACAAAAAGCGTATTAAAGCTTCGCTAATACCAAAAAAAAAAAAAAAAACAATAACAAAATCTTCTTTTTTTGTATTCTCAATGTTGTTTACTTGTCGATTTGTCTATTCTAAGTTTGCATGTTTCTATTTCGTTTGCTTTGACGTTTTGTGGCGGGACTGCCATAGCCTCAGTCAGTCCCAGCCTCAGCTTCATCATTATTAACAAAAAAAAAAACAACAATAACAACAGCAATATTTCAGGGTGATATTTCATTTTTATATTTTCCAATCCAGCATTTCAAGGTCTTCACAATATACAATATCTATTTATTTATTATTGTTGCTTTTGTTGTTGTTGTTGTTGTGCTATTTTGCAGTTGATTATTGTACTATGTGAAGTTTGTACAAAAATTTCTTTTCGTTGCACGCAAATACAACATTTGTACATTTGTGTAGATACATTCGCCGTTTCGTTTAGTTCGTTTCAACGTTTTCCACTTGACTGACATTTTGATTGGCAGTTTGTATATTTCGTTTCGTTTTTACAGGGTGTAATTATTTGCATTTAATTTTATTATTGAAGATTGCAAGCAGCAAAAAAAATCTAAGTAAAAAGAATGAAAAACAAACGCAGATTTTCTCGTTTGAAGGTCAACGTAAATATGTAATTGCGGCTATTTGTTGTTGTTATTATTTTTTATTGTGGATTGTTGCTATTTTTCCAACTTTTCAATGCTTTCGTATCGCGATTAATGCAGCTCATTGTTTCAACTTAAGCGCTACAATTTTCTCTATCTCTATTTCGAATTCTAAATTTATATTTTTTTTTTTTTTTTTTTTTTTTTTTTTATTGTACAATGGCTTTGAGTACATTTCCTGCTTTAAAATATTTTTTTTTTTGTCGTTGTTATTCTCATTCGAATCTTCTCGCAAATCAGAAATGTTATCTCCCTCTTGTTGCTTCTTCGACCGACCCCAACGTGATTTCCTTTTCTTTTTGAAAACCGGAAGATTTTTAAACTGAACTTGCACATTGAGCGTATTTCGATTTCCCTTGAAAATAAAGAGTTGTCAGTCAATTTTTTTTTTTAATTGGCAAATACTTGGAAACATTTCTAAAGCAGCTTCAAGTGTTGCTACTGCTTTTGTTGTACGTGTTTGTTTTGTGTTTTTAATTAGATTCATTTCAGTTTTTAAATAGAATTCAGCACAATTTTTTTTTTTGTTTTACAATTTAGTTACAACCGCAGCAACAGGTGCTATAAAACTATATAAAAATTCATTACAACAACAATTTACTATTTCCTATTTTAGTTGGTTTTTATTTTTGTAGTTTTATGAAATACACGTTCCAAAAAAATATATATACGAGTATATTTTTCCATATTTGTTCAAAAGCACACTTTGTGTTATGTAATTTTTTTTTGTATGAGAAACTTTCTAAAAGACGTAACATATTAAACTAGCATAGAAGGAAAAAAGTTTGAAACCAGAGAATTGAAGAATTATGGAATTGATATTTGGTTACTCCTTTTTTGTTTGAAAGCTAAATCTACAGTATTAAATTTTTAATTTGTTTTTTTTTTTAAATTTAATTACGAGTAAAATGAATGTGTAATGGGACAAATCCGACATAAATTGACGAAGTTATTAAAATTTTTCTAAAAAACAAATTTTTCAAAAGATTACAATTTTTCGTACTTTATAGATTTCAAACAAATTGGTGTAACCAAACATCGATTAAGTTGAAAATTTTGGAAAAGAAACCAAAAAATTGCGTTTGACTCGAAAATGCACACAGATAGGATCGGATATGTCGTACATATTGTTTAAAAGATCTAAGTTTTTTCTTTCTTAAACATTAAAAAAAAAATCGACTTGTAATTTTCTGAGTTATAGCATAAAAAGTGAAAAAAGAGGGAATAATCAGTATATTCAGATTTTGGGTGTCCCCCAAAAATTATAAGTATACAGTTTTTTTTACTCGATCAGATCCAGCTTTAATTTCAATCAAATTCGAGATTTCTATCACCACAGGTGCATCTGCTATACATGATTAAAAACAAAGTCTTTGAGGTTTGGAACCCATTTTTCATAACCCTTCGACGGAATGAATGTTTTTGAGGCTAAATTCAGATCTAGCCACTATATCAAAAGATTCCCATATATTGAGCGTGCAATTAAGTTTTTTTTTTAATGCTGTGTTCTTTATTTGCAATCAGTCCCTAAGGGGACTATCAGCGAATTGTACTGCATAACATTGACTTTCTATAAAGTATTCCATGACTTGGGAGTTGTTGTTGGGGCTTATAAAGGAGTGGGGGAGTGATGGAGGAGGGAGGAGGATTTTAAAGTTTACGTGTGTGGCAAATCCAGGGGTGTAACCTCTTCAGTCGCCGAGTCGTTGTACTGTTATCCAGCAGGTTTATGGCCAGAGGGTTGACATGATTGTCCAGTCTATCCAGATATGCCTTAGTGAGCCTAGCCACCTCCTGGCTTATGAGAGGGACTTTTAGTTCCTGGTGGATTGCGCAGAACCTTGTTTTGGAAGACTTGGATTCTTTCCCTGTTGTTTCTCTTTGCAGTGCCCCATAGTGCTACGCCGTACGTCCACATAGGTTTAAGTATGGCTTTGTAAAGGAGGAGTTTGACCCTTAGTTTGATGGTGGACCTTCTATCTAGCAGCCACAGATGCTTGCGCAACCTCTCGTTCAACTGGGAACGATTTTGTGAGAGATGACTACTCTAGGTTAAGCGCCTATCCAATACCAGGCCTAAGTACTTTGCAGTGACGCTGCTGGGTATGGCAACGCCATCCAGACTGACGGCAGGGCAGTATCCTCTTCTCAGGGCAAACGTAATGTGTGTGGATTTGTCTGGGTTGACAAGCGGTCCAGCTGAATTTGGATTATGCTGGACGCCACGAGTGGGGACTTATCATTGGCTAAAAAGGCGGTGTCATCGGTAAAAGTGGCAGTGAGCATTCTAGGGTCGCTGATGGTTGCAACTAAGTTTTAAATGATTAATGTTTTTTTTTCTTTTTTTTTTTTTTGATATGGAAACTTTATTGTGAAAAATTAGTGGAACGTATTTTATTGAAAATATTGCTATAACCTTTTCTTACTTTTTTTTGGCAAAACATGGATTCCGTCTCAATAAAACTGCTCTCTTTTAAAGCCGAAGAACGAATCATACGAGTTGAAGCGCAGTCCCGTACGAACATTCGGCATCTACCAGAACAAATTGTAATCTAATGGTGCAATTTCTTAGCTATAGGGCGGTTGGGGTAGATCTTCCCAAACGTTAACATCTAGTTAGGTTATAACCACTTGTTCGACATGCAGCCGAGCAACGACATGTTGAAATAAAAATGTCTCATGGCTGATTCCCCAATCCGGCCGTTTTTCCGCAACGTTTTTCACGGTAAACTTGCCCAATGTTCTTGGGTGTAACACGGGTCTTCGTCCAAAATTGCCTCGAATTCGGCGTCCTCAGCTGTATCAAAATAACCACTTTTCAATCGTCGGAACCAATACTCGCAGGTTGAACTTCATGAAACATTCACTTCGTTAACCTCACACAGCCTCCGATTACTTTCTGCTGCTCTTTTCTTCAGAAGGAAGCAATATAGCAATGCTTTCCGCAAATTCTGTCCGAGTTAAAATTTCTCAAATGGTACTTAGAGCCTTCAAATCAATGGTAAGTAACCTTTATTGTACACAGGTCACAGGTTTGATGAAAATGTGCACCGAAATCAAGTTTGAATCTTGATTCGAATACATTTCAAACTTCAAAAACTGCAAAAATTGAAATCCTACCTGAATGTTTTTTCAAGATAATGTATATTCAATTTTTCAGGTTTTAATTTATTGGCTAAAAAAAGTTGAAGGAGCAGGAAAGGCTGGGGTTGTAGGTCTGATCGAGTGAAACAAATTTGCATATTTGAAATTTCCGGAACATTCCTAAAATTCGAACCTGTGGATAAAAACAATTTTTCCTCCTTTTTATGTGGCAATAACTTAATTAGCTACTAATCGAAATTTATTTTTGTACTTTTTTTGGAAAGAAGAAACTTAGGCTTCTCAACAAATAAGCATAATGTTATAACATTTCAGATACTATCTGTGAGTATTTTGAAGGCAAACATATTTTTTTTTCAAATTTTTCAACTTAAGTTCCAATATGCAACACTAATCTGGCTTGTCTTTAAGAAATTAATCTAGTTTGAAAATTTTCTTGAAAAAAATTAATGGTCTTATGTATAAAGCATGATGTGTAGTAATCCATATTATGATTAAAATAAATAAATATAATCTAAAATATTTCAAAGATTTCGTTCTGCTGCGTCTGCTGCTAAAAAGTGTTGTAAACACAATCAGCCAAGCAGCAGCAGCATCATCATCAGCAGCGGCAGCAGCCATAGTAATCGCTGACAGCGGCGCCGTTGACGACGACGACGACGTTGTTGTAGAATTACAAAATTCAAGGTTACTCATACGCCATGAGAGCAGCGCGCATCCAGTGTCGTCTAAACAAATATAAATAAAAAAAAATGGTAAAGATGACGAAGGGAGAGAAGTGCACGCAGTTACTTATAAAGCGAGACAAATGCATGCAATCATGCAAAGGCAAAGCAAAGCAACGCAAAGCGAGGCAATGGTCATAGAATAATAATAAGAAAAACAAGCAAAATGAAAAAAAAATCCAAAGAAAAAGAAAAGCAGAAAAAAACTAAAGAAAACGAAGACGATTATTAAATGAGAAGGCAAAATGCTACAACGAATATAAGCAAAACTAACAACAACAACAAGAAAATCTGACCAGCACGAAGCGAAGTACAGTAGCAGCAGCAACAACAAGCATGAGTTTACAAAAAAATGAGAGAAAATAGTTGATTGATTGCGTTTGTATTGTATAGAAGATCGCTCAGCCACAGAAAGAAAGAGAGAGAGTGTGTGTACAAGCGATCTCTGCACTTATCATTTATAGAAGGGCGATCAAAATTTCGTATTTTAATATTATTTTATCTTTTTGACTACCAATTTGGTTTAATTTCGAAATAAAATAAAATAGATTCTTTAATATGAAAGCTATTCTTGTTATATTTTTAAATTAAAATTTAACTATGTTTATTAAAAAAATGTCATCCACGAATTCGGGGTAGTATCATTGGAACAAACCTCACATTCGAATGAACAACCCGCTTCTCTCGGTGTTTCCACAACCTGAAACTGCTTGAGAAATCAGTTTGAAGAATGATTATCTACAGTATATCCGTTTTAATCATTTATGTACATGTTTCAGAAGTAGTTCCCTAATGCGTCAAATTTTCTATCATGGAAACGCTAAAAAATTTTTTTTTCCAAAAACTGTGCTGCGTAAGATTCGATAAATCTACTGATGCATTTTCATTGTGTATAAAACAATCCTTACAGATTCAAATGGTTTTTTTTCTCATCATTACGCAATCCTTTATCTCATAAGGCATGTTCATGATTCATAACGCTTTATAGTCTAAAAACGGGATCATCTTTAACTCTGACTCACCTTTTTGAATGACACAAAGTAGGACAACTGATGCAGTGGTGCAGATTTACCATAAGCATCATTCTTCTCCTTCGAGAAAGTCACTTCGTTCTTATCATTATTGTTTCTGTGGGGTGCCTTAATCAGAAATCGAGTGTGAAGTATCTGCACTGGCATACTGCAATTACATCTTCCATTACATCTTTGACATTTTTCTTAGCCTTTCAACGTAAACATATATTGCTTCATAAACCTAATTTTCGTCAATGAGAATAATCTTTTAAGGCACACTTCTATTTTTTCAAAATCTCCGATAAACAGACCAATTTTTTATGCCCGCCACATAAAGTCAAGATCAAGAATATATATACCCTTTAAAGTGAATATAATCTTGATCAGCACGACGGGACGAGTCTATCTAGGCATATCCGTCTGTCCGAACGTCCGTCTGTATTTATGCGTTTCATTTGGTTATTGTTAGTTTTATATGTATTGACCGACCTGAATTCGGAAACATAAGCTTTTCTCAGTCCACAGCAGTTCAAGTGTTCAAATAAAAGTGCCACGCCCATTTTACCGTTTTTTACTCGAATTGGGTAAAAATACTTCTAATGTCTTCTTATGTCCAAACAAAGGTTCCACGCCCATTTTTAATTATTGCCCCAATACTAATTTTACGCGTTTTTAATTTTTGTGTAAAATAGTAATTATTTATGAATGTATTCCCCCCAAATGTGGTAAATATATGTATACACTTGGGTGGTCCAAAATACATGGAAAATAATTTTTTAAAAAATTTTTTATGCGCTCACGACCTAGGATTGTTTTATATCGAAAATAAGAAGACCCGTATTTTCTTTTTATCGGATAATATTGCTATTTAACGATAATTTATGAAGAGAAACATGTTAATCCGGTTGTGTGATTTTCCTATATAAAATACATGGAAAACTTCAGGGGCTTTGGGGCACCATTCAATATTATCCGATTAAAAAAAAAAATTACGGTTCTTCTTATTTTCGAAATAGAACAATCCTAGGGGATGAGCATATACAACTTTTTTTAGCCACCCTAGTACACACCACTGATAATACCAACCATTTTCTAATTTTTTTCAAGAAAAGGATTATTATTCTGTCCTTAGGTTAAAATTTTTCACCATTTTTGGGTCTAAACTTTGATTGTATCGGACTATTGACTCCAAAGCCATCCCTACTCCAAATTTTACCTAAGCCACTAATCATAATAAAAAAACTAAACTCAGATGAGGCGGGTATTCGGTTCCAACGTAGTTAAAATTTTTCCTTGTTTAATTATAATTTGTTAAAAATCCAAGGAACTGTCGTACATCCATTTCTCAAAACCGTGTAGCTGAAAAGAAGGTAATGATTCTTGTCGATATTTGAACCATTTATCATCAAAATGACCAATAAACCCTATCCAGATGATTTCTTTGAAAACTTTTTCTTCAGTTTGACAAAAGTCAGAACGCTAGATTGATAGTTTTGCAGAACACATGCTAAATTTCAGGACAAATCAATTGTTAAAATAAAAACAAATTAATTGATGATCCAATAATTCTGATAATATTTCGCTAATGCCAAAAATGTTTTTTTTATTTTCAAAAATTTATTAAAGTGCAAAAGGCGTTTTTTTTTTTTTTGGTTGTTTTTCAAAAATAACATACAAAAATATACGCTTAAACAATTTATTATAAAACAAAATCCATACTTCAGCTGCTGTCTGTGCTGTCATGTACCATGACAATACATAACACACAATACAAGAAGCATTATTTGAATAAAGAATTTTTATACTTATAAACAAATTGGTAGCGCGTATGCACAAATCATTCAATCGAAGATGACAAGAACCAAAAAAAAAAAAAAAAAATCTGAAATACAAAAAAAAGAGACGCTGTTGCTATATAAAAAGAAATAATTATCGTTCAATCATCAACTGTCCAAATAATAATATAAAAGATGGCAAAAAACCAAATTGAATCGATTGTTTGCCAAATGAATGAACAAACACAATTGAAGTTTTTTATATGAATTCCGCTTTGAGACAGACGACGACGTTGATTTGAGGCGTTTTTCAGCTAATTTAAAAAATCTGCAGCACTTTGAATTTTTGCTCTAAAAATAAAATATTGCAAAACTGGACAATACCAATGAATATAATTGAATTTTCGATATAAAAAGAAAAAAAGAATCTTGTTCGAGTGTGGTCGGCATATGAAATGTTGATTTGTGTGCGATTTCGAATATTGATTAAATAAATCAGTCAGAAAATTGGCAAATCAGCATTGGATGAATGGATTGGATGGAGCGATGGCTGATGAAGTTGGGCGTTGCATGAATTATGATGATGCATGATGATGACTGCTGATAGATTGCACTTAAAAAGTCGCTGCAGAAAAAAAAAACCCAACTTAAAATTATTATCAACTTCATCATTAAAATCAATGCTGAATCTGGCGTTCAATGCACGTCGGAGTTGGCAAAATAATTTGCATAACAATGTAAAAATTTTGTGTCTACCAAGTTTAAAACAGTTGCAGCAGCTACAGCAGCAGTTGCGATTTATGAGAATTTTTTCTTTTTTATTTGATTTAAATCTTCTCCGAGGCTAAAGTCTGCTGTCGTTTGTTCGTTGTGGTGTGGCGTCTGATTGATTATGCGCACGCGTGCAATGTTGATTGCCAACTAGCAAAATGAACGTTAAACAGGTGCGCAAATAGTGATTTTGTAATGCTAATAGGGCCAACATATTGAGTGGATTTAAATTAAAGTCAATTAGGAATGTCACATAAATCTGTAGGAAATTTCAAGTTGGGAAAAAATGGCATTATTAAAATTCGAGAGATTTAATTTGTAACATATTTTTTCGTAAAGATATTTGTGACAGCCATGAATATTTATGAAAACATTATCACTATGGGAAATTTGAGCACTTTGTGAGGCCAAAATTAATAACTCAAAAACGAAGCAAAGTTCTGTTTTCTGCATTCAGCTTATAGAACCATAAGGTATTAGACTTAGAAGAAAGGTGGGCGTGGCACCGTCCATTTTGTTAAAAAGATCAACTTATTTTTTTTAAATTTCTATAACAATATTTTATTTATATGTATTAGGGTTATATGTTATAGTGATCCCACCTCAACCATGGGTCATTTTCTAAACATGGACTAATATTAAAAGTCTTTGTACTGTATTTGACGCAAAGCGCTTCATAAATAAACCATTTTTAATAACAAAAAAACTTTAAAATTAGAATGGGGCAATGCTTAAAATGGCCGTGGCACTTTGTTTTACTACTTTAACTGCCTAGTACTGAGAACAGCTTAAGTTTTGAATTTCATCTCAATATCTTTAAAACTGAGCATATTAAACGTATAACTACAGACAGTCAGACGGACAATTCTGCATCGGAAAATTTGAGGATACGTCCTAAAAATTTAAATTTCACGCAAAGTGGTTAAAAGTGGGTTTTTTAATTAGAATCATATGAACGAGAATTAAATACTCTACAACACACAGTAATTTTCATGATTGGACTTCTCTGGACTCATTTTGTATACCTTTTTGAATAGTGACACTCAATGAAAATGTTTCATTTGTTAGACTACTTACACTTTTACATTATTAAGGGGACACCACGATTAATTTCTACATTTGACACTTACAAACACATAATACAAACCACACTGATTTGAGCTCATTATAAATTTTTGTAATTTTAATGTAATGCTTCACTTTTTTGGCACATTTAAATTGAGAACCCACTTTTTAATTTTAAAACCATTTTTTTTTCCTTTTTTTTTTTCTATCTTTCTCTCTGTTTCTCTCTCTCTCTCTCTCTCTCTCTCTCTCTGTTTCTCTCTCTCTGGAAGAGTTCGACAAAACAAAACGTTTAGGAATGCAATTTTTCAATTTTTCAAAACGCAACACATTAGTAATTCGGGAAACACGACCGAATATAACTTATTTTGGAAGATGGACTCAACAGCTTTTTTTTTTTTTTTAATTTTTTTTCAACAAAAAATTCTAATTTGCGAGCCTCGAAAAATTAATCTTCAAGAGCTTCGCATAAGTTAGCCTACGAAATCTCTTTGCAATTATTTTGATAAATATCTACAATAGTTTTTTTTAACAAATCTCTAGAAAACCCTAAGAAGATTTTGTGAGACAGCTCTATATAAAATTAAAATAATTTTTTAATAGTATTTTATTTAAACTCTACCAAATTTCGACCGAAAACATGAGAGATTTAAAGAGATTTGTGTGACACCTTCAAAATTCTCTTGGCTGCAATTCGGTAAAGATTTCCCTGACATCCCTAAACGAAATTTTTTTATGAGTCTGTCTCGTCAGTACGCATCATTTATTGCAATAGTCTTTCTACCCAGCGTAAAAATGATGATGACTTGGTCACTAATGACTGATTGGTCATATGTCGTCCAATGAGTAACTATTTGCGAACTTATAATACACAACATGTTTATGCAACTATTTCATAAAGTAGAATGGGAAAATTAATAATTGAAGATTATTTATATTTTTAACTACAAAATTATTGAAATTCTCAAACCTCTTGTATGCCAAGTTATGCGATATTTTTGACAGAAAAGCGACACACTCATGACAAACACACAAGACGTCTTGCAAGACAAGACATGTTATCCAAGACGTCTTGCAAGATATGTCATCAGTAGACGTCTTGCAAGACATGTCATCCAAGTAGTCTTTTAAAGACATGTCTTCCGAGAAGTCTTCCAAGGGTCTTCCGAGAAGTCTTCCAAGGCAATTCATCCAAGAAGTCTTCCAAGACAAGTCATCCAAGAAGTCTTGAAAGACATGGCATCCAATGACGTCAACGACTAATATGGTGCTCATTCCCACTGGGAATAAGTGCCGGTATAGACTCTGCAATTCATATAGACTCAAAAAGGGATTCACACGTCTACTACGCAGTAAATGCGCACCTGTTTTTATACCCTGTACCCAAAGGGTAAAAAGGTATATTAAGTTTGTGCGACAGAAGGAGGCAAGATAGACCTTATAAAGTATATATATTCTTGATTAGCTTTGGAAGGGGAGTCGAACTAGCTATGTCTGTCTGTCCGTCTGTCCGTCCGTCCGTCTGTCCGTATGTCACGCTGTCTGCCGTATGAAAACGATTATTTCGGAGACTTTAAGAGGTAGAGCTTTCAAAATTGAAACTTAGACTCTTCTAGGCCGTCAAATATGCACTTACAAACGGTTTTTTCTCTAGACCCATTTTAAGGAGTACCCCCCATACAAATCTACCCCAAAATTTTGGGGTTTTGCATAAAAACATCATTGTTTTTTATTCTAGGAAATTCAAATTTAGTACAAATTATGTCTATGGTAGTCCCAATGAAATAGAGCAATATGGGTAGGCCCAACAAAATTTTAGGTACAATCCCATTCAAAGATATACCCGATTTTTTAAGTTTTTCTATGAAAATTCAATTCAATGAGGTATGGTAGTCAAATAGAACCTAACTTAAGGTACATATAGATTGGGTACAGGGTATCTTTGCAGTCGAGCATACTCGACTTCAGCGTTCTTTCTTGTTTTTTTACTAACTTAAATGAATTTATTTTATTTTTTCCCGACAAATAAAAGCAAATATTAATTAATATTTCTGCAATTAATTGCAAAGCATAACGTTCGATTAGATATGCATATGCAACTGATTCGGAGGAGTGGTCATTACTCATAAAGAAATGCAATTGCCGTAACGTTGTTGAGATACAAAATTATTACAACTACTAAAGATGATGATGATGATGATGATTATTATTATTTTATTATGATTATTATGATGATGATGATGATGAAGTAAAACGTACGCTGCATACAAATTGCACAAGCAGATGCCGGTTATCAAATAACCTAGAGTGCAGCCAGCCAGCCAACCAGTCAGCAAGCCAGTCAGCAGTCAGGCAGCCAACAGCTTAGAAATAAAGCAATAAATAAATTTACCTTGTAGAGTAAAAAAAAAAAGAGAGAAAAAAAGTTTTTCATGGCAATGCGTTCTATTAAGTTCAGCAAAAGTTCTTCTTGTTTTTCTATGACAACTCAGACAGAGGAGACTACGAGCAAAAGATGTGCTCGTTGAAGTCACCACAAGTGGCAATAAAAAACTGTTGCATAAGTATTTTTTTTTTTTCTATTACTGCAAAAGCAAATATAAGTACACACGATGTGCATGAAAGAAACGAAAAAAAAACGAAAAAGCTTGAGCGCACTTTTTGTACAATTTTACAACTTAAATACTTGCACAGAAGACGCATACATGGCGTATACGTTATTTTTTTTTTCCTTCTTTTTTTTTTTTTTTTTTTGCTCATATGAAAATTAAAAACTTGGCAAACCGCAGTACACACTTGAGCGGCAAATGGAGATGAGACCACCGCAACCCACTTAAAGCCACACCCACAACAAAATTTGTAAAGAAAAAACAAAATATAGTAAAAAAAAAGCAAACTATAAACTGGAAATGAGGCCATTTTGCACAAAGTGGCAAAGCAGGAAACGACGTCGACGAAGACGACAAATGGCGTACATATACATGGCGGCATGAAAGCGGTGTTCAGTGGGGCTGATTCTTTATACACCATAGAAGTCGTCTACTGTACATATTCTCTACAATTGCATCTTCAGCAGCTACCGTTCTGCGTTCTTCGTTCTTCGTTCTGTCTCTATGCTGAAATTATTAGTTTTTTAAAAAAGTCTACTCGAGCGCGGTAATTAGCGTGAAACTTGTGTAAACGTTGAGATGGGATTACGCAAGGGGCGCTGTAATGGGAATGCATCATATTTGTTTTGTTTATTCGAAAGAAAAAAAAATAAGCGCAAACCATTAACGTAGAAGTACCTACACTATATATGGTATAACATTGGAAATAAAATTTGATTTAAATAAAAAAAAAAACTATTTAATTATTTTAGTTTTTAATAAATAAATTGAAAGCAGTGCGGAGTGAAAAACTCTGTCACAAAATTCATGCCATATTTCAAAATTATCTTTAACGAATTCATACATTGGAATCTTTAATACCAAAAATTCTTAACACAAAATATCGATTAATTGTTTTCTCAGGCCATTTTTGGTTTAAGTCAAAAGAAGTTGAATGGTTTGTTTGCAACTATCGAACTTGCTTTCATACACACCGTGGATGCTTTCAATTCGTTGACATTGAGTATGATATGAAGATTATGTTCTTTGATGACGAAGAAAATGAAACAAATTATTTAGTTTTATTGTGTACAATATGGTATATCAGCTGAAGTATTCTGCCACTGTCTCTTTCTCATTTAGTAACAAATTTTGTTGAGTATACATGTTGTGGTGAATTTATACAATTTCACTTTATTACTGTCAATTTTTTTGTTTCTTTATTTTAAGCAAAAGCTGATACAATTTGAAAATTTGAATTTTTTCTACAATTTCGATATAAGTTTTTAAAGTGTTATATTATTATTTAAAAAAAATTTTATAAAATTTTTTAAGTACTTTTTCTTATCTCGTGGTGAAATCAAATAAAATTTACCACAAACTAAGTTTCAAAGATTTCCGGAGTACTTCACCTGGTATAATTGCAGCATGGTGTACAAAATATTCGAATATATTCGAACAAAATTTAGGTTTCTTATAAAAAATAACAAACATTTATTAATGAAAAAGCTCAAAACATTTGACCAATTGATTTTTTTTATACATGTGTACCAGTGTTTTGCTTGATGCTTGAGCTTATAATGAAGTTAATACTTTCAATCAGAAAAAAATTTTCAAATTTAAGGCCCTATTCTCCTTCAGCTTGCTGTTTTTGCACCTTTTTTGAAAAAATTCTCATTTGAAAACGCCAAAAGATATTTGAATTTTGTTTTTTTTATTGAATTAGTAATAAATGAAAGAAAATAAAAAAAATTTTTCGCCGCGATATAGGGGTCCATAGATGATGGCACCGTCAAAGTTGGCCCTCAAAAATGGTGCTGGCGGCCACGATTCCGCCAGTTCTACTAAACCGATTTGGATGAAACAAAGTTTAATCGACGTAGACTTGTCACCATTCTGGCCCGTAGTAAAATAAAAGTTTTGGCGATTTTTTTTGACAAAATGGCGGCCACTTGAAATTGACAAATCGAATTTGAACCAATTTTTTTTTTAGTTAGTAGTAAAAAAAAAAAAAGTAAAAAATCGCAAAATTTTTACGGGCCAGAATGGTGACAATTCTACGTCGATTTCAAACCTTTGTTTGCTCCAAATCGGTTCAGTAGAACTGGCAGGAATCGTGGCCGCCAGCTCGAAAAACGTGGTTTCAAGATAAACGCGTTCCCAAAGTTTGAAGTTTATTAAAACTACTCATTTTAGCGAAAACATGACCCCACAAAATGGCCATATCTTCTAAAGTATTTCGATTTCAAAAACCCCTTTAGGGTTATATTCTTAAATGTCCAAGCTATATAAAAATGCAAAAAAAGTCGAAAAAATTTTTTCTGAAAGAGAATAGGGCCTTAAGTAGAGAGTTTTTTTGGGAAAATTACTGTACCCGGTCAGGGGCACCCTTGAAAGTCTCATAAAAATGGAGTTACTTATATGTCTTGGTGCGTTTAGTTGAAAATTTGGCTAGTATTTCCATCTATTTATTATCTTTCGGGTGAGAAATAGCTAAAAGGATGCCCAAAACCGTTTACATTAGGGTGCCCACAATTGGAAAAATTATGACATTTTTAAACCGACCAAAATCTCCAAGATCTCAGAAACCTTGTCAGTGCGAATATTTAATAGTGTACTGTCTATGTCTATGTTGACATATATTTCAGTACTCAAATCAGTAAAATATACTTGCTT
The DNA here is from genome assembly GCA_018903435.1 of Leucophenga varia. NCBI lineage: Eukaryota > Metazoa > Arthropoda > Insecta > Diptera > Drosophilidae > Leucophenga > Leucophenga varia. The sequence goes on from JAEIFJ010000029.1 coordinate 51,711, forward strand.
TCCAAAGATATGTAGGGGTGCCCACATGTAGCCACACTTTCCCTATATGATTTGATTCAATATAAGATACCTTAGGAGGTTCTTCTACTATAGTCTTCGACAAACAAGAAAATAGACAGATGAACGGAAACCCTACGCATATATTGATGTGACCTGAGGAAATTTAACATAAAGTTAGAATAAATAAAAATTGTTGTGGACAGGCGGACATAGCTGAAAATGGTCTAAAAAGAAAAGGAAGCATAAAATGAATGGTAAATTAAACCCCAAATTTTTGGTGGTTTAACCGATTCTGATCGATTGTTCTAAAAGTTTCATAATTTTTGGACCAGCCATCTCGAATTTTAAAAAAGTAACAGATTGCTTTTCAAAGTTGAAAATTTGAGCTCTACTTGAATTTTCTTTGTTAGACCATATTCTGAAGGGAACGGGGTTTTAGTTTTCTTCTTATATTAACGCTTTTATAAAAAACACACACACAGCGGGTATAGAGGATTCTATAGGGGGTCTAAGTACAACTTTCTTCTATACATTGCAAAGCTCTATGCACCGTTCTTGGCTCGGATTTCATACAAAAGTTTATATTTTTGTTCAAATGTCAATAAATAATTATATATGATAATATATTAACGATAGATCTAAAGGGGGTTAGTCATCAAAACTAAAAACCATTAATTTGCTTTAAACGATAATTTTTTTCAATTTAAATCGCTTTCACAAACCCTTTTAAAGCGGTCTGAGATGGTTTGTGACAAAAGCCGACTCCACAAATTTTAATCAAGAATATTACTTAAATACATTACAAAGCATTAACTTGTTGATTTTAACTCTAGACCCTGTGGTAAGTCCTATTTTTTTTTATGTATTAAATATTCATAAGCCTGTTATACAATATTCTTTTTCTAAAGTTAAATGTTAGACTTCATGAAAAGCATTTTTGAAAATATTTAAAACTACTCGAATAAAAAATTAAATTTTTTAAATTGTATAAAATTCCCATAGATATTGTCGCAAAATAAAATATGAAAAAACAACTCTTTTATAAAGCACGTAGAAAAGTCGTAAAAAAATTTAAAACGTTTTTACTTTCCTATACCAATTTGAATATTTCTCAATAAAAATAAAAAAGAAAAAGTTAGCTATAAACGTTTTTATTTAGAAGCAAAAAAAAAAATATATTATTACGCAATAGTATTTATGTAAATATTATAAGTGGGGAACCACAACACAGCACAAATGTAACTAATGAATTTTCTAAAAAAAAAAATAAATAAAATGACTATTGTATTGTTTTTTGTTTTTTTTTTTATATCTTACAAATGCGATGTTAACGTTTTTCTTATGTAATTCATATTATTATTATAATTAATATGGCCATGGCAAGTTAAGAAGAGTCGAAGAATTTGTTGTTGTTCTTCTTATTCTTTCAAAACATTTGCTACAGATTTCAATTTGTAATTTCAACGCTGTCGCATCTTTAGCGTCTTTGCACCCAAAAACATCGATGTTGAGAATTCTAAACAAAAACTGCTAAATACTTTAACCTTCTAGCGTATGTTTTCAGGGTTTTGAAAATTACTAAGTAAATAATAAAAAATAATAATAAAAAAAACGTAAAATAAAAAAAAAAAAATAGAACCAAATTGTAACTAACAATTTCCACTCAATGAATAGAAAAATTGTTAGTAATGATTATTTTTTTTTTTTCACTCATCTCCAATTATATATATGAATATGTTTATTTTTTTCCTACTTTGTCTGCATTTAAATTGTAAAATCGTAACAAAATAATTAGCCAACATTAGCGAACAAAGTCAAAAGGTGTCAAAGTATGTAGAAACAAGAAAAACCACTAAAAAACCAAATAATAATAATAATTTTTGTATCTTGAGGAGCAAAAGTTGACCAAAAGAGCTAAGATGTAACGCGCGTCGCAAACAATTGAAGAAGTCATTAGGCACGAGTTAAGTTGAACTGAGTTGAAATAAGCCAAGTCTAAAGTGTCAAATTTTATGAACATTAGAGAGACATTTAAGTTTATAAAAAGTGTTTAATTTAATGTTAACGAAGTTTAAATGCGGTGCAGATATACATAATTAATTTACTGAAGAAATGTTTATGTAAAAAAAAAAATTAAATAAATTTGCTAAAAAAAATATATATAAAATTCTAGCGGATACCCGACGTTTGCTACTGCTTACTGCAGCGCAAACCAAAATATGTTGGGGCTTACATAAAAACATACTAAAAAATACCAGTTTTATACCCGCCACACATAGTGTGAAGGGTATATTCAGTTTGTCTGAAAGTTTGTAACGTATTGAAGGAGACGTCGTAGACCCAAAAAGTATATATATTCTTGATCAGCTCGATCGAGAGACGAATCGATCTAGCCATCTGTCTGTCTGTCCCTCTGTCCGTCTGTCCGTCTGTATATTTCTAAGCATCTTTTTCGTTGAAGATATAAAGATATTAAACTGAAATTTGGAAGTAAAGCTTTTCTCGGCAATGACTATTATGAGTTCGAGAATTAGAGTGCCATGCCCATTTTTAGGTATAGCCCCCATACAAACTTACCGTTTATTTCCGATTTTTTGTATAAAAATTGTAATTATTTATGAATGTATTCGCTCCCAATTGTGTAAAAACATTTCTTTTGTCATCCAGTGTCAAAACCAAAATGCCAAGCCCCTCTTTTAGGCATAGCCCCCATATAAACTTTCCATTTTTTCCGATTTTTCCGATTTTTTGTTTAAAAAAATACTAATTATTTATGCATATATTCACTCAAATTTGGTTAAAAACACTTCTAATGTCATCCAATGTCAAATCAGATGTGCCACGCCCATTTTTTTGTATAGCCCCCATACAAACTTTCCGACCATTTTCGATTTTTTGTATGAAAATGGTTATTATTTATTCATGTATTTACTCCATATTGGGTAAAAACTCTTCCAATATCATGGTGCCACGCCCATTTTCAGGTGTTTCTTGCATACAACCTTACCGCCCATTTCCAGATATATTCGAGAAATATGTTGTTATACATATCTGTATTTTTAGCTCAAAATTTGAAATTTAATATTGTGTGTAAACTTGGGTGACCACTGATGATTACACATAAACTCTTTAAAGATTTGTGTGACGGGTATTTAAGCTTCGGTTCTACCGAAGTTAACGTTTTTCTTGTTTTTATTGCAGTGTGTCCTAAATATGTAGAAGCACGCTACAATCACCTGTTTTTTTTTTTTTTTTTTTTGTTTACTTCTTTTTGTTTTTTGATTGCAGTGAGTCCACAATATGCTGGGGCTAGTATAATAACAATATATAAAGAAAGCAAAACATTTTTTATGGAAAAACTAGAAAATTGACTCCTTGAAAGAACCGAATGTACCCAATGCATAATTTTAATAGAATTTAATTTACTTACATTTCAAAAGAAACCGGTTTGGGAATCATCGGTAAAATGGTTTCAACGTTCATAGCGGACATAGAAACATGTTTACTATTTTATATGTGTAAAAGATGATGATACTAGATAAAGATGATTCTAAATTGTACATGAAACCATCACAGGAGATCGATACCGATATAGAAAGCTTCGAAAAAAATAATTAAGCAAAATAAAAACAAATGCAATTTTATAGAAACCCCAGTTAAAACGATTAGCACCTTCCAAAACCATGTGTTTTCATTGAAAATTACTCTTTTCAATGGTTATTTGCTCCAACAAATGTCACGCGAGGAGCTTCTCGATAGTTTGGTCTATATCCTCTTCACTGTTGAGGTCGGTATTTGGTTGAGTAATCTCATCAAGCAAGATTTTAAACGAGTCAATGTTGGAAAAATTACTGAGCAGCCTGGTAGAGCGCTTAATCATCTCAACAGGGATATCCACCCAGACCTGTGACCGCACTGTGATCAGAGTGATGGTCGAAATCGGCTTCAGTGAAAATTCTGCTGTTGTTTATTCCTCTGGAAATTGCAATGTCCAGGACGTCAGGGCTCTTCCGTGGATCAGTTGGCCAGTACGTTGGTTGGCCAGACGAGTGGATAGTCAGGTTGAGAATATTGATGCAAGGCATGAGGGTAAGACCCTTGGGGTAGTTCAACCTTAAGCTCAACCACGTGTGCTTTGCGTTAAAGTCACCAAAAAATATTTGTATACTGTAAGGAAATTCGCCAAATTGACCATTGGTTCTTTAGGAAAATATTCTTAGAATATCCCAAAGATTATGTTCCTGCTATACGCTTGGTCGCGTCAAAAATATGAGCACAGCCTAATGTATATAGACTCTAAAACGGATTGGAATGTACCCAAATTAAAATTCACAAATTTTTACACTCTTATTTGGATATATTTCCCGATAACCTGGGCCAATTTGGCTATGAGTAAGATGCATTCAAAAGATAGCAAAGGGGTTGGTTGGGGACAATTCATGTTGGGGCTCAAATAGGACGCCTATATAAAAAATTATAAGCTAAAAATGCATATCTATACTATTTTTTTTTTGTTTTGTTGCTCTCATCATAGATGTGGTCAGAAGAGAAAAAAATTTTGACCCGGGGCCTAATGGGGGCCTTGAAACCGGAAAAAGCCATATCTTTGGAATGAATAGACGTAGAGACTTGATACAGGGCTCATTTGAAAGATAGTTAAAAAACATTTTTGGCGTTCAAGGTGTTCAAGGGATTTCCAGAATTTGGTCCTGGTACTCATATGTGGACCCAATATAGATTTTTTGACCAATTTTTTTTTTATTTTTATTACAGGTGAGCACTTATATGGGATTTTTAGAAAATTTTGACCCGGGGCTTAATGAGAGCCTTGAAAAAAAAGTCATACATTTGGAGTGATAAGACGTAGAGACTTGAAATTTGGCGCATTTGAATGATGGTTAGTCTTGTTTATGGGATTTCCAAAATTTGAACCAACATTTTTTGAACAATTTATATTTAGCCACCAAATAGAAGCAAAAAAAACGCGAGCAAAGCCGCGGGTACCTGCTATAATATATAAAAATATCATGTCACAGCGTTTGTAACGATACTCCACGAAAACGGATTGACTGATTCTTATGAAATTTTGTGTGTATATTCAGTTGGTCTAAGAATCGGCCTTAAACTATTTTTCATACAAATATTTGGATTGGCGGGCGTTGTCCCCATTGAATTAATCCATAATTCATCTAATATTTCCTGAAACAACTCCTCGTATTTCAATTAAATTTTGTAGATGTCTTATTTTTGGTCGAACTTATACAAAAAAGGAAGTATGTAGTTTGAGAAAAATGGTCGGTGGGCGTGGCTCCCATAGAAGTATTTAAGATAAATTTAATTTAGTATACATGATAAAAAAAAAAGTTTGAAACAAAAAGTTTGGGGTCTCTGATGCCTCCTTTAATGCGTTACAAACTTTCAAACAAACTGAATATACCCGTTTACACTATGTATAACAGGCATAAAAAAATGTTTGACAGAAATTGAAACCAAAATACAAACAAATAAATAAGTAAAAACAAATAACTCAGTAACAAAAAAAAAAACAGAAAACAAAAAATAAATAAAGTTCATTTAATTGCATAATTAATAAATATTAAAAGCACTTAAACATTATTGTACAACAACAAAAATAGCAACAATAATAATAATAATAACAAAACGAAAACGAAAATAATAATATACAAAAAAATAAAAATTATTTAATAACAAATTTCGCTGTTTTATGACAATAGACACGCACCACATGACGTATACGTAATAAAAAATTGTTTATACAGTTTATCATCAAAAACTATTTTATTACGTATGCACGGTTTGCTTATTCCTACCTTACGCTACACATTTAATTCTTTTTTTTTTTCACACATATTTCGTTTTTTTTCTCACATATCATACGCCGAAAAAAAAATATAAATAAAAACAATTTCAAATCGTTTAGTATGCGTGAGTTCTATGTTCAATGCGAGTAAAATATGTAGTTGAAATAATTAGCATTTCGAACATAACATGACCTTCACCTACAACGACGTTTGTCCATCAATAATACAAACTACAAGTAACATTAGCAGTGTTAAACAGACAGACAGACGGATAGATAGACAAATAGATATATACATACATATGTGCGGCATTGTCCAGTAAAAATGTTAAGCTGCTGCCTACATAATTAGCAGTTTTGAATTTACAACACAACACACACGCATAGCACGCAAGAAGTAGTTTGGCTTTGAACAACAAAATCTGATTAATAAAACAAACAAAATACAGTTTAGAAGCGGCGATTTAAGTCGTTTTGGACAAATGTATCTACAAGATACATACGCATTAGCTTGTATCTGTATCTTTTTTTCATTTCTTGGTTTCGTTTTCGTTTGAAACTGGTAATCGGAAGCCGAAATCGAAAGTGACTATTTTATTTATTTGTTATTTTTTTTTTCTTTATTTTTGTATACGCTGCAAAATAATAAAGCTTTAGGTTATAGTTGAATTTTTTTTCTGTTGACCCAATTTTTAAAAAGTATCTCAAAGAATTATAAACGCTTAAATCTTTAAAATTTCACAAATCGTTTAGCTTATTTCTAAGATAAACTTTGCCGTAAGAAAAAAAAAAGTTAATTCCGTAAAATAAATACTTTCAATCGAATTATTATTTGCTGCGCATAAGCAAAATAAAATCGTGATTTGTTGTTGTTATTCTTTTGAGCCATTTAGTCACAATAATAAAAAACCGGTAGTAAATATTGGTCGAAAAGAACTTTGACGCATTGGGAATTTTATTCTCTTCAGTCACTTATTTAATGTTGTTTTCCTCGATTGTTGTTATTCTTATTGCTTGTTTTGATGCTTATAACTGTGTAAGCTGGAGTCTGTCTGTCCACTTTTTAGTAAATATCTGCGACTTAAATTCTAGGAAATGTTTTTACGCTTTTTTTTTTTCTTTTTCTTCTTCTTATTTGACGCAGCAAGAATTCATAAACGTAAATAATTTTCAGAGAATTAATTAATACTATTTAAATAGGTGTTCTTTGAAATTATTATGTTCGTTGTTGGGGTTTCCAGTTATGCGCATTGCATAGAAAATTGGTTTCGTTTGAACTGAAGTAAATGGTGGTTCGTATTTTGTTCTATGAATTTCTGCAGCTTGTTTAAATTTTAAATAAATGATTGATTCAATTGTATAAAAATTTTATATGAATACAATCAACTCGATAAAACGAGCTGTCGACCATCAGCCGGTCTTTTTATCGGAGTGATTTTTCTTAGACCCAAAAGCTGACATCCAGAAAATGTGATGAATTAGACAAGGTTGCTCAAATCAATCAATCTGCGACATCTTCCACAGTGGCCCTAAGCAATTTGATGTGACTTTGTGGTTAATAAGATACTACTTGGCCTCGTCTCCAGATTTACACATTTAGACGAGCGAAGCGCCCCTACTAGACATTGCTAAGCAATAATCACTGCAAACCGCCGAGGCCTTTGCCACCAAAGTCTCTTACTTGCTTAGATAGAACTCTCCGGCATTATTTTTTAATAAAGGGGGGGGGCAAAATCTGTATACACGAACGGGGGGCTATCTCAATTTGCCAACGGCAGCCAAAGAGGTTATTGGCTATGTTAGACCTCACACTGCAAAGGCAGAGAAAACTCTAGTCTAACAGAGATCTAAGCAAGAGTAACTCGAGCTGTTGCTGAGCGATACCAAGAGAATTAGAGAGAAGAAGAAAAATGTCTTTTGAGTTGGATGAAGTTCAAGTGATGTGCGGCAGAAATGGGCCTTCTACTAGAATATCAATTGTTTGATTAGATATGTTCACTAACTTTTATGCAAATATGAATGCGATGGGAATCTCAGTGTTTTAAGCAAACAAGCAGATATAGAGATAGACGGACGGACATGAGTAAATCGTTTCGTCTTATTTAGTTCAATAATAAATATACTATACATACTTTGTATGCCATACGACATGGTGAAATAACTAAGAGGGTGCATATTATAGCTCTGTCTCTTTCTATTTTCGACCCATTAAATTTTAACTCTCTTTCACGCTACTTCATAACTCTCCCATACGTTTTAACGCTCTCATCTGAGTTTATCTAAATTTTTTCGGGTCAGAGAGACGGTACCACATTTCATGAAAGCGACTCACGAACATCACAGTCTGTCCTCAAAAGAGTTTTCGTCAACTGCAACTAGGGTTGCCAGACAAAATTGGTATGTTGATGGCACACATTTAAAAAATTTAAGCAAATTTTTGGATAATTTATGTATGCTGTCCAAATGCTATGATATTAACTTAGGAAAAGCTGCCATCGATGCAAGTCAACCAAATTCATGTCTTGACAGTCATCTGACTTACGACTCTAGATAAAAAACAATTTTGGAAGATAAAAAACACAACTATCGAATTTATATGAATTCATATAAAAAACAATTGAAAAAAACATAACAAAAAAATAATAAATATTGTAATAGCTTGCGTTTGTGAACCGAAGAAAAAAATTTAACTCTTTGCGAATTATAATTTTCGTTCAATATTCTTAAAGGTATTATGCAAGCGCTATTGCTCTCTCAACGTGTTGCGTACCAACGTAAGAGGTATGTCTTTGTTAGGAAAAAAAAAAAAAAAAACAAGTTTCTATCTCATTCAAACTAAGAAAACAGAATAAAAATTAAAAGTATGCTATCCTTTTCACACTCCTTAGTATTCGTTCGCATGGTACCATTGTTTTACTTGACAACACCTTTATAATTCCGCCATTCGCCGGGTAATCATTTGGGGAACTGCTCCCAGCGATATTGCAAATCTTTAAATGAGCTTTAATACTCATTGATCTAAGAAATTTTTCTGTTTACTACTTTTCCCGTTATCGGCGGTATTAACGATTATATAACGGCATTCATGATTTTCGATTTTATTTTTTTTTTTTTTTCTGAATACAATACATGTGTAGTGTGATTTCGGTTTTTTTATGCATTTTAATAAAGTGATGCCCTAGACAAGTCTAAAGAAATTATTTTTTGTATTTCGTTGAAGAAAACTATATCGGATTGTTATGGATTGTCCTAACTACTAACACAAAAGTGTTCCTGAATGTGTGTACAATACGACGATATTAATTATTTTTGCTCCTTTTTGCTCCGTTTCAAAATATATTCACTTTTATCATGCAATATAGAGTTCAGCCATGCTAAAATGCTTGAAATTTTTTCATCAAGTGGCCGTAAAACAGATGCCCTTTTGCAGATTGGGTGTGCAAAATAATTAATGCGGATCTTAAAAACATAAAAACTGGACTGTATTCGCCTCAATATTCGATGCCGCCTTTGTCAGGAATTTTGTATTATTTTAATAACAATTTCATACGATTATGAAATTAAACGTTTAGAAGTTTCAAAACTTCTGCCAACAATAGTCTCATATATTAAAGATTCTAATAACCTTGGTACCCGATGTCATCGACGGTTCAAAAAATTTTAGTTCATGGTCCTTTAGATAGTAGCCGTTTCTTCACGTCCTGTTGGTTGGCTCGGTAAAAATGTACCGGAAGCCCGAAACACATTTTATAAAAATGATAGACGTTCGCTTGACCGGAAAAAGGCCTTATTTTAGTGAGATTTTTTGTAGAGCAATGGATTCTTCAGATCCACTAATAATATATAATTGATAAACGACTGTTACATAATAAGAAGCCGATGAATTTTTTCATCAGAGGTGTTGAATCGTTTAGTTTCAGAAACTATTGATAATTTGTATAATAATACATGTAATGATAAGGATAGGATTTCGATGTTATTAGTATGAAATTTTATGCAGATCAATTTGAAAATGAGTTTTTTTTGAGGGGTAGGTGATCAGATTCTGGATTAAGACTGGTTTAGGAAATATCTGAAGTCAAAGTAGACTCTAGATAATTTTCTACGGCCGTTAGTCCACTTTGACCTTAACCAGTCTTGTGCTCATTCTAAAATTTTGCATGGATTATTGGGCCATCGAGGTACCTAAAACCGGCATTTTTTGCCTGGGCCTTTGTCGTTGCTCTTTGCAAAGTCGAGAGAAAACTATTTGGCAAACATTTTTTTTTTTTTTTTTTTTTGCATTTCTCTTTTATGGATTTTCACTTTTTCTTGCTCTGTTTTGTTTCTTTCTTTTTTTCTAAACGTCTATTTTGCAGGTTGACCGATATTTGTGGGTTTTTTTTTTACTTTTTTTTTTGGGGTAATTAAAAGTAATTGTTTCACTGTCTCAGTATCTCTCTCTCTCTCTCTCTCTCTGCACTGTTTGTGTTAACTGTTGACTGTTTGCTTTTTGCCGCTTTTGTTGTTTTTTTTTTTTTAATTCTTTTGCTTCTCCTCAACAGTTTTACTGTAAAACGCTGCGCTACGCTACAACTGACGACGCCGCAGCTATTTTCAATTGTGAACATTGCCGACTTTGTATCTTTTGTTTGCACATTGACACAGGTGAAACTAATTAGGCCACAAAACTCAGCTCATTTCTGTTTTATTTGTTAACCAACAATTGCAAGTAGCAGAAGGTAAAAAAAAAAAAAAAATTATTAATAAAACAAAAAAAATGCTTTTGAAATTATTTTGCAAAAAAAAAAAAAAAAAAATTTAGTCATCAAAAACAAAACAAAACAAACATAAACGCTTGTTTCCAAAAAAAAATTTAAAATTTCTTTGCATAAAACTTCTTGTTTTAACAAAAAAAAAAACCCACAAAAAAAAAATATGTCGTTGAACTATACTCGGGTCTTGACTTAGCTGCGACACGCCTTAACTTTTTATTTAACGCTTGCTGCAAATTGTTGAAGAGAAAAAAAAATAAATATTCAACAGAAACACTTGTGCACCAATTTAAAGTTTTACAAAAAGAAAAAAAATCGCACTAAGATACCAAAAAGAAAACGAATAAAAATTTTTTTTTTTAAATGACCCAAATCCGTGAAAGTTTTCGAGTCCACACTGCGTATGCGTAATGAGATTTTACTTTCGCAAGTTTTCGCTTTCATTCCGCATACAACTTAGTCGTTGCGCCTCTTCGTAAATAAATCTAAACAAAAAAATCTATGCAAAAATCTTTTAAGTTCAAATGGGGTAAAAAAAATATGAGATGCAGGGAAAAACTTTTAAATCATTTTGTTTTTTTTTTTTTTTTTGGCCAGGAAACGTGCTTCAGCAAAATGAGTTTCATTTAAAAAAACTTTTCAAAAACGCATCATAAAAAAATATTGCATTTTTTTCGCTTAGGCGTTCCCAGCTACTCTTGGAAAAACTAATAAAAAAAAAAATATGCTTATTTAAAAATGAGTTACTTTTTAATAAGTCTTAATTTATGCACAGCAACGTTGTTGCCGTCTTGTTTCGCAGATGAAAATTCATTTTACTTAAGGTGCGCCGCCAAACGCCTCAAAATTAAACAGTTTTTTTAGCGTGCAAGCCTATTATGAAATCATATTTTTATTAAAGTTGTCTGGAAAAATAAACTTACCGAAAAGTCACGTTTCTAAATATTTTTGGCTTTAAGTTTTTAAAGATTTTTGGATTTTTGTACTTTTTTAAATTGTTATTAAATTTGGTAGAGACTTCTTGGCATGCGTTGATACCTGAAGGCATCAATTTTGTACTCATATGCCATAAAGTACTTTTTCTTATAAACATAACGGTTTTCTATATTCGTTAAGTTGAACTATTGTTGAGTGTGTATGAATTCAGCGCTGCCAACCGGTTTTTAAACCGAACCGGTTTTTGGAACTGAACCACTACATTTTTGATTGTTTGCTTCGAGTCGTTAGCCGAACCAGCTTTTCTGAAAGAAATTATACAAATTTATTGAGTTATGATGAGTTAGTGCTGATTGTTAATATAAACCCTTGTAGACTTGGTCAATAAAATCCAAGAATTCCGTTCTGTATTTAGAATATAACCTCATTTCGATCATAGGTTAATCGGTTCGAATTAAAAAATAGTTTGAAAGTTTTTGATCGAACTTTGATGTAAGAACATTAGAGGAAAGGCAATTCATCTGAATGTCTTAGTCGGATCTATAAAGAGCTCTAAGTGATATTTTTTTTTACCATGTACCCAAAGGGTAAAAGGGTATATTAAGTTTAAGCAAATATATGTAAAAGAGAGCATGATAGACCCTATTAAAATATATATATTCTTGATCAGAATTGAGAGGCGAGTCGTTATAGCTATGTCTGTCTGTCCGTCCATCCGTATCTCTGTCTGTCCTGCTGTCTGCCGTATAAGAAAGATTATCTCGAAGACTATAAGAGATAGAGCTACCATATTTGAAACTTAGACTCTCCTAAGCCGTCAAGTGTGCACTCTCTAGACCCATTTTAAGGGGTTCCCCCAATACAAATCTACCTGAACATTTTGAGTTTTTGTACAAAAACGTTATTTTTCTTATTCTAGGAAGTCTAAATTTGGTATAAATTATGCCTATGATAGTCTTAGTGAAATATTCCAATATGGGTACGGATCAAAATAAAAGTTAGGCAGAGCCCCCATAAAAATATACCCCATTTTTTAGTAAATAGGGTAGAAACATACAACTTAACTAAAGGTACATAAAGATTGGGTACAGGGTATCTTGTAGTTAGGCATACTCGACTTCAGCGTTCTTTCTTGTTTTCTTGATTTTACTTTTTAATTTATATCAGAGGTTAAATTAAATAAATTTTGATTATTAAAAGTAAACAAAAATTAACGATTGTTTAGGAAAATAAGTGTTCATATTAAATAGGCGAAAATTTTATCAGTTTATGTAGGGGTAATTTTTTCATACCTATTCCTTGAACGACTTGAAACGATCCGAGCCGAATCGCGGTTCGACACTAATAAAAAAACCGGTTTATGAACCGAACCAGTTATTCGAAGGCACTGCGAACCGCTCAACCGAACCACTGGCAATTTTTAGTGGTTTGCAGTCCTGGTATTAATGAATGTGTTATGGCAGTTGTTTCAATCTTTTTTATAAATTAATTTTGTACAGTTGAGTACTTTTAGGTATCTCAAAAAAATTATATATTGATAATATCGATACTTATTGAATATGAGTAACGATTCAACGCTAGTGGCTTAGCTCATAGTTCAATTATATATGGAGATGTCAAAACAGACGTTAGTACCCCTGCAATACAAGCGCATAAGAATGACGGAGTTTGAAAAATGCTCTGGTTTTTATGTAGTCTTTAAATGTGAGTGACGCTGGTACAAAACTCAATGAGAGAAAAAAGAGTCGCTTAGCATTACCTTGAAAAATTACACCACGGTGTTGTCTATTTTAAAGTTAAAAGATTTCTTATTCAAAATTATGGCGATTATTTTCTCACTAAACCGCTCACACCACAGAGTTATCATGATAGAAACCAAAATGAGCATAGCAAATCATAATGCATCACCTAGGTATAATTTCACAATGGTTTGGCACGTAAACGTCCAGCTGTAGCACACACGTTTTACGAAAACATATGCATTTATACAGACACGCACAGTTCAACTGTTTGTGTATTATAAAGTTTGTATAGGTAATCTTATACTTCACAACTAATTCAAACCAATTTTTTGTCAAGTCGAAGGCTTTCGTGGTGATTTCCATTGAATTGTTTTTTTTTTTTTTTTTTTTTATTTTCGATTATTCTATTAATATTCTATTTTTGTTACTACAATCTTCAAAATGACCGCGTACAAGAATATTGTGGATGTTATATTAACATTTCGGTTGACACCACCATTATAGTTCCAACATGTACTAGCTCTCTAAAATATAGAGCAACATCTCTCTCTCTCTTGACAACTGATAATAAAGCATAGATCTACAGGTCTAAACACGAACGGGAATTTGTAAGCGGCTTGCAATATTAGTTTGATTTGCTTCAGGACTGGGCAAAAGATGGAAGATAACGTAAACTCTATGGGTTACTTGGAAAGAGGAACAGGCTACCGTTGCGCAATTAACGTAATATTAAAAATAAAAATAAAAAACAAGGAAATATGTTAACTTCGGTTGAACCAAAGCTCAAATACTCGCCACATCTTGGATTAGTTTATTTATGATCATCAGTGGCTAAGGTAAAGTTTGGATAAGGGATGTCTTGGAGTCAATAAACCGATACAACCAAAGCCTAGACACAATAATGGGGTAAAATTGTAGCCTAAGGAAGAATAAAAAACATTTTCTTGAAAAAAAAAATCGAAAATGGGTGGTGACTTTGTTTGGGGGCTATATGTTATAGTGGGCTGATCTTTATAATATCAGTAGAGTAAACATATGATGATATTAGATGCATTTTACCCAATTTGATGTGAATACATTCATAAATAATTACTATTTTGACATAAAAATTACAAAATGGGTATAAATTTCGAATTTCCCACACCTAAAAATGAGAGTGGCACTTTAGTTTTGACATTGGATGACATTAGAAGTATTTTTTTCCCAATTTGAATTGAATACATTCATGAATAAAAGCTATTTTCATACAAAAATTCCTAAAAATGGGCGTGGCACTTTGGTTTTGACATTGGATGACATAAGAAGTGTTTTTCACAACTTGGAGTGAGTACATTCAAAAATTAATGCCTATTTATCATTTTGAATGGGAGCTACACCTTAAAATGGGCGTGGCACTTTTATTTTTATACTTGACTTATTCGTTGGAGAGAAAAGATTCAAAATTTCCAAAGTTCAGCTTAAAATCTTTAAAACTTACCGAATGAATTGCGAAGAAACAACACAGACGGACGGATGGACAGACAGACAGAAAGACAGACGGACGGATGGACAAACAGAGAGACAGTCATTGCTAAATCGATTCGCCTTAACGAGCTGATCAAAAATATATATAATTTATGAGGTCTATGACGTCTCCTTCAATGCTTTACAAACTTTCAGACATACTGTATATATATATTAGTGTTATTCTAGATGGCAGGACTTAACAATGCTTCAAGAAAGGTTCCTGTGTATTATCTTTTCTTTGAATCGAATCTGCAAGTTCGACTAGATGAAATGTTTATCTTTCAGAGGCTTTTTCAAAACTACACATACAACGATCTGTTAGGGGCTCAATCTCCAGCAGCATCGATTCTTAACGACTCAATCCTTTATAGCGTTTTTATTTATTTATTTTAAATCAACTAAAAACTCTGTCAATTTCTAAATTATTTATAGTCTCAAAATAATCGTTTATATAATTTAAAACTTTGAAAAAGAATTATTCAGACTTTTCAAATAAAAATTTGCATTTAAATTATCTACGTAAATTTCATATAAATTTATTTACAAAAGCCATATTATAAACTCCTTCACACTTGTATGTATCTTGAAAATCCCTACGACAAAAATAAATCTTTAAACTGAAACCAAATCTACTGATATATATGCTGGTGTGTACTAAATGATTTACAGTTTTGTATATACTCACTGGAATTGAAAAATTTCATTTTCATAACCCATTCGCATAAATCTCATATTGCTGACATTTTTTTTTATACTTTCACAGAAACAGGCTACAAGGAGTAGCAGTAAAAATTTGACTATGACAGCCAACTGAGAACACAAAATAGCGCAAAATATGACATTCAGGATAATGTCGTCAACGTACTGAAAGAGTGTCACATATGCAAAATTTGGAAAAAAATTAACTTTGCAGCTTTAATTTAATTTAAGAATTTATTTTAAATACAAAAGTATCTACAAGATACAAAAAAAAAGAAAAAACTTTCAGTTTTAGTTGTCATTTAAAGCGCATTTCAGAAGTTATTTTTTCCGACTTTTCGTCTGTCTGTCTGTGTGTCTTTCAGTTGTTGACCTCAAGACCTGTGGCATAAATTACACAACAAGAACGAAGAATATTTTAGTGGTGAACGAACGCGCACATGAGTCGCAAAAACTTAAAGAAATAAAAAAGCGAAACGCAACAAAACGATATAAAAATGTATTTGAAATGAAGAAAATTTATGTTAAATTTATGCGTGCCTCTTAGAAATGTAAAAAAACGAAACAAAACGAAACAAAACAAAACCAGAAACTTAAAGTGAAGGTTTCTTTTTATATTCTTTTCGTTTGTAAACTTCTTGTTATGCTTAAGAAATTTTTACAATTGAAATTGAAATTAAATCCGTAAATCACGTCAACTTGTGGCATGCTAAATTGGGGTGTTTGTAGTGCAGTAGTGCGGAAGAAGAGTAGTGTGTGTGTGTGTATGTGTGCCGCCATAGATACATAAGACGTTGCCGACGACTACGACGACGACGACGATAAGGTCTTTGGGTGACATACCGCAGAATATTAACCCAAATAATTTTGTTACGTGCCAACTACAGCAGCTGGTTTCGGCCTGCCATAGCATACGCGTTGCAAGCTTTTAATGACTTCATCAAATCAACGTCAAAAGCAAAACCCCATCGCAACGCAACGCAACCAAACTCATCGCATCGCATTCAATCTCATCTCATCTCTTCTCATTCATTCATTCATTCGAATTTTGAAAGCCGCAATTGCCAAAGCTACCGCCGCAGGCATTGAGGCACACTTTATTATACTTCTATATACGAGAGTATCAATTTGAACTGGGCGTCAACTACATGTAAATGTAATCAATAAATTGCGTAGATACTTTGCAATTGTATACAAAGATGTAGCGAATGAAAAATAAAAAAAAAAAAACTAAGATACTTATAAAAATAAAAAGAAACCATGAATGACAAATGTGATTCATGGAGGCCTATTTGTGTGATAAAAAAGTTTATTTATGAAAAAAAAAATTGTTAAGTACATACTTACTAATAAATTGAAGAAAGGAGATATAAATAGGTATTTTCGATTTATTAATTTTTGTTTTCTTTTTGAATTTTTTGAGGTCGTATAAAGTGGATTAGCAGATAATTTTTAGTAAAAAGAATCAAAAAAACTTATTTGCATAAATCAATCAAAGATATTTCTACGTAGTTAAACGGTACACACAACAATTACGCTTCCGTGTGGTGTGCGGGGGGTAAAGAATACAACCACAGCAGGCTCAGCTTGTCGTGTAAGAGGCGTTCAAGAGATAATCCTCAGCATGATAATGGTTCCAATTGGTCCCTCAACCGGAAAACAACTTAAAACCATAAGAACGCATGAACCATGAATAAGACGGTTACAAGAAAAAGAAAGAACACCATTGGGCAGACACAGAAGTGAAAATCCACCCAAGGCGAACTCCGCAGCAGGGGTATGGTTTCTGGAGACCTAATACTACCGTTAAATCTGCTACTCATGATAACAGACCCCGGAAAAGAGTTAAGCTGAAAATATTCTTCAATTGAAATAAATGCATTTGATACCAGTTCAAATCAGTTTACAAAGCAATTTTCCTTTTTGACTTTAGACCTCCCAAGCATGAATTTTTATAGCAATAAGTACTTCTTCTAACATCACAATTATCTCGCAATTAATTTGTTTCTCACTTTACCAATCTTGCTAGTACTATAGTTGGCGCATTTTTTTAAGTCTTAAGCCAAACCATATGGCATCCATCGTTATAAGGCATCCATCGGTATAATCAGAAAGAGCAATTTCTAGTGAGTTCATCGGAAGAGTACATTTAAAAAAAAATAACTACCAAAATTGTCGTTCTGAAAAATACTGCAACCCGTC
This sequence comes from Leucophenga varia, assembly GCA_018903435.1. NCBI lineage: Eukaryota > Metazoa > Arthropoda > Insecta > Diptera > Drosophilidae > Leucophenga > Leucophenga varia. Next base: position 69,371 of record JAEIFJ010000029.1, read on the forward strand.
GTGCCTATAATTCAGGTATGCTCTAGTGTGCTGCTCAAATGAATTTATTAAGTTCATGCTTTCATTTGATTTTAACACCGCTTTATAATTTCGCTACTTTGTCCGGGAACGATATTGTTGAACGTCTTAGGGCAGCCACAGTTTGTTTGACAAACAATCATTTGCCTGGAATAGAGGGACCTGTCGTCAGAATAGTTAGATGTAGGGACAGGTGGAGAGAAGAACAGTCTGACTTACAGTCAGTCAAGCAGACGAACTGTGACGAAGCAGTAAACTGCTCTCCCACAACATTTGTAGCATGGTACTATTAAACAAGGTGATGTTAAGAGCTCTTTCTCGCTCAATATGTGTGGTACCAACGCCATTCATATTTAAAATAAAAAAGAACAGCAAAGCAAAGCAAATAAAATAATTAAATTTCTATCTCCTTCGCACTCACAAGACTTAATAAAATAAAACGAGCATTCTTTTTACTCATTCACTCTCATATACCATCGCAACGCTTGACAGCACCCTTTTGTAATTCCAATATTTATTCCAAAACTTACAAAATCACAATACAAAATCCAAGCAAATCAAAAAATCTCTCAAATGAAAATACCAAGTCATGGGCAAAAATTGGAAGAAAGGCGTCCCATGTAAATGCGGGAACACTGGCTCAAGGCTTAACAGCTGGAGATAAGTTAAGCGGTCCATGTCGGAAACAGCCAGCAACGCGTTTGGTGTTCTTGGGCCGACACCCTGTCTTTTCGTTAACGTGAACTCGCAATAAATGTAAACTCGCTAACAACCTAGCTCTAAGAACACAGGGTGTTCCACACACATACATATATTTTACCTAGATCCTATATCTCGCTCATACTAGTTTAAGTCCAAAAATCAAAATAATTCAGTCCATTGAAAGCGAATAGTGTATTTTATTTATGTTTTTGTTGGTATAAGTCTTAAGCTGAACCCAAATATAAGGAATTTCGATCCTGACGTTTTTTCTTTCTCACGTTTTTTTTCCCAATTATTGCGACTGGTAGTACTGTGTTACAATTCCCGAGCTTGGAGAGCCACATTACTGTTGAAAAATGTTACGTATTTTCGTTAAAGAGTCGAGTCATCATTGAATGACATTTTCGAAAGCGTGGTTGTTAACCAATCATATTCAAATTTAGATACATTTCTGATCAAACGTGGTAAATAATAAGAACACAGAACAGACGTAATGGGCTGACGTGATGGACACAAAAATACATCGGAAACCAGTCTCATATCGACAATAAAAAAAAAGTGTTGCCCTGTGTAATTAAAAATCCCATCACAACAACAACTATAAATTTCTAATTTACGATTGTAATTCACGAGCTAGCTTTCCGAATCAGTTTGCTATGAATAAAGAATACAAATTAGAGCAGTGCTTCACTGCTAATGAGTTGTCGTGGTGGACAATGAAGTTTTTAAAATAGTAAAACAAGCAAATATATTGATTATACAGGTCCATAGAAATTATTAAATCCAACTTTGTCTCAAAGTATTATCCAAAAAATATTTGCAATAAATCTAAATCACCATAACCTGTATTAATATTTGCACTACTCAAAATACAATATAACTACACTTGACCTCAAAAACGTACGCGCAATGATGACACCCTCAACAGGATAAGTTGCTGCTTCAATAATGCTGCTGATGATGATGAAGCTAAAAGATGTCGTTGTAAAAAAGCTATTCATGCGATCATTATTTGTGTCTTACTTGCAGCACGCTTTATTAAAGAAAAAAAACCTACAAAAATCATTTAAGCATAAACCAGACATATAAAAAAAAAAGATAAAGCGAGTTTAAAAAAATCAGTAAGATTTCCGTTAAATAAAAAATAAAAAAGTACAACGCAAGTGCGGATATTAACACGTACTTGTAGATACTTTACTGGTATTGAAGTACGCAAAAGCATTTAACTTTCTACCATAAGCTGCTTTGAAGCTGCTGCTGCTCAGATGCTAAGGGCCAATCCTGTGCGCATCATAAAGACAACAACGATTTTCACTTTTCATAAACGTTGACAAGGTGAAGCCAAGCAAAGTAGCTAAAGTTCAGCGAAAAAGAAAAAAAAAAAAAGATATAATTTTTGCGTTTTTTTTTTTTTTTTTGGTTATTGCTTTTGTTGACGATGACGCGACGTTGTGTATCTGCTACCGAAAGTCAAGTGTCAAAAAGTGAAAATTGTTTATTTTCTTTAAATGCTTCTGGCTTTTGTGTCTGGTCCAATTGTAGACAAGCAGACAGATGTATTCGTTTATTGCAGCTAAATGCAGTTAAGATACTTTTTTTGTTGTAATTTTTTTAACAAGCCAAATGAGCTAAATATAAAATGTCAATATTGTGTAAACAGAAAGTTACTAAATGCATAATGTGAAGTTTCGTTGAAGTCGTTGTGCATGAAATTTTTTGTGTTTAAATAAATAAAGTATCTGTAACTATTTAAATGTATCTGAATAAATCATAAATTATGTAAAAACTCTTTTGTTCCTTTAACCTACTTTTTTATTGGCTTATTTATTTAATAATTCAAAAAAATTGTCTCGCACTTGATTATATAATTTCAAAACGGATATTGTGTCATAAAGTGCCATAACCATTGCCATCATCATTTGTAGCCATGCACAGTCCACAATTGTTGTACTTTATTTTCATTAAAAAAAAACTTTAAATTTTGACAGATATTCTTCTTCTGTCGCTGGCTGACCTTGATCTTGCAACAATTGAAAATTGCAATCAATTTAACGCGCTTTTTTTTTAAAAAAAGATACAAATTACGCTTGCCAGCAGACAAAAGAAAGATACAGCATGCAAGTGGCATGAAACTGAAAAACCACAAATAATGACATCATTAAAATTAATTAATTTTATGACACTAAATTTTTTTTTTTTTATATACAAAGTCAAGAATGAATGATTTGTTTTGTGGTTGCTGCAGTTGATGGATTGTATTGACTTATGAAATAGTATTTAATGACTTTGAAGTCATTTTTTATGTGGCTTGAGTAAGAAAATTTGTACGAAAAATAAAACAAAAGAATTACTAAGCTGCTGCAAAGGAATCACATGGTTTAAATAAATATAACAGATATTATGTGTACTTTTTGGATAGAAATAAACACATATTATAAAAGAATGATATATGGTATTCAATATCATGTATGATATAATAATAAGTTGGGTTTTTATAAAAAAGCCAATTTTACTCTTTAGCCAAGATATATGATCCTTTGGAGTTCTAATTCGCTTTACTTCGAGTCTGAACTTGTATTGACATACTCGATAGGTGCCTACAGACACTCACCACCAAGTCAGCTCAATTCAAGAACGCTGCTACATAGACATTCACATCAAAATACTAATACCATTCAAACAAACTATTGAAATATTTGCATGCGTATTTGAACTCTAAAATGAATGTACTCAAATGAGTGCACTTATTTCAAATATATGTAAATGAATCTATTATTTTGAATTTATGATTTTTTTTTTTTTATTTATTTTTAAACCGACGCAAAAATAGGTATTAGTGTGGCACCAGACACCTGTTCGCACTACAAACTTTTCTATATAGCTAAATGCTTATATAGCCTTATATGGAGTATACGCCGACCACTATTCGAATAAATCGCTCTTTTCGTGTAAACATTTATACCGAATTTCAATCTCATAAAACTTAACACATTTTGTGTATCGTTCATGTGGTGACCCTTCTATGATTTTTAAACCTAGTCGTGACAATAACAAATTTTCAAACTTGAATCAAACATGGTTCGTGTTATGCGATTTAGGCCAATTGTGTTCCATTTCGTTCAATAATTTGTTCATATTTGGAAAGAAATTTTACAATTCCTCTCTCATAAAAGCCTTTGTTCCTACTGCAAAACAAATTTCCCAAGGCACGGACATGAAAAGATGGCTATCGCTTGGTGCCAGGCGGATGCATTAAAATCTCCCACCCGAGCTTTCGTAGCTTTGCGCGGGTCACCAAAGATGTGTGGTCTAGCGTTTGGAAGACAGGTTCGAATTAAGCATTTATTTAGGAAGAAGTGATTATGGGACAATCCCATACAAGTAGCGCTATATGCGTCACAAAATCACGAATATAGAATCAGCTGCGCGAAGCTGTTAGCTGCGCTGAAAATACCTATTATACGGTCTGGCCGCATGTTAACCTATGGGCCAGTAGCCAGATTTCTATTAGACTTAGTGAGTTCTTTTCTTGAATTCTGTAGCAACTTATTTGAACGATTTTTCCATTTGTTCGTGACCAACATGGCGAAGTGGTTTTTAATGGCAGAGATTTTTGCACTTATTGGCATCTTGGTCTGGGCCGGTAGCGAGTCACTAGCTGATCTCTCCCTGGCTAAAGAGTCACCGTGTTCATTTCCAGAGTGTTTATCCAAACATATATTAATTTTATCCACTGTTCATCACCAGTCACCATCCGCTTCCAAAACGGGTCGATTTTTTTCGATTGAGCAACGATTCAAGACTAATCTCACGAAATCAAGGGTACACTTGTATTGTGCTCAAGAATATTCGTTCTTACACCAAGAACAACTTGTTCTTAATAAAAGAACTGTTAAAACGTACCCACAACTTTGCGACGAGATCAAATTTGCGTGGGCGTATGTTACGTTTTTCATTACTTTTAAAATTAAAGCTTTTGAAGTTTGAATTAAGCACGTTTGTTCTTAATACAAGCACATTATGCATTGATACCAAGAACAATTGTGCTCGGAAAGTTTGCAACGCATTAAAGGAAGCATCGTAGACCCTATAAAGTATATATATTTGATCAAAGCCTCGACAAGACGAATCGATTTAGACATGTCCGTCTGTCTATCCGTCTTTTAAACTTAAGCTTTCTTCTAGGTCCTAGTGTATCTTTCTATGTCTAAAATCAATAGTGCCACGCCCACTTTTGCGGTATCCTCCCATGCAAAAGTACAACATTTTCTCGAAGTTTCTTGATAAGTTAAAAAATGTATTTAAGAAAAAGTGAATGGTCCTTCTAAATTTTACCATAATTGTTTAAATATTGGCTCAAATCGGACCTCTCCACATTTTACCTAAGCCACTAATGATGATAAATAAACTAAACCAAGATTTTGAGCTTTGGTTTTAAGAAGTAAACGTTTTTCCTTTTTTTATTATAGTATTTCCATGTTTTTCAAGACTTAAATTTTATTCCTAAAGAAATAGAAGTCGAATATTTTTAATCTGATTAAAATACAAATTACAGGTTTACAATTTGTTTAAGGTTCTGAAAGATACCTGACGGACACAATTAAATGACTTATATTCCTAAGAACCACCCCAAATGAAAATGGTTCAAGTATCTACTTGTTTTTTATTATTACCCTGTATCCAAAGGGTAAAAGGGTTTATTAAGTTTGTGCGAATGTATGTAACAGACAGAAGGAGGCAAGATAGACCCTATAAAGTATATATATTCTTGATCAGCATTGAAGGGGAGTCGAACTAGAGACTGAATCGTCCATCCGTCCGTCCGTCTGTCCATCCGTCCGTCTGTCATGCTGTTGCCTATGAACGATCATTTCGGAGACTATAAGAGATATTGAGCTTTCAAAATTTAAAACTTTAGATTTGGCCGTCATGGCACTTACAAACGGTTTTTCTAGACCCATTTTAGGTACCCCCATACAAATGTACCCCAAAATTTTGGGTTTTTGCATAAAAACGTCATTGTTTTTTATTCTAGGAAGTTCAAATTTAGTATAAATTATGTCTATGATAGTCCCAATAAAATATCCCAATATGGATAGGACCAAAAAACTTTTGGTTACCGCCCATACAAATTTACCCCGAAATATTGGGTTTTTACATAAAAACGTCATTGTTTTTTATTCTAGAAAATTTCAATTTAGTATAAATTATGTCTATGATAGTCCCAATGAAAAGACCAATATGGGTAGGCCCAACACAAATTTTAGTTGGCTTAAAAATATACCCGATTTTTGTAAGTTTTTTCTATGAAAATCCAATTAAATTATAGTATGGCAGATTGGGTAAAGGGTATCTTGCAGTCGAGCATACTGACTTCAGCGTTCTTTCTTGTTTCTTTTTATTTAGCTATTAGCTAAAAATTACGATTGTGTTCAACTGTGTGATTTCAATTTCAAGAATTTTATTTAACAGAAAAAAAAGAATACCTTAAAAAGTAGCATAATCACCTCAATTTCCAAAGTTTCTTTTATTCATAAAATTTTACGCAAGAAATCAGCAGAAAATACTAATAATGAAGACATTAAAATAAATAAAAAAAGAAATAAAATCATTTTACCAAAATAGCAGCCGCCAAAGCAGCAATAAACTCAATAAAGAAGTTCATCAAATTGCCACACCAAAGCTTTCTTTACAAATGCTTCTTTTTCACAACAAAAACGTTCATGCAAGTGAAAATAGCAATAAAAATTCTAAAAAAAAAAGAACAAATAAATATATTTTCTTTTTTCTTTGTATCTTTAGGTATGAGAAAAACATTTAAGGCTAATGTGCAAGGACATGAAACTCATTTTGGAGACAGAGTCGGCACATTTTTTTTTTGAAAACCACAAAAGCAAAGTGTCAATTGCCTGCTTTTTTTTTCACTTTTTTTGTTTGAATGTTTGGGGTAAGCATGCGAGATGATTAAGGGTGTTGTTAGTTAAAGAAAGTTCAAGAGCGGTCAATGTGCTTAAGTTAAAATGGGGCGCTTTTTTTTTCTTTTGTGTGATAAATTCAGAATTTTTTTTTTTTTTTTTTGGAAAGTTTAAATAGCCCAAAAAAAAAAAAAAAATAATGACATTGTTTAGTGAACTTTCTGGTTTCTATTGTCTACGAATTGAACTGCAAATTGGACAAATATTTTATGCGATTAATGAGCCACAAAATTGTTAATCCGAAAGATACTCTCTGCTGTTAAACTAATAAATTATTTAAAGAAAATAATGTAACTATTTTTATGGTTAAAAAAAAAAAAAGTAGTAATTGAACAAACATATCAATTAATTTGTCGACCGAAAGTGAATGATTGTATAGCTCAATGGAACAAGTATCTATTAGCACTTAATAACACTTGACATTGCAAAGAAACGTATATATAGTATGTATCTGTACATCTATATAAATTTTAATTTAATTGCCAATGATACGCGTCATACAAAAATATTCAACGATATATATGAGATACAAAACGATATGATAACGAGCGCTATTAATTGCATACATGGATGAAGGAAACCAAATCAAATCATAGATAGACAGACGGACAACAGATAGTTAGTTGGATGGACAGACAGACAGACAATTTGATGGACTTTCCTTGGTTTTGATTGTTGACTGTTAAAGATAGATAGACGATAGATAGATACTTTTATAGATACAATATATACTCGTAGGTAGTTAGAAAACTTACATTTTTGCTGCTGCTTTTGTTGTTGTTGTTACTTATTTTTATTGCAAGTGCCACTTTAGCGATAATGCCAAGCAGGAATAATAAACAAAACGTAAACCACTAACAACAACAAACAACAACAACAACAGAAAACGTAAATTTCATTAATTTATTAGTTTTTTTTTATTTTGTTTTGTTTTGTTTTGTTAGGTTTACGTTTAATGAATTTAATTTTAATTATTTAACATTTACGTGTCAAGCGCAAAAGCTTTAATTAAACTGTCTAACAAAAAACAACAAACCACAAATGACCACAGTTAAATGTATGCACTAACAAATTACTTAGTGTCAGTTTTTTTTGGAAAATGCCAGAATGGACGAAATAGGGAAAGAAGTTGCATATTGGGGATCGAGCTAATATATTAACTCTGTCATTCCAAAAATAAAAACTAATATAAAGTCTGGCTCTGAGTTTGCTGGCACTCAAATTTATTCACTTTAATATACGCCAAAGTATTATATATGATCACCTTAATACTGTTCAAAATATGCAGAAATATTTTAAAATTCTAACACCAAAGACGTAGCTTTCAAACAAAATAACAGAAAACATAGATAAAGTTGAAAAAACTTAATATTCGTATTGAAAATGCACAAAGATAGCTTTTGAGCATTTGAAAGAACTAAGTTTATTATTTCTAAAACTAGTTTAAAAATAACAAGGAAAAATCGTTAACTTCGGTGGAACCGAAGCTGAAATACCCGTTACATGGGCGTGGCGTCTTGGTTTTGACCCTGGATGACAAAGAAATGTTTTTACCCAATTAGAGCGAGTACATTCATAAATAATTACTATTTTTAAAAAGAAAAAATCGAAAAAAATCGATAAGTTTGTATGGGGGCTATACCTAAAAATGGGCGTGGCACTCTCATTTTCGAACTCTACATAGTCGTTGCCGAGAAATGCTTAAGTTAAAATTTTAGCCCAATATCTTTATATCTTCATCGAATAAATCGCTTATGCAACAAACAGACGGACAGACGGACAGACAGACGGACATGGCTAGATCGATTCGTCTCATCGAGCTGATCAAGAATATATATTTATGCCTCCATCAATGCGTTACAAACTTTTGGACAAACTGAATATACCCGTTTACACTATGTGTAAACCTGGGTATAAAAAATCGGTTCTTAATTGTCTGAGTTAAGAAGAGGAAAAAATCTGTTTTTTAACCATAAATAAATATTTTGGGGCTGTTCCCCAAATTCTAAGTATGCACCCGTACAACCAATATCAGTACCAGTATCGATTGGACAGCTTTTTTTTTAGTGTTGCACAGTATAGTTGTCCGAAATAAAACCCATTAGAATATATATTCCTTAGATTAGCATAGTTGTAATCCATACCAAATTTTGTCTTTCTACGTTAAAATAGAGCTAGAAAAAATGTTTGTTAACTCCGCATAGCGTTACAGAATTTAAGTTTTAAATTTGGTGTCTATCGCAGAGTTTTCGACTTAGCCCTTTGTTGCTTAAAATATGAAACAACGCTGAAGTCGAGTATGCTCGACCCAAACTTTATTTATCTTAAGTTCAACTTCTTTTTTTGGTCCTACCAATATTGGAATATTTCATGGGGACTATGATAATTTTTCTAATTTGACTAAATTTAGATATTCTATATTAAGAAACAAAGAAGTTATTATGCAAAAACTAACAATTTTGGGATAGACTTGTATGGAGGTACCCCTTAAAATGGGGCTCGAGAAAAACCCGTTTACAAGTGAACAATTCACGGCTAAGGAAATATTTTTTATAAGACAGAACGCAGGACAGGCGGACAGACAGAAATAGCTAGTTCGACTCCCCTTTCGACGCTGATCAAGAACACATAAATACTTTATAGAGTCCATCTAGCCTCATTAAAATATTACTAGCCTCTATTGCTTGAGCCAATATGGGCGTTTCCATATTTCTATCATCTGATTCTTGGGAAATCGTGTTAAATTATTCTTCTTCGGTTAGGTTAACCATGATAACGATTTCGTCTTTAGATATAATACTTAAAGAAATGATATGATCTGTGGTACACCCAGGCGGTATTATTATGTCTGATTGTAAATTAACAAGAGAGTTTGAGGAGACGAATTGCAAGTTATTTTCTAAATTTTTCCAACCATCCAGATGAATACACAACACGTAAGTTTGCCGTCTCAACAATCATTTCGACTACAATTCAGAGTGTGTATCAGTTGAAGTTCTTTAAATGCTTTAGTTTGAGACAATTTACCTGTAATTGGAGTTACCTTATACCTCTCTTTCCGAAACCATTCACATGTTCCTAAATGTACTTTTGAATTTTTTCAATTTTTCTAGAGTTTCTCTCTTTTCGATGTCATTTATTGAATCACTTTCAGAGCAAAACTTTAAAATTTGATTTTTGTTTTTTTTTTTTAAATGGTATATACAGTAGAATCCGGTTATAACGACTCCGCTTATAGCGACCGACCGGTTATTACGACCAAAATTCGATGGCTTGGCTGGTCCCCATTAAAGCTGGTATGGAATCGCTTCCTTCGGTTAGTGCAACGTCCAGATAAAACGAAGTAAAATCGACGGTCCCTTGGCCGTCTTATAACCAAATTCTAATGTACTAACACCATATTTATCAAAGAAACTTTAAGCAGTTTTTTTATGCTTACAGTAGTCATTATCAGTTCCATTATTTATTTAAATGTTAGAACTTTTCTAGTTCCTTTTGGCGATTTATCCTTTAATGGAGGCATCTTTAAATGATACGTTTTGATTGATCAAATTTCGCATATGGTGAAATACAAAATAGGGGAATAACCAAAAATAAATGTGTACACACATATTTAAATATGAGCACTATAAAAAAAATGTGGGTTACGGATAATAGAGGTAAATAACGGTTAATAGAGATTTAAAATCAACCGCTTGACAGTCCGGTTAATAGATGTAACCGATTGATAGAGACCAATTCTTTTTCTCAACGTCATTTATCGAATCAACGATCTTATGTTAATGTCATATCGATGGGTTGCTAAACTTTTTGTTAGAAGGGTTTAGTTTCTAGAAATATATTCAAGACTATATATCGATATTTTAAATTTTTTTTAAGTATTTTATCAAAAATATCGATAAGTGATATGGTGAGTTTAAACAAAGAAGCCTAAAAATTTATAGCGTTCAGAAAAATGGAAATAATTCTATCAAAGAAATTACAATAACAAGATTTCGAAAGTTAAAAGGCGGAATGTGTCCAAAACAAGTGTAAGAGCAGAAAATGGGTTAATCAAGGAGGTAATGCTGGCAAGGTTGTTGGACGACTTGACAGAAGAAGCTAAAGAATATATTCAAAATCTATTCGACGTTTTAAAGTCCTCAAATAGTAGGGTTCCTTTTATGTAATTAGAGATTTCGAATACATTTCTGTAAGATTGATATAGTACTTTTGTTATAACGGATTACGCATCCATTTGCATTATGATCCGATGTGCAAAAGGTTCATGGACAATAATACACGGATACGGAGTATAACAATTTCTGTGAAAGATTTTGTTTCTAAATTTAAGAATGACATTTTACAATTTGTAGGTGTCATATGCCTGCTGCAACTGGTCAAGCAGGTAACATTCAAATGCTACATAATGCCAAACATATGTTAGCCCACACGCAACACAAATCTTTCAAAAGTGTTATGCTATTTTTGTGCGCGTGCAAATCTCGCAGCAATAGTACAGCAGCAGCAGTAGAAACAACTTGTATAGGAAGTCAGCTGTCAACCACAAAACAAACCTTTTGGTTTGTGCGATTGCACAAGCGAAACGTTTAACTCATCGATGAATGGATCTAGATTATGGCCGAGAGGCGTGTTTCGAGAACAACAAGCGAGTTAAATAAAAATTTAATTTATGGCATGACATGTTTCTGCCATGAATAGGGGAAAAACGAAACTCTAAGCTTTAATTTTATGTAACAATAAAACAAACAAAAAAACACACAAGTAAAGCACAAAAACTAACAAAAAAGACAAAAAAAGAAAAATGTATCTAAATCTATCGAACGATCTAACCAACTTAAATCGTCACTGTTATTCATTTACTTTGCGATGGGTCGTTCGAATTATGTATCTATCAATCGATCGATCGGTCGTTTGGTCGTACCCATTAGTCTTTGTCATTTTAACTATTTTCAGTAAAACAGTAGCAGGGTGCGCCATTGATGCGTTCAGCGCTTCGAGCTGATCACGAGCTGATTGATATCAATGTATCTCAATGTACAAAACTTTTGTTAGAATTCTTTTGTCAACGCAACATACTATATGCTTGTATATGTGTGTGCTAGTTGTGTACCCTCAAATGCTTGTTGTTATATAAGAGCTGCAAAGAGCTGTGACAAGAGCTGTGACATCAGTTCATGTGCTTATTTGTGTTAATTTTGTTATTTTTTTCTATTTTCGCTTTGAAGTTTGTTTATATGTCACACTCACTGTTTGGGTTAAAGTTCTTGGTTTTTGGCACTTGAGAAAATATTTTTAACTTAGGTTAAAGTTTCTCAATGACTTCCGCAGTTGATAGCTTTTATGCGTGTTTTAGTTTTTCCCTTTTTTTTTTTTTAGTTGGAAGTACCTTAAAAATGCGTGCTTTGTAGTTTTTGGCAGTTTAGTAATAGTTGAAATGGTGGGTGGCTTGATTGGTTTGAACTTTACACGAAATACATAAACAATTTGTCATTTTAGTATAATATTTGGAAAAGTGGGTGACTTGATTAGTTTGTAGATTGACGTGAACAATTTGTAATTCTCAAAAACCTTTAAGAAGGAAAAGCCTTTCAAAGACATGCCCTGGTCAAAAATAGGCAATTCGAGGGCTTTCGGTGATATTGATTGCTCCTATTCTTCGGAAGATAAAAGAATCATGTTTTTTTGTAGCCAGCTTCGTCTTCTGCATGATTCCATGAAAATTATCCTAGTCCTTCTTGGGTTATGCCTTGCTCAAGTTATCTGAAATACCTTCTTTTACTCACACCACTTAGTTCTCACCTGTTTTTATCGTTCAATGAGCCTGTGATGGTAAAAGCTGGAGAAAAAGCTGCGTGTAGTCTGAGGATGCTAGTCTAAGATTTTATCCAATCTAGCTTGCTCCAGCTGATTCCCACGGTTGATACTATATTTCCACGAGGTGCAGCGAAAGTAATTTAAGCTTTGCGACCACAGAAACAAATACTGACTGAGCTGTTATTGCGCCTGGCCCATGCTGATGCAGAGCCTGAAGCGTCAGATTTGAAGGATATTGCAATGTAAAAATGGAATAGGATACAACAATGAGACTCGCTAGCTCGTGGGACAGTGCTGACTACGCTAGACCAGTCAGCTGTTTAGTTATAAACCGATCTTCAGTACCGGTTGGTGGTTTGACATCTTGATTCAAATCTATGGAGAAGAAGAGAGAGGACTACAAATGGGAGTTAGTCATACGGTCAGATCTCTACCTTCGATTCGACAAAATTCGAGAGTGTTTAACGAGGGCAACAATCTTGACGACTTAAACCGTTGAAAACCCTTGGTGCCATATCGGGTTCGTAAACGCCAACCATCGTTCCAGAGAGCGAATCATCTGATACCAAATTCCAAAGATATGCTTGTATGCAACATGTACTTCTCTTCTTAATGAGGAGAGGGGCCTATCTAAAGTCGCACATGAGTGTCTGATGCTAACGATCAGTCCGACTTGTTTGTTTTCGCAACTTGTATAGAATCAAGCCCTTTGGCTCACCCTCGAGATACACCACTCCCAGAGGAGTACTTATAAGAGCCAGGGCCTTCTGGATGCCCGTGGTACGAGGCTCATGTCTCTGATCAGACAACGTATTGTACTGTACTACAAGATGGAGAACCATCCGTTTTTTTTTTCGTCTAATTCATTCGAGAAGAACATAGTTTGCTGTCTGTGCGGACGCTGACTATGTCAGAGAACTCCAGTGTGACCATGGGTCATTAAAACATGGGACTATACAAGACAAGGTTTCACTACCCTTTCAAAAACGAACGTAACAGGCTCTTATATACTAAACTAGCAGATACGCGGCGTGTGCTGCTACATTGTATGGGTGTTTCGGCTGCTCTTTCAGCTCTTTTCCGTTTCGCATCTGCTGTGTTTTATGCAATATCAATTCTTTTCTTTTTGATGGCATCTTTACTATTCGCTTTCTTTTCAGCTCAACCAAAATGGGCTGGAGCTAGCTTAAAACATACTAAAAAATACCACTTTTTTAATTTTACCCATAATATATTGGGGAAGGTGCAATCAGCTGTTTTTTTTTGTTTTTGTTTTTTGTTTAAAAGGAAAACATTTATATAGTATGTGAAAAGGATAGTTTTTTTAAATTATTTTTTTTTTACTTTCAATTGTAACCGGTTTGGGGCTCATCGGTTGGATGGTTTCATCGTAAACGGCGGACATAGAAACATTCTTACTATTTTATACATATAGATTGAATAAGGAATACGCAAGAACAATTAAAAACATGATTAAAAAAAAAATTATGTTCAGCTTCATTTTCAAACTACCCACAAATTTAAGACAACCAAACGAAAAGATACTTCTTCGGCTCGATGCTTGTCTTGTCACACACTGTCAAATGAACGTAAAACTTGTCTTTCTCAAAGCATTTATCTAATTTATATCTATTATGGCATTCAAAAACCAGCAACAACAAAAGCATATGTCACACCAGCATAAATATTGGTACGAGTGCAAAATTCAAACAGATCAGCATGGTTTTCATAGAAATATATAGAAAAACACCTCCAACAACTAGTTCAATCTTTGCCTGCTTTTTATGGTACTGTAAGTTTTATTAAACTACTACAAAGATACATTTCTGAATTGGACTTTTGCGTGTTCAACTAAATTTTGTGCAATTGAAACGAATCAAGACAACAGAAGAAGAACAACGTTGCTGTTACTTAAAATGCTGTCCACAAAAAAAAAAAAAAAATATATTCTTTGCGGTTCATTTGAGCGACAAAACTGTTGAAGAACTGTTTATTAATTCGACTAACGAGCGTACCATATACATATACAATAGAACGTTGGTTGCTATTTGTGCTTTTATATCTGAGATACAATACAATATAAAGTCGCTTGAGTACTTTAACTATTTGGCGTTATCAGTATAGAAATTCTTTCAATTTGTTATTTTTTCATGCACGTTATGTAATGTGGCTAGTATTTTTAATTGAGTATGAAGTTTGTAACAGACATGCTGTGCGACGAGTTAAAAGTATCTACGCGTAGACATGTCCGTCTGTCCGTGTATCTATGTCTATTTTTTGAAGTTTTTAATTATAATTTCATAATGAAATCTTTTACAAATTTTTCTCAAATGCTTTCTAGAACAGTAAAATATTTATGTCTTAGTTATATTTTGATATTAAAACAAATTGTCCGTCTGTCCGCACTTTTTTAATAAATATGTCCGTCTGTCTACAACTTCCGCAGTTATGTTTATTACTATATAGCGCATATAAGCTTTGGATTTCTTAATAGTTAACATTTGCTCTTATTCTAATTGTACTTTAGTTTGACGCTTTGACGCGTACTGCCTTGACTCGGTTTTAGAATTATTTTCATTTTTTTTTGTTATTTTTTTGATGACAGCTAACGACGACGCCTTCATATAGTCTATGTATATACTATATACTTGCATATACATATATATATAATTTTTATTTGTTTTTTTGCACTCAAGCTACCCCAACGTTTGCTTGCTTGCTTATCTTCGAGGGCAATAGCGCAGACCGACAACGAATGCATTCAGTCGCCAAACGTCAGTAGTCAGACGTCTTCTTCAGCATGCAGCAACGACGTTGATGTCAAAGTATGTCCGTCCGTCTGTCTGTCTATCGTTTCACAGTCTCAGTCAGCAATTTTCTAATAATTTTTGTTGCGCTCGTTGGTTCTCGTCTGCTCGATTTACTATTTGCAGTAGTGGCACTTTAGCAATCACCATTAAATATAACATACACACACACACATTGGCTGCTAGATGCTAAAAAAAAATATTAAAAAAAAAAAACAAAAAATTGTTAAGCATATTCGCTCCACTATGCAATATACTCAAAGTGCAGACTTGACTCGTTGCTGTAGGCAAGCAAGCAAGCAGGCAGGCTTCCTCATTTCGCTTTGTTAAACTGACCTAATTTTTGTGAAAAATTTTGCACACTAAACTGACTTAATATAATTAGATATGCAATATCAACTATTTGGTTTTTAATGAGTTTTTGGGCGCCTGCATATGGAAATTAAATATTTCTAAGTAAATGAGTTGATTGAATATAGTTTTTTTTAATGAGAAATTGTAAACATATTTGAAGTTATGTATTAAAAATAATTTTAGTTAAGTAGTAAATATAATTTTAGAATTCAAACTATATACAGTAGAAATTCGATTCATGCTCGTAATGAATACCGGGCTCGGTGCAAAATAGTTTTATATTCGTACTTTTATATCTTATGCTTTAACATTTAGGTGCTTCAAATGTCAGACTTTTATTTAATTTTAAGTAAGGTAAAATTTTGATTTGGCTTATTCCAAGCACTTCCCCAAACGTAATTGTCGAAGTGCAAGTATTACACGCATTTAAGGGTAAGATTTAAACAAAACAAGAAAGAACGTTTAGGTCGAGTATGCTCGACTGCAAGGTTCCCTTTACTCAATCTTTCTATACCTTAAGTTAAGTCCTATCTTAATACCATACATCACTGTGTCGGTTTTTCATACAAAACCTTAAAAAATAGCTTTTGTTTGTATGGGAGCTAGACCTAATATTTTGTTGGTCCTACCCAATTGGGATATTTCATTGGGACTATCAAAAACATAATTTAAACTAAATTTAGACTTTTAGATAAGAAAAAACTCAAAATTTTGAGATAGATTTGTATGAGGGAACCCCTTAAAAATGGGGATAGAAAAAAACTGTTTGCAAGTGCAAACTTGACGGATTAGGAGAGTCTAAGTTTCAAACGGCAGACAGCATGACAGACGGACAGATAGACGGTTAGCCGGACAGACGTACGTATCCCTTTCCAATGCTGATAAAGAACATAAATACTTTATATATATATTCTATCTAGCCCCCTTCAAATTTATTACAAACATCGAGTTTATACTGTAATATCTGCGAATTACTACCTTCCACTGCACTCAAATACGCTCAGTTGACAACTTTCTCTATACTCCGAACCCTTTAAAATTAATTTTTAGTGCTGGGAGAATTATTTATTTAATGCAGCAGCAATTATTATTATGTGGTAAATTTTCTATTAATTTCCTATTCAACATCTAAGATTTTATGTCTATTTTATTTTTAAAAGATACGATACGTGTATCGATATATTATCGAAAGTATTAACATATATTATCGAAAGTATCGATATATTATCAAAAGTATCATTATATTATCAAAAATATCGATATAGTATCGAAATTATCGATATAGTATCGATATACTATCGAAAGTATGGATAAAGTATCGACATATTATCGATATATTATCGAAATTATCGATATAGTATCGATATATTATCGAAAGTATCGATTTATTATCGATATAGCTATTGAAAGTATCGACATATTATCAAAAGTATCGATATATTTCAAATAATTCTCACAGTTTGTATGTGTTGTGGTACTCAATTTGTTCATATGTGGCTGAAGTTTTTAATGTAGCGAACATACTATGCTTGAAGTCTGAATAATGTAATAATGTCCCGTCAGCATAAATAATAAAGACAGTTCGTATTTGAACTTAAACAGAACAAGACTTAAATCGTTCTTTGTTACATTAATATAAAAAGCTTTATCAGTATTCCAACTAAAATTGAGCGTCGGATGCAGTTTCTGGCGGTTACCGACGATTTCCGATTATTTAAATTTCAAAAGTCCTGTGCATTAATATTTAAATATTTTAATTTTAGGACCCAAAAGTATTCGGAACCCAACTGGACTGATGGTATTCATACTCGAAGCTTAACTTTAATTCCAACAGACAAGCAGAATCCAAACCGATTTTAACATGCATTCTTCGATATCTAGTTTACCGCTTTAAGCCGATTAATCGATTGTAAATTCAATGACACTAGCCGACTTGCGCTTTGTGAAGAGACTTTGTATTTACGATAGAATTTTCTTTGCTGAACACGAATCAGGTCTCAAAATCGTACCATCGCGTCGAGAAAAGAAAAGTTTGGACACTAAATTGGCCCATTGGCAAGATTCTATAACAGAGAACATTGGTTCTTCATCAACTCAAATATAGCAACATGTTGACATTCATCCAGCATTCAATTTGATGATGACGACTTGTTTGCCTGTTGTTGTAAGAAAGAAACGTACTATATCATCCAACTTCTGGATGGGGTTTCACCGTTATCACCACAAATAATTTGAAAAAAATTTTAACTAATTTCATTCATATGGAAAATAGATATAGAGAGTATTTTTATTTATTATTTTTCTGCGTTTATATATAGAATATCGCCTAAAGTATTTCATATATGCAATATATTAACTAAAAATAATACCAAATTCTCAGATAATTAACGTAATGAATCATATTCGTTCCAATTTATAATCAACTTAAACCGCAAAACTTCGCGCACTTATCTAACGAAGCTATTGCAAAATACTTTTTTTTTTTTTTGTTATGTAAATCCCCTTTTAAGAATATAAATATATGCGAAAATATATAAACTACTTTACGCGTATGTCACGAACAATTGCTGCTAATTTAACATTTTCTGCTGTTGCTGCTGCTACTGCTTAAAAATCTTCAAAGATGACGCTACTTTGCTATTGCAATGCTATATATTATTATACAAGTACATACATGATTATATATCTTATATATCTAAGAAGCTACTTGAGCACTACTAATCTGTGCCTTTTGCAAAGTAACAAGCGAGGTCAACTAACAAGTAGTAAAACCACCCACATACATACCGATAGACCGAAAGACAGACGGACAATCATATAGATAACATGCGAAACAACGAAGAGACAGACAGACAGACGGACAAGACCAGACACTAAAGTGTGTCTAATGAGTCTTAAGCAGCTACTTCGTCGTTGTCGTTTATGGTTTGTAGTTGGACATTCATATCTTCTTCTTCTTCTTCTTGTTTTGTATTTGGTTAGTTTAGTTTGCTGGCATCTTCCTTCGAATACTTTTGCTGTTACTTGCTGTTCTGGTTTGGTATAGTTGCACTCTTAAGTCAAAGAATGAGCTTAATATGCGATTTATCGCTTTAAGCAGTTTATCGCGCGTTCTTTTTATTATTTTTTGCCTCCTCTTTTAATTTTGTCATACTTTTTTTTGGAGGAAAGTACGATATATTAATTTTGATATGAAACATGTAACAGGAATAAAAGCTGATCCCCCAGGCTGTCATTTTTGAAATAAGTTTTTTACTTTTCAAATAAATTCTTATAGTCTTATAATTCTTAAACAGTTTAAGCATAAAAATATAGTTTTTGTGTGATAGGATGCAAGAAGTCAACAAGTGGCATGAAAAATTAACTTTATAAATAATGTGGCAGTACCAAAGGAACTAGCCGTTCAACACAAGTTAGACAAAGACTATTACAAATCGTTACTTACATAATCTTGAACTGTTTGAGAATTATAAGAATTTAATTGAAAAATAATTCACTGATTTCGAAAAAGGAAGCCTAACGTTATGTACTATAATGTTCATATTTCCGTCTGTCCCCATTTGCAACAAGAGTGATTTTTGAGTCACAGTGTGACTAGCGACTGCTACTTGAAAATCGCAGAGACTGTAAACAATGATAAAATCACAATTCGAAAAAAAAACAGTCAGCGATTAATGAACAGGTTCACTGCTCGCGAAGAGTGATACACAAAATAGCCGCTAATTTAGTCAAACTTGTTTTTAGCGACAATTTGGTAGATGAATGAATATAATTTCGGTTTTCAATCGAATATGAACGATTCGCTTTTAGTGATAAAAGCACCAATCACTGTTAAATGACCAATTTCACTGTTTGCGAAGAGTAATACACAAAATCGCCGATAACTGAACATGTTCACACAAGGAACAAGAAAATTGAAAATCACTACTTTCAGTCGCGTCATTTCGATTTATAAATCACTGTGAAAAAATCACTAAAAGTGTTTTTTAGTTTCAACACTAGTCCTTATTATCCGTCTGTCTATGTTGTCTATCTGTCCATGTAGTCCGCGTTTTGCATATTTTCATCTGTGCAGATTGTCCATCCACCTGTCCGTTTGACCATATGTCCGTCTGTCCATATGTCCGTCTGTCCAATTGTCCATCTGGCCGTCTCTTCATATGACCACATAGCCGTCTGCTCATCAACCCGTCAGCCCGTCTGCCAGTAGAGTCCGCCTATCCATATTTAAATCTGTCATATTGTCCGTCCGTCCACATGTCCGTCTGTCCTTACGTCCGTCTGTTCATGTGTCCGTCTGTCCATGTGTCCATCTGTTCATATGTCCGTCAGCCCATGTGTTCGTTTCTTCATATTGGTGTCTCCATCAGCCCGTCTGTATATTTGTCTGTTCAAATGCCTGTCCATATTGTTGGTCTATCCATATTTCCTTCCGTCTACATTGTCCGTCTGACCATATATCCACATGTCCGTCTGGTCCGCATGTCCATCGGTTGCTTGTTCACATTTCCGTCTGTTCGTCTTTCTACGATTTCTTCGTGACTCCTCCACAATTTTGAAGACACATTTTTTTACGTGAATGTTTAAAATAAATCTCTTTTTACATGAAAGCTTTTGAAGACCAGCCATTTTTTTAACTACCTAAGTATTGATAAACTACTTTTATAGATAGCCTCTTCCATGCTATTCTAGTATTCAATTTTCAAAATTTTTTGTATCACATTTTTATTAAATCTCATTTTAGTAGATGCTTCTCCTATTAAGAATGTCTGTCTGTCCGCACGTTTTTTGTATTACTATTAAAGAGTATTAAAGCTTTGCCTTAACCAATCATTCACATTTTTCTTTAGTGTTTTTTGCTTCTTTCTTCTACACTTTGGGGGCGTTGGTTGCAGAATTTTAATCTTTTTTTTTTTTTTTTTTTCAATTTTGCAACTTGTGACTTAAGACTGAGAACGGATTTTGCTCATTAGATACTGTTGAATTAAAAGATATTTTTTTCAAAGTATTTATTTTAGAAAAAAAGCATGAGAAAAAAATCATATCACATGCGGAAATTACCTTGTTGTATTTTTTTATTGTATTTTCTCAGTAATCGTTTTTTTCTATAGTCGAATTCGTTCAAAGATGTTCTTGAAAAATAATAATAATCAACACTCTAAGCAGCGATACTAAAACAACAACAACAACAACAGTGACAAGAAAAACTATATGCACAATCATGTATATAATATATGTAAACGTACAAGCATATAAAAGTATCTAATATAGCGAAAAAAAAAAATGTATATAATGCAATTGTAAAGATCAAAATCAACTTAGTTTTGCAGCGCGATAAGAATCTCAAGTGCAAACCAACTATTCGCAGCCTCGCTTGGTCGCGCTCGAAGCCACTTTGAATTCAATTGTAGCTCCCTCGTACTACTTGTTCTGTTGTCGTTATTCGTAAATATAAATCCATAGAATTTTACTGTGTTTGTGGAAATTTTTAGTAATTAAAATGCACGAGACAAGCAAACGACGACGCGACGACCCTGTAGATTCTTTTTTTTGTTGTGCTAAGCCCAACTTTTCGTGCGCGTTTTACTCACCCATCAACAATAGATAGATACATCTATTTTTATATATAGTTTAGTATTATTAAAAAATTCTCGAGGAAGTGGTGCAGCGAAGAGCTCGTCACATCATGGCAGTCAGTAATGTCAACCAAGCAAATCGTAGCGATAATTTCTTAACTAATTGAACTGTTTTTTAGAAGTTTTCCATTGCAGTATATATCTTGCTTGACTTTAGTTTGAAAGGATTCTAAATTTTTTTAACCTCAAATCTTAAGCAGCACCCAAGCCAATGTCATTGCAGTTTGTGCAAGATTGAAAGAATTTTCATTTTTTATTTTTTTTTATTTTAGCTTGAAAGTGTTTTTCGTTTTCGTCGTTGTCGGAAAAGTTATATTTAACTTTTGAAATGTTGACAAGTTAATTACTTTTCAGTTTATGCCATGAATTATTAAGCATTCTATTGCGCTTTTTTATTTTTCTTAAAGATTACAAGCAAAGTTGAAATGTTTTACTCGGTACTTTGTGTGTGTTTATCTTTTGAAAATGATAAATGATTTATTTTAATTGGTTTAAAGTTATTTTTCTTTTAGTTTTAAATTTAAAGATTTTATTGTTAAATTTGTTCAAAAGGGAAAATTTTTTACAAATTGCCAACTCAATTGCAACTACCCTCGCATTACTTGTTCTCTCGATCGTAAATATTTACTTCGTTTCATAAAATATATGACATATCTAACAAATGAAACTATTTAATAAATTAAAAAAAGTACGAAAGAGTGCTGGAACAAATTTCGATATTTTTTAGTGTTGGAATAAGTATCGATATATATACCTATTTAAAATCGGTATCTTATATTTATGGTAACAGACTCTTGATAACAATAGCTCAATTACCAGCCTCATTGATAGGATTTCATATGTTTTTCTTATGTTTTTTAAAGTCGACAACTGCAGCACTTTATCAATAGTGTAAATTATTTTTATATTACGAAAATCGTTTACCATATCAAATTTGATGTTTGAACAGAAGCATAGGTAAAGTATCGTTTTAGCTGAAATACAGTCACGAGTTTGACGTACCATTTTGGTATAAGATAATTTGCAAAACTCAATGTTATGAAAATTAACATACACACAAAGCTTTGTCAAGGATCCAATTGATTACAGCTGAGCTCTTCTCATCAATAAGCTGTATAAAAGCCTGGGTGTTTTTTTAAAGCTTTCGCGGACTTTAGGATAATGAAAAGTTGGTATATTGCAACCTTGGAATGTCAGTAAATATTATTCTGCTAATTCTCTTTGGCGTTTTTTGCTTTTTCGACCGTATTTTACGATTCTTTTTCGGAACAGACTCTATTAGAGTGGCATTCGCTCGAGCATCCATGCTAATTGTAGAAGATTTTAGAGAAACACTGAAGGATGCTTCTAGATGACAACACTCCAACCACTTTTGAATCTTAAATTTATCTTCCCATTAACCTTACAGTTTTTCCAGTTTTTACGAAAGGAGGGATATCTCTTCTCGCATGCATTCCATTCAAACAGTGGCCTGCAGTCACTGCTATCAACGATGCAATATCTATTTACTTCATTTTGAGGATTATATGAATCTTGAACAGCTTACTAGATTACACTAGTTACTGTTTGGGAATCGATATGCTGATCCAATGTTTCCCTGGAATGATGCAAGACGTTGTATCCTGTCTGCTTTATAATTTTTCTCAATCTTACTACTCCCAGCACCCTGAGGCGGTGGATACTGTATTGTTGAGCCATCATTTTTATATATCTGAGACACTTGTTACCAAAACTGAACGTGATTGCCGCAATTGAGCGTTTATCTATCCAGTCTAGAGGCGTCATTTAAGGGTGTCTCTACATTGACATTATTTAACTCTGCCATAAAAGTATCTTTGGAATAATTTTTAGCGTATTTTTTAAAGCCTGTATCCAAGGGGTAAAAGGGTATGTTAAGTGATGAAATGTGTGTAACAAGCAGAAGGAGGTATGGGAGACCCTATCTATCTATATATATATACATATATATATATATATATATATATATATATATAAATGAATAGCTGTGCATTAACAACGCTAAAACTCGAGAATGACTCGACCGATTTGAACATTTTTTTTGTTTGTTGCTCTCATCATATATGTGGTCAGAAAGGAAAAAAATTTGGAAAATTTTGACCCGGGGCCTAATGGGAGCCTTAAAACCGGAAAGCCATATCTTTGGAGTGAATAGACGTAGAGACTTGAAACAGGGCTCATTTGAAAGATGGTTAAAAAAAAATTTTTAGCGTTCAAGGTGTTCAAGTGATTTCCGGAATTTGGACCTGGGACCCGTATGTGGACCCAATATAGATTTTTTGACCAATTGTTTTTTTTATTACAGGTGAGCACTTAGACGGGATTTTAGAAAATTTTTTTTTTTTTTGAAGTTATAGTTCCCTGGATTCCAACAGGTTTGACTGCTTCAGACTTCTTTCTGTGGTGCTACTTAAAATCGAAAGTTTATATTAACCCTAGAAGATCTGAAGAAAAACATCGTCAGAAAATAGACGCCATTTTGGGCAAAATGTTGCTGCAAAACAGGCCGTAGAGTCTCAAAGCGTTCATTAAAGATATATATTCTAAAAATTTGATTCCAATTAAATAATTTTTAACATGAACAGGAATAAATGTGGGTTTTCCTTGATTTAAATTGTTTTTTTTTTTTTGTAATTTTTTTTAGAATTTTTAAAATTGTTTTTCCAATCACAAACTAGCTACAGCATTGAATAGTGTCAAGCGCAGAATAGTATCTTTATTATATTAAAACATCATTTTTCAAATATTGCTGCGTAATAGTACAAAACTAAATACACTTTTTTTCTCGTCTTTTCTTTTCCTAAAACACAATGTTTTATGGTCCATAAACAACTACAAAAAAATGCGCACCTTCTTTTCAAAAGCTTCCACGAATTAATGATGATCTTCAGTCAAGGTCAACTTGAAGACGAAAGCAAAAAGCTAAGCCGGACAAAAACACACACACACACACACACATACATACACATAACTACTAACATATAAATTACTGTCGTACTTAGAAGACAAAATTATGAAAAAATCTAAACAAAGGTGATGCGTTATACAACTCTTTAAAAAGCGTAAAAAATGAAACGAAATACCAAAAAAAAAAAAAAATGCAACTTAATTTGTATGCTCAGAAAAAAAAAAAAAAAAAAAAACAATAAACTTAAAAGTAAAATACATAAAAAATGACAATGCGAAAGAACAATAAAAGTGAAGACAAGCAGAACAACAAAACAACAAATACAAATGTCCAAAAAAAAGATGAAGACAAATTGAACTTCAGACAGAAATTCAAATATTTAAAACCACACAAAAAAGAACTTTGCTAAAGATTTGGCAACTTTAAAAAATAATGAAGAAAAAGCTAGTTTCAGTAGCAACGAACTATAAATACGCTACATGTGTCTACTAAAAAAATAAATGAAAACGTTTTTGCAATAAAAAGTTAAACAAAAATTACACAAATTAACTTTTGTACAGAAATAAATGTTACAAAACGCTTGACATACTTAATACACTCTAAGCACTAACATATGTGTAGTGTATACACGAGTAAGTATAACAAAATTGCTTTAAATGAAAACAAAAGTGCAAATGACTTAAATGCATGACAAAAGTAAAAGTTAAAGCAGTAGAAGTATCTTTTAGATACTTTGCTGCTTTAAGATGTATCTGCAAAAAAAAAAAAAAAAAAAATAAAAACAATTTCAAAGCACAACAATGAAAAAGCATTGAAAAAATTACTTCATCTTTAATTTACTTTAATCTTGAGACTTTCATAACACATAAGTAGTTGGAGTTCTCTTTTATATAAGTGTCATAGAATAAATCCATAAAATAGAAAAAATAAAAAAAAAAACAAACTAACAGCAACTAACGAAGAATGAAAGAACCAAGAGACAAACAGCAATGTCATAGAATAGCAAAGCAGCAAAACAGAAAAAATATACAAGAATTGTGAAAACTGAAGTGCAACACTTGAGCAATTTAAAGATAGATAGAGCACACCATACAGATACATTTTTAGATACAGCTACAAAAAAAATACGTATACACCTGTCCCTCGCTTTGCGTCGGGGATACGTTCCAAAAAAATACGACGCAAATTGAAACGACGCAAAGTGAATTAAGATTTTCTATAGCAAACCATGTAAAGATCGGAGATGGGTTCCAGGGTTACAAAAATACTACTTTTTTAAAAGAAAATTGAACAACGTAAACATTAAAAAAACCAAAATAACATTTCATTTTATTACATATTGTTCATATAAAAACAAAAAGAAACTAATTCTGTTAAAACAAAATAAATTCTTTAATTACATACTCAATTATAAAAAAAAAATTAGAATTAATCACTCTCTGATGAGTCTTTAGTGTTTGTTCTCGTAGGCCGGCTTTCTGTAAAAAAAAAAATTGGTCCAATGTTTGCTAAACATTTTTTTTACAACGTAAAATACATTTCCTTGTAGCAATTGATATTCGTAGCTACCGCTTGGGACACTTTAAAACTCCTTTCGCTGTCGGGATCGTTTTTTAATAAAATCTCTATACCTTCGTCAACCAAACACATCGCTTTGGAAATTTGTTTGAAGGTTAAAAATTGTTCTTTTCAGATTTTTATTATACGGTCACAGTCATCTTCTTCATTAGCAATTTGCAATTCCAGTTGCAATAGTTCTTCATTGGAGAATTCTTGGTTGTACGAGTTTAGCAATTTATTTATGTCAGTCTCCTCCATACCTTTAAAATTAGACTTTCTAGCTAAATTAGAAATTTTATGACTACAGCTGGTGTATCATCAACTTCTGCAGCGCATTTTCGCTGAACACATTCAGGCCATATTTTGCGCCAAACACCATTCACGCAAGATGGTTTAACCTCCTCCCAAGAGCTTTTCCAAAACTCTAGCAAAGCAGCCTTATCTTGTCCATCAGTCTCACTTATAAGAAGTTAAAAGGTTCGTTGAAGGTAAGAACCTTTTAAAGTCGATCCATGGGTTGAATAACTGATGTCGTATTAAGCGGCAAAAATTCAAATTTCACATTTTCTGACAACTCATCAATGTAAACTGGGTGGCCAGGAGCATTGTCTACTAAAACCAAAGCCTTGAAGTTTAAGTTTTCCTTGTTGCAATAAGCTTTAATTTCTGGAATAGAACACGTTAAAACCCAGTTTTGAAATAAAGTTGGGTCATCCATGCTTTCTTGTTTGCACATCAATGAACAGGAAGAAGATTCTTTGATTAAAGCTTTTACCTCTTTTGGGCTATATCAGCGCTAGCTGCTACACCTTTAAAAGCAATGCTGTGCAGATATGCTCGATCCTTGAATCTCTCAAACCAGACCTGACTAGCTTCAAATGTTTCATTCTTGGTTGTATTACTATCACTAGCATTATCGCTGGATACTGCTTGACTTTTTATGTCATCAAATAAGCTTATGGTTTTCGTCTGAATTACTCTTGTACTAAAATATGCAAGATGTTGCCACCCTTTGAAAAAAATATTAACGACTCCATCCCAAAACAACGCAACATCGAATATCTAACGACGCACAATGAAAATTAGTTCTAATTAAGCAGCGACGCAACTTCGAAAAAACGCAAAACGAAACGACGCAAAGCGAGGGATAGGTGTACGTCTTCGTATTGTATCAGGTGCTGTGCGTAAATTGATTCAAAAACACAGAAGAAAAGATACAATAAAAAGTATTTTATTCAGTTGAGCTCTGAGCAGACAATAGCAGCAAAAGTCAAAAGCAAAAGAACCACCACAAAAGTAAAATATTTCAAGTGTATTTTTGTTGTTGTTGTTGTTGTTGTTTCTCTTTCAGTTTTCTAAGCCAAATGTCCAAATGCAAAGACAACAATTAGAAGAAATATTTATGTATATACAGATACAGATACAAATTTCCAAGGCAAAAAGCAAATTTATTAGAGTTACGTTAATTGAAACAGAAAAGAAAATTACGTAATTTAGAATATGCAATAATATTTTGTGTTGAAGAATAGTTTAGCAAATGTTAAGCGTAGAATTACACATTGTATCTATTATATTTAAAAATTTTAATAAAAGCGTATAGAATTTAATAAACATTTTCAAAATTTTTATAAATATAACGAAATAAATTTAAAAACTTAAGCTAAAGTCAATTTAGAGAGTGGCCAAGGAATTATTAAGCCAGGCTCAAAATAGCCAATACGACTATCTCATTTCATTGAAAGATGTATTTTTACGTTTCCATTATATATGGGCTCTTTACGGCTGTCGTAGCTAAAGACGAAATGTTGGTCTTGTGAACTACATTACTTAAAATTGCAAAAAAAAAAAAAAAAAAAAAAAAAGAAAGAACGCTGAAGTCGAGTATGCTCGACTGCAAGATACCCCTGTACCCAAGTTTCAAACAAAAACTTGAAAAGTTGGGTAAATTTAAATGGGGGCTATACCTAAAATTTTGTTGGTCCTTTCCCTATTGGGATATTTTATTGGGACTTTCACATACATAATTTATACTAAGTTTGAACTTCCTAGAATAAAAAACAATGACCTTTTCATGCAAAAAACCTAACATTTTGGGGAACATTTGTATGGGGGGTACCCCTTAAAATGGGTCTAGAGAAAAAACCCTTTGCAAGTGAACACTTGACGGTTTAGGAGAGTCTAAGTTTCAAATATGGTGGCCCTATCTCTTATAGTCTCCGAGATAATCTCTCTCATACGGCAGACAGCAGGACAGACGGACAGACGGACGGACGGACAGACAGACATAGCTAGTTCGACTCCCCTTCCAATGCTGATCAAGAATATATATACTTTATATGGTCTATCTTGGCTCCTTCTGCCTGTTACATACATTCGCACAAACTTTTACCCTTTGGGTACAGGGTATAAAAAAAACATTGAATGTATTTTATTTTCATACAAAAATTGGTTATATTTGTATGAAGGCTGCACTTAAAATTTGATTTGGGCCTACGTTCTGGTTAATATGAAATGAGTTTCATCGCTCGTGATGATTATTTCCAAGGAGTTTTCAAAGTTCACTAATTTTGTTTACTGTAAATTTCAATTATCTGAGAGCTTTAGGGTGGCCTGTATTGCACCCTGTCAAAAAAAATTTCTTAGGCAAACGCTTCAGATGTGCTATGTCATTAGTCGATTTGACATATCTATCGAAATTCTGAACTATTTGTTTATATAAGACCAGAGCTCCCGAAAGTACTCTTATTCTTTAAAAAAATTTTTTTGCATACAATTAGTAATTGACTTAAAAAAGTTTAATCCTAACTGCGCAGGGAAATAGTCAACTTGGGTAAAAAAATTGTTATACTGTTTTTTCTCAGTAGTGGTGACGTCCGCTGCATTGCTAAGAAAGCTGTTGTAGTCTTTTGTCTATGTTTACAAACACATGTATACATATATAAATTTAAGTGCATCGTACATGCGTTTGTGTTAAAGAAAAAACGTTATCTTCGGTGAAACCGAAGCTTAAATACCCGTTACACGAATCTTTAAAGAGTTATTGTGTGATCATCTGTGGCTTAGATAGAACTTCGAGATGGGATGAGTGTACATTGACACCGTCTAATACAACTCAAATTTTATGCTTAAATACAAATATAACAATAATTTTCTTAAATATATCAGACAATGAGAGGTTTGTTTGTATAGGGCTACACGTTATAATGTCCCGATCCGTACTATATCGGTGGTATGTGTATTGGATGAAATTAGATGTGTTTTTAACCAATATTAAGTGAACACATTCATAAATAATTCCTATTTCCACACACAAATTCAAAAAGGGGCGGCAAATTTGTATGGGAGCTATACCTCAGAGTGGATGTGGCGTTCTCAATTTAACATTCAAACTACCAAGGACTGAGAAAAGCTTAAGTTTCGAGTTTCAGCTCGATATCTTTAAAACTGAGCGAAAGAATCACCTCGCAACAGACAAACCGACGGACGGACATGGCTAGATCGACTTGTCTAATCAAGCATATAAAGAATATATATACTGTATGGGGTCTACGACGTCTTCTTTAGTGCGTTATGA
The DNA here is from genome assembly GCA_018903435.1 of Leucophenga varia. Taxonomy (NCBI): domain Eukaryota; kingdom Metazoa; phylum Arthropoda; class Insecta; order Diptera; family Drosophilidae; genus Leucophenga; species Leucophenga varia. The sequence goes on from JAEIFJ010000029.1 coordinate 98,740, forward strand.
ACTTTCCGGCAAACTGAATATAACCGTTTACACTATGTGTAATGGGTGTAAAAATGAAATTTACATAAATTTTATTATTGGGAATAGACCAAAATCCTGTGTCCATCTCCAACTATACAGTTCATTTCCGCGCTCGACCATACTGACTATTTTTCCCATGGTCAAGTGTGTCCCGCTGATCCGCGTCTATCTCTATTTCAAATGGCTTTCTTTACCCCCACTCAAAAAACGTATAAATGACTCCATGATAACTGCATATGGCATACATATGTATATGTATCGATAGATCTATGCCCTATGTTGTATGTCTTATGTTGTTAGCTAGATCTATTGATACATATATGTCATATGCAGCTATCATGGAGTCATTTATAAGTTTTTTTTTTTGGTGGAGTAAAGAAAGCCATTTGAATTAGACTCTACAAATTCAATGCTCAAATTTCAATCTTGCTTTTTTTTTTCAACATCTGATTTCAACAACGCTACTGTTGCTCTACTTACTTAGCAGCCCAAGTATGTCATCCATTGTTTTACTATATCAAATTTTGACAGAAAAGAAAATGCCAAAAAAAATTTTATTTTAAAAACAATTTTATTGCTGCAAATCAATGCAACTTATTGTTGCATTTTAGCTATATCTGCTACACTTTGAAAACTTAGAACGAAGTTGTAGAAACATTTTAATTTTTTTAGCAGAAAAACTGACATTTGTAAGGTGAAATTATATAAATTCACCATAACATGCATACTCAACAAAATTTGATAGCAAATAAGAAAGAGGTGGTGGCGGAATAATCATGATTATAATCATTTATATTGCTTAATTAATGATTAATCAGTGTTGCCACATGGTTAGTATTTGCAAAAAAATAGTTTGCTTTGAAGTGCTTTTTACGCATAATTGACCCATCTTAGTAGTCAACTGGGATTTAAAAAGTAATACAGATATAGCTCATTGCTATAAACTTCACATAAAAAAAAAACACAAATTTTCCACAACTCTTCCGCAAATATACATAAAAAACAGAGAAAAAAATACCGCAATCGTCTAACATATCTAAAAAATGAATCATTAAAAAGGTCAACACGCATACAAAAGATACAAATTTATTGATAAGGAAAAAAAATGTATACCATAAAAACCTTAAAGTTCCCCGAAAACAGTTTGCAGCTAAAACTTCTTTGGAAATTTTTCAATGCATAAAAACGTTTCTGAGCATCGTTAAAAAATTAACCTTGAATTTGAAATAAAAATTAAAACAAAAACAAAAATTTGTCGTCAACATCGACGAAGACTGGCTTTGCATTTTAATTGAATTTAATTAAATTACACTATGCGCAATTTAAGTTTTTGTTGATTTTTTTTTTTTTTCATTTTTATTTTATGTTGCTTATGGGAAAAAAATGAAGACTTTAACAATGAAATAAGTAACGCATGCGCAAAACTTTGCTATTGCTGCACTTGAAAAGATTTTGAATTTAATTTTGGTGCATATTAAAAAAATAAAATAATAAAAGAAATATTATTTTTATTATACAAATATTTTTTTTAAGTTTTTTTTTATTGCAAGTAAATCTTTGTGCCAATTTCCGGGCAAGCAAAAACCATCAAAAAAAAAAAAAAATAGAAATAATATATACAAAGTGTTAAATTCTTTTTGGCGTTGCCGTTGGTCAGCAAACAATTTTTAGAAACTGGCACAAACCAACAACAACAACAACAACAAAAACAACAACAAAGTAAAGAAATATTGGCTATGATGAAGGCAACTCAAAAGACAAACAGGCCATAAAGTTTATAGTTGTAGTCGAAAAATTTTTATTTTTGGGCGAGAAAAATCATAGCAAAAAGACTAGCAAATTTGTCCATCCGTCTGTCCGTCTGTCCATCTGTCTGTGGAACAAACTGACAGCAAGTTTTTGAGAACAAAAAAAAAAAAAAAAAAAAGAAAAACAAAATAAAACATTTCATGCCACAAAAACATTACGAAAAATGAAACTTTGTAAGACAAAACTTTATGCGAAAAGCTGTTTTTCAAATTCTTTTTTTTCTTTATTTTTGCTTAAAAATTTTTCCTGGGCACACTGAAATTTTTGTTCACGCGCTTAGCTATTTGTATTAGCTCAGTCATGTGTGTGTGCTGCCTTCTCGTACTGACTTTAACTTAGACAGCAGCAGTAGCAGCAATAGCAGCAGACATAGACGCCAAAGTATTTTGCTTAAGATTTATGCGCATTTTGTATCGTTAAAAGTGCAACAACAAAAAAGAACGTTGCTGATGTCCAAGAGAAGCAATTACAACGCATTAAAAATTTTTTTGGCATTTGTTTAGTTTTGACTGCATTGGAATGGATAGAATAGACAAATAAATATATTTATATTGGTTTTATATGGATCGTTGCTTTCTAGATCACTTGGGTTTGTCGATGCGCAATTTTCAAAAAAAAAAGAATTATTGCAGCAGATACAGCATACATAAAATGCAACAATAAGTTGCATTGATTTGCAGCAATAAAATTGTTTTTAAAATTAAATTTTTGAGTAATTTTATTTTCTGTCAATTTTTGATACAGTAAAATAATGGACATTCTAAGTAGGCAGAAGGACAGTGGCATTGTTGAAATCAAAAGTTGAAAAAAGTTACGAAAGATTGAAATTTTAGCATTGAATCAGTAGAGTTTATTTCAAATGGCTTTCTTTACCCTACCAAAAAAAGGTATAAATAACTCAATTATAGCTGCATATGGCCTTTATGTACCGATAGATCTAGCTAACAACATAAGACATATAACATAGGGCATATATCTATCGATACATACACATATGTATGCCATATACAGTTATCATTAAGTCATTTATACGTTTTTTGAGTGGGGTAAAAAAAGCCATTTGAAAAAGAGATGGACGCGGATCAGAAGGACCCACGTAACCACGGGAAAAATAATCAGTCTGGTGATGGAGACGCGATTTGGTCTAAAAATGTTGAAGAAGCCTTATGGGGACCGAAGATTGAGAACGCGTTGAAGACGAAGAGCGCCCCGGTCGACCATCGACCTCAACGGACGATGCTCACATCCAAAAAGTAACAGAATTAGTGCTTGCACACCGTCGATTAACTATGAGAGACATTGCTGATGAAATTGACGTATCGAAAGGATCAATTAATACCATTTTTGAAAGATGTTTTGAGCCTCAAACGTTTCACGACTCGATTGGTACCAAAAATGGTGAATTTTCTTGAAAAACAGCGTCGATTCTTCGTGACTTTTTCTCCAAAAATGCAACCAATATCGTTCCGCAAGCATCTTATTTACCTGATTTGGCTCCGTGTGACTTCTGGCTATTTCCAAAACTCAAGAGACCACTACGGGAAACGCGTTTCGAGTCGATTGAGGAGATAAAAGCTGATTCGAAGAAGGCGCTGATGGCTATACCGGAAAGGGACTATTTGCTATGTTTCGAGAATTAGAAAAACGGGGATTACTTTGAAGGGGATGAAATTGATTTACAAGAATAAATAAATTTTTTAAATACGCTCCATTTGGGCCGATACAATGATGCCAGCGGCTAACCCAATCTTTTAGCTCCTTCAGACAATATTAGTTTTGGGATCCACAGTCGAAATCCATAAGTTGTCCTTCTACAATACCGGCCGTTTTCTGCGAATACTCTCGCGTAATAACCGTTTGAACATCCGGGAGGAACTCAGAGTAATCCACGCCACGATAATCAAACAAAACGTTTCCCGGGTAGTTATTTTAAAGAATGTAAAAACATTCATTTACATCCGAATAGCCTTTTGCTAAGTTAAGATTGTACAGAAGTACAAAGACATGAATATAATTTGTGAAAGTAGTGTAGTGATTTTGCACTTGGCCAACTCTAGAGAATGCCCAACTCTAGAAAAATATTGGAGCAATATTGGACTGATTAGTCTGAAGACATAAACTATTATAAATTTTATTCAACGTTTTTAAACATAAATTGGAATATCAAATATTTTGCAAGACCAAAGACATGCAAAAGAGAAGATTTATCAAAAAGATAAGCAAAATTTCAGCAAGAGTTGACAAGCAAACCACTCAAAATCTTGTGGTGAATCACGCACAACGATGTCGAACTATAAAAGATACCAAACCAAAATTTATGCAAAACAGACTGACGCCGCCAATGACATCTTTTTTTTCTTATTCAAGCAGAAGGTTTGAGCCATGCTAAGCTGAAATCGAAATGCCACACATAAAGTGAGAACTTTACAAAAGTATTTGACTCCCGCAACGAAAAAAAAAAAACAAAAAAAAAAAACCAAAACTAATGAAATAAGGCTTGGCCTAAAATTTCAGTGTAAATTCCAAAACGATAAATTCTTCGCAACTTAAAATAAACTTCCTTCGTGATACTCAACTCATTCTCAATGCATGTGACTATTTAAAAGCATAATTAAACAAAACACAAAATGTTAAAAGTTTGGAATATTTATGACTCAACTTGGAAAAAAAAACATTTGCTACAAATCTCAAAACTCAATTCAGTACCTAAGCGCCACTTGTTTGTTGCAAATGTTGCCTGTTGTACATTTCTAATTGTTGTTGTTGTTACAGAAAAACACTTTGAAACCTTAAATGACTGTACTCAGCGAAGCTAAAGCCTTTTCTTTTTTTTTTGTGGAGTCCAAAAAATGAAACATAAAAACAAAAACACAATGAAGCAACATGTTGCAACTGTTAATCCTTGAAGCGAATGGGAAAACCAACCACTTACCACCCACATGAAAAATTGTACTTTAGCATAGATGACACAGCAATACGCTACACAATGTAGACAGCCATTCTTTTTTTAGTTTTCGAATTCGAGTTTCATGGGATGAAATATTTTATTCCGATCCCACAATTTTCTTGTCCCTCCCAGTTTGTAAAGCATCTTTTTGAGTCTTCGAATTCGAGATGGGCATGGGATGATATATTTTATTCCGATTCCACAATTTTCTTGTCCCAGTTTCAGTTTGTAAAGCATCGTTTTGAGTCTTAGAAGTCGAGATGGGCGTGGGATGAAATATTTTAATTCGATCCCACCATTTTCTTGTCCCAGTTCCAGTTTGTAAAGCATCGTTTTGAGTCTTTCCAATTCGAGATGGACATGAGATGAAATATTTTATTCCGATCCCACAATATATTTGTCCCAGTTCCAGTTCGTAAAGCATAGTTTTGAATCTTCCAATTCGAGATGGGCATGAGATGAAATATTTTATTTCGATCCCACAATTTTCTTGTCCCAGTTCCATTTTGTATAGCATCGTTTTGAGTCTTCCAATTCGAGATGGGCATGGGATGAAATATTTTATTCCGATTCCACAATTTTCGTGTCCCAGTTCCAGTTTGTAAAGCATCGTTTTGAGTCTTCGAATTCGAGATGGGCATGGGATGATATATTTTATTTCGATCCCACAATTTTCTTGTCCCAGTTCCAGTTTGTAAAGCATCGTTTTGAGCGTTCGAATTCGAGATGGGCATGAGATGAAATATTTTATTCCGATATCACAATTTTCTTGTCCCAGTTCCAGTTTGAAAAGCATCGTTTTGAGTCTTCGAATTCGAGATAGGCATGGGATGAAATTTTTTATTCCTAAACCACAATTTTCTTATCCCAGTTCCAGTTTGTAAAGCATCGTTTTGAGTTCTCGAATTCGAGATGGGCATGGAATAAAATATTTTATTAAAAAAACACAATTTTCTTGTCCCACCCAGTTTGTAAAGCATCTTTTTGAGTCTTCGAATTCGAGATGGGTATGGGATGAAATATTTTATTTCGATCCCACAATTTTCTTTGTCCCAGTTCCAGTTTGTAAAGCATCGTTTTGAGTGTTCGAATTCGAGATAGGCATGGGATGAAATATTTTATTCCGATTCCACAATTTTCTTGTCCCAGTTCCAGTTTGTAAAGCATCGTTTTGAGTCTTCGAAATCGAGATTATTATTATTCCGATCCAACAATTTTCTTATCTCAGTTCCGCCCATCTCGAGCTTTGACAAAAGTCTTTCATGTGTCCCGAATTTTGGCAACCTATTATAAATATATAATAGTCTTGTGTGGATCATCAGATTTTATAGTTTGACCCCATTTTTTTCGACCGCCAATTTTCAACTGTTTCCCATTCCGTTTTTTTTTTTTTGAATATTCCAGTAGTTGCCGTGGATGTATCCAGCGCCTAAATTCAACACACTCCATATCATATCCATATCAAAACCAGAAATATACCCCGATTATTTAATTAGAAGAGTATACAAAAAAAAAAAAAAAAAAAAGAAATCGAATAATACCCAACAGCATCGTTAAAGCATTAAATACTTTGTGTAGTTGTGGCTTGGTATTTGTTTGCTGTTAGGCGTTTTTAGCATTTTCATGTTTCTGCCGACAACATTTTTCTGTCAACCCCCCAAACCACATTACAACACTTCCCCGTGGCATACTCGGACGCGGTCATTAAATGCCAACGCCGCGTCATGGCACACAGCACGGCACGACACGCAGTTGGCGTACGCCATCATAACAGCGGGTGGCTTTGGCAGCGTAGCTAAGGGGTAGTAACATATTTACACAAAGCAACAGAAGCGAAGGGCTGTACGCAGTTAGTTGCCACATTCATATGCGTTAGAAAAACGAATAAAAAATAAAATGAAATAAAAGTAAAATAAAATAAAATGTTTATTAATTTGCCATCTTTCCGTTTCACGCCATTGGTTTGCCAGCATTTGTGGCGCAACAAATATTAAATTGTTGCTTTCTAACATGGTGGGCAGCTAAAAAAAAAATGGCGCTAACAAATACATTTCTAGAAATAACCATTTATACCTCTCATAACTACACTTATGGTGCGCTATTGACTCGAATTTAGTTTTTATTTATGTTGCATGTGAAGCCGGGTACAATAATTGATACATTTAATGTTGTCGTTTTCGATTTTTATGTTGTTCATTTTTTTTTTTTTTTAATAATTATTGCGTGAATTGTGCTTACAACATGCTGAGTTAAATGAATGGAACGGTTTTGATATTTCAAGAATGTTGCTTGAAGTTTTAAGAATCACTTAGAACGATACCAAAGAAAGAAAAACGCTTTTAGAAAATTAAGAACGACTATGCTTAGTTTAAGAACATAAATAATCAGACGAAACGAGTCGATCTAGCAACTAAAGTTGGCAAAATTAGTGACAAAATGAGAGTTTCGCGGTGACTGCAAACAGTGATAAAATCACAGTTCGCGAGAAGCAATCAGTTATTACACAAAATCGCCGCTAACTTTTTTTGTTGCAATTGCGCTTTCATCATTCAATCTTTTCAATTGACTGCGTTTTCAGTGAATTGCATGTTTTGACGAATCAAGTGACTGGCAACTGTACCAACGAATTTGTACAGGCTCGGAGTTCAAGTGAATATGAACGATTCGCAAAGAGTAATAAAAGCACCAATCACATATAAATGAACCTTTTCACTGTTCGCAAAAAGCGTTACACAAAATCGCCGATAGCAGAACATGTTCACTGAGAATTGAGAAAATCACAAATTACTACTTTCAGTCGCAGTGCGACATTAAATCACTGTGAAATTCACTGAAAGTGATCACCACGGAACATTTGAAATGTTTTTATATAAACTTTTCTACACTTTGAAAAATTTAAATGAGGTTTTATTCAGAAATGTTTACTGCTCATAAAAATACAAAAACAAATAACAAGAAAAAAGTTAACTTCGGTTGGACCGAAGCTTATATACCTGTTACACATCATTTGACGTTGATAGACCTTCGTGTGCGGCATTTGTATTAAATTTTATTTTAAAATACTAAACAAATCAAAATATTATATTATTAGAAATTCGCGGTCCGATTTGAACCAATTTTAAACTGAAGCCATGTCAAATGGTATACGAAGCATTTGTACCATATTTAAAGCCATTCGCTTCATAAATACATTTTTTCTTATAAGAACTTGACAAAACGTTGTACTTTTGTATGGGAGCTATACCTAAAAGTGGGCGTGGCACATTGGTTTTAACATAGAAAGTACCCAGGAGCTACAAAAGCTTAAGTTTAAAATTTCAGCCCAATATCTTTAAAACTGAGCGAATAAATCGCGCAGAAACAAACAGACAGACGGACATGGCCAAATCGACTCGTCTCATCGAGCTGAATAATATATATACTTTATGGGGTCTCCGATGCCTCCTTTAATGCGTTACAAACTTTCCGGCAAACTGAATAAACCTGTTTTACACTAGTGTAACAGGTAGAAAAATAACGCAGAAGAGGTTTTTTTAATTCACCGTTTAGGGAAAATTTTAAGAAATATTGGATTTAGGCGTTATTTAGGAGGACCAGAAAGATCATCTCATGAGTATTTCGGATCGCTAAATTCGAATCTAAAGTCATATTCATCAGTCCAAGATACATTAGAAATGGCTACACAAGTTCTTGGAGAAAAACGTAGAAGTTAACGTTGTTTCATGTTTTTTCTACGTTTTTAACTGTTCGTTTTTCAAGTACAAATGGTTCTTGATACTAGAACGAATGTTTTTAATTCAAAAATAAATGTTTTAAAATCACTTTAAAATGGGCTACGGTGCGGCTCAATGGTTTGCAAACACTTTGAATCGTTTAGCTTGGTTCATGAATCGCGGTTCAAGTAATTTTTATATTTTAACAAGAAAAAACGTTAACTTCGGTAGAACCGAAGCTTAAATACCCGCCACACGAATCTTTAAAGAGTTTATGAGTAATCATCAGTGGTCACCCAAGTTTACACACAGTATTAGTTTCAAATTTTGAGCTAAAAATGCAGATATATATAGCAACATATTTCTCGAAATTATCTTTAAATGGGCGGTAAGTTTGTATGGAAGAAACACCTAAAAATGGGCGTGGCACCATGTTATTGAAAGAGTTTTTACCTAATATGGAGTAAATTCATGAAGAAATCATAACCATTTTAATACAAAAATTCGAAAATGGGCGGAAATTTTGTATGGGGGCTATGCCAAAAAATGGGCGTGGCACATCTGATTTGACATTGGATGGCATTAGAATGTTTTGAGCCAAATTGGAGTGAATATATGCATAAATAATAAATATTTTCATACAAAAAATCGAAAAAAACGGAAAGTTTATATGGGGGCTATGGCTAAAAGAGGGCGTGGCATCTTGGATTTGACATTGAATGACATAAGAAGTGTTTTTACCCAATTTAGAGCGAATACATTCATAAATAATTAGTATTTTTATACAAAAAATGGGAAAAAAACGGTAAGTTTGTATGGGGGCTATACCTAAAAATGGGCGTGGCACTCTAATTCTCGAACTCATAATAGTCGTTGCCGAGAAAAGCTTAAGTTCCAAATTTCAGCTTAATATCTTTATATCTTCAACGAAAAAGATGCTTAGAAATATACAGACGGACAGACAGACGGACAGACGGACAGACGGACAGACAGACGGACATGGCTAGATCGATTCGTCTCGTCGAGCTGATCAAGAATATATATACTTTATGGGGTCTACGACGTCTCCTTCAATGCGTTACAAACTTTCAGACAAACTGAATATACCCTTCACACTATGTGTGGCGGGTATAAAAAAATTTGCTCATCCCATCCAAATTTCATATCCAACCGCGAAGCTTAGATCGATTGCTTTCTTTTCTGATGCCTTTTGGCAAATTGTATTTAAGACATTATCAAGTTTTTGTTTATTTCTATGCATCAATGCTATTTTGTTATAATTATAAGAACAATCGTTCTTGACATAAATACAGTTCGTTGTTGACACAGGTACAATTCGTTCATTGTATCAAGAACCATTCGCACCGGAAAAGTTTTTTTTGTTTTCAACTTAAAAAATTTGCTTAATTTGAGAAAAACTCAACTTATCTTACTTTCGACCAGGGTTGTACTTTATATAAGCGCAATGAGCTTGGTTTTTTCGCTCCTTGTGTCAAAAACAAAAGTAAAAATACTTAAACTGATTCCACGGTAACCACAAAAGAATTATTGGATTGTGACTGAAGCTAAGATTTAAAAGCAATTCTGTAGAGCTCTCCCATTTGCTTCGATCGATTACAACATCTTAGCCAAAGATACACGGCTTAAGAGTTCTGCTGCTTGGGATTGTGTACACCATGAGCTGGCGATTTCTAGCGATTTCTTTTAGTTTATTCTTCACATCTTTTAGCGCTTCACTACATCACATCTTACCCTACATAATATTTTTATTAAGACTACTTCCAGCTTTTTTCAGCTTTAACTAAATAAAAAATTTAATATTCTTTAAAATATTTTAAGTTTCACTCAATTTCACTCAACAGAAATTTATGGCAGCTGTTCTGCATGCTTCATATTTTAATTAAAAAATATTTCTGCTCTTTTTTCAACTTGTTAACTTCATTCTTTTTACAAGATTTTCCATTCCGCTCCACTGCAATATTAAATTTCATAATAAAATTCTTGCATCATTGTGCCCTACTACTCTCCTACAGCTACCTAAAATCAAAAACATTATCACAATTACTAAACCAAGATAAGCAAAACTTGAAGAAAAAATGTTAAAAATCATCTTCAGTAATAATAATCTTTTATCTCTTATTAACATTTCTGCTTAAGTTCTTAAAGACACTAAAATGATTACTAATCGCTAAACTATCACAAAGATTAAAATATAAAATTTTTCCTTTAAATATTTTCTTGTCTTTGTGGTTGCTTGCTAGTCTGCCCTACTAAGTATTCGGGTCGTCAGCCAAAACTTTATCAACTATTTACATTGCTGCTGCTGCTGCTACTACTGATTTGTTCTCCCTTTTTGTCAGTCAGTCAGTTCATCAGTCTTTCATTATTATTATAATTTCTTTGTCTTTTGGATTTTTATTTTTTTTTTAGTTTTACTTACACAACTTAAATTTCATACTTGAAAGTAAACGACGAAGAAATATGAAATCAAAATAGTTCTTGCAAATATTTATTTAGTAAAAAGATTAGATTTGTGGTATAGCAGATTATTTGCTTTAATAGTTTGTAATGTTAGAAATTTATTAAAAAAGTAATTAATTGTAAAGTTTAGGTGAGTAAAAACTGATTCTTTTAAGTGGGTACATAATAATTCCATAAAGAAACAAAGAAAATTAAATACTTTTATTTTAAATATAGATAAAACTTTAAGTTTACATATGCGTTTGTCCCGAATATAATATTTTTTTTATATAATTTTACGAATTTATTGAGCAAAAATAGTTGCAAATATATTATTGAAAGAATTGTCCATCGTCAGATACTACTTTCTCTCATTTTTCGGACAATTAGCGGATACTTTGTCGGAAGAACGTGTTAAATTTTTGGTTAGAAGAGTTCATTTTCATGGAATGATTTTTTTATAGCCTGTACCTGAAGGGAAAAGAATATATGTACCAGGCAGAAGAAGACTTGATAGACCCTATAAAGTATATATAAGGTTGTCAAATATCTGCCTTCCGCTTTTTTGCTCTTTATTTAATGCTTTATAAATAGTTTTACAATGATCGGATTAAGTTCAAATATGCGCCGTTTTGTTCGATAATATGTTTCCATCTAGACGGCAACTTCATAACACCCCCTTGTAGAACCACCACCTCCTAATTTGCGAAGAACAGCCGGCAGCAACTTTTCACAAGCCTCTTTTGAGGCCAACATTGCACCACCAAGGGCGTTCGCCATGGACAGGAACAGGTGGTAATCTCTTGGTGCTATATGGTGGATGCAATAAAACCTCCCATCCGAGCTCCCGTAGCTTCTGACGAGTCACCAAAAATGTGTGTGGAATGGCTTTGTCCTGTTGGAACACTACACCCTTCCTGTTGATCAATTCTGGACGCTTTTGGTCGATTGCCTGCTTCAAGCGGTCCAGTTGTTCGCAATAGATAGTAGAATAATGCGTCCGGCCATATGGGAGCAGCTCATAGTGGATGATTCCCTTCCAATCCCACCAAACACACAGCAAAACTTTCCTGGCCGTCAATCCCGGCATGGCCACTGTTTGGAACGATTCACCTCCCTTCGACAACGACTGTTTTCGCTGGATATTGTCGTATGTGATCCATTTTTCGTTGCCAGTCACCATCCGCTTCAAAAATGGGTCGAGTTCGTTCCGTTTCAGCAGCATTTCGCAGGCTTCGATTCGGTCATGAAGGTTTTTTGCGTCAAATCATGCGGCACCCAATCTCCTGGGCAATGTCACGAGTTGTCACATGCCGGTCTAACTCGATGCTTTCCATGATTTGATCGGTAATCGTCGTCACAGGTCTTATGCCGGCTGGCTTATCCATGGTTTCGTTTTTACCGGCTCTGAATCGTTGAAACCATTCCTACGTGGTTCGAAGTGATAGAGTACCACCCCCCAAAAAGACCATTTATCTTACGGAACGTTTTTCTAGCGGATTTGCCTTTAACGAAGGAAAACTTCAAAACAGCTCGAATTTCGGCGTTAGTAAACTCCATGTTTACATGTCTAAAACTTTTAAAGGCAGTATCCAGCACTTTTTTACATAGCCGCGAAATTCAAAAGACAAAAAGGCGGAAGGGAGATATTTGAAAATCTTATATATTCTTGAGCTGCATTAAAAGACAAGTCGATATTGGTATGTCTGTCCGTACGTCTGTACATAAAAAATTGTGTACTGCGTATCTGTCTGGCAAATACACCTGTTGTAACTTAGTCTTTAACAAAAAAGTTACACCTACACCTTGCAAAGAAACCTCTCTGAATGCGTTCCTAAAGATGATCCCAACCGTAAATATGAACAAAATGTAAAAGATAGAAACCAAAATTAAGTTTCAAAAAAATAAATAAATACCTTTAAAAAATTCACCCACTGCATGCACCACAAATTCATTTTGCATTTTAAATCCTTTTTTTTTTATTTCAAGCATAAAAAAATGGTAAAAAATAACAAATAAATAAAAAAGAATGTAGTGAATATGAGATTTTCATGTATTTATTTTACTTAATGCTAGACACTAGACAATTTCTATGAATGAGTTGCATTTGCATACAACACCCAAACACGGACACGGAGGAGCGTACTAAACGGAATTTTAAAGCAGACCAAAAAAAAAAATACATACATGCATGCATATGAGAACATGTAAAATAGTAAAAGCAAACAAACAAACAAGAAATGCCACATTTAATGCTAAAAGCTCAACAGCAACAACAACAAAGAATATATACATATATATTCCTATATTTGTATAATAGACTTTGCACTATTTAAATTTTTATAGAGTTTGTATTCTGGATTTTATGCAGAAATATGAATTTTATCTAAAAAAATAAAAGCATTCAAGTAAACAGAGACACTGAAAAAAATTTAACCAAAAAAAAAAAAAAGATACTAAATCTAAAAAAAAAAAAAAATTTCTCACACATTGCTTCTCATTTAAAATAAAAAAAAATATAGACAGGAAAATGAAATGAAAAGGTTTTTAGCTGCTATAGAAGCGTTGCACCAAAAGTTATTAAAAAAGATACTTTTTTTTCGTATAAGATACTTTTAATGTTAACTTCGTTTCGAAACAAAATAGTTAACAATATACTATGACACCTCATGGCTGTCAGCTATAAATACTCCCACAGTGTGTTTTTGGCGTTATCAAACGTCAGCACGGCTCAGGCAAAATGTCCCAGAGCTAAACAAGTCACTGCGAAAAGCGAAACAAGACGAATGAACGAGCGAAAAAAAGGGTTTCATATAACATCATACGGAATGGGAATTTGTATCTGAATATGTTTACTGTATCTCATAGTTCATGTCAACAACCTGCACAGCAACGCAATGGAAATATTTATTTTTTTTATTTGTATTTGTATCTATTTAATAATAGCGAAAGTATCTGTGTCGCAGCAACTTAAATTTCAAAATGACAAAATGTTCGCTTCAAATAAACAAAGCAAGTTTCGTATTATTTTTATATTTGGTTGCATTTGAAAAACAAGCTAAATCTATTCTGGTGTCTGTCAAATTATTCTGCCACTATTAAATTTTTATCAAATGTCAAAGTGAATCATTTAATGTCAATAAACATAACTGAATACACTCGCTGATTGCTAAGCGATATTTGCAATAAGTCACACAGACACAAACAGACAGAGTCGAGGACGCGTATTGTCATTATCAGTTTCCTGTCAGAGGACACATTCAACATCCATCGTTATTCGTTATACTCGATGGCCACAGGCGATATTCCTCCATTCCACTCGACACTTAATCATATTAGTTCCGCAAAGCAACAGTATGACGCTACAAACGTGAAAGGGTTTTTACGAGGCGGTACATGAAGTTTTTGAAGTAACATTTAGGCAGTTGATTGGTAATTCTTTTGGCTGGCAATGCTATTGGATAGTAAAGCTATTCACTAGCAATGCTGCTCACTGTTACTACTTTGGTTGGTATTATTTTTGGCTGGCAATGCTATTGGCTGGTAAACCTAGTAGCTGGCAATGCTGTTCATAGGCAATTCCTTTGGTTGGCAATGCTGTTTGATAGCAAAGCTATTGAATGGTAATGCTATTCACTGGTAATGGTGTTCACAGGCAATACCTTTGGTTGGCAATGCTTTTCGATGGCAATGCTTTTAGTTGGTAATGGTATTCGCTGGCAATGCTGTTCCCAGGCAATGCTTTTGATAGAAATGCTTTTGGATGGTATTACATTTGGATGGCAATGCTATTGGATGCAATGTTGTTGACTGGTAATGATGTTGGCTGGCAACGCTTTTGGTTGATAGCTCAAAAAATTTGTTGGTTGGCAATGCTATTTGCCTAAAAATATTGTTGAGTGGTAATACAGTTAATACCTTTGGTTGGCAATGCTTTTGGATGCAACATTGTTGACTGATATGATGTTGGCTGGCAATGCTGTTGGCTGTTGGCTAGCAGTACTGCTATTAGCAGTTATGGTGGACAATGCCTTTATCTGTCAATTTTGATAGCTCAACAATTTTTAGTTGGCAATGCTATTTGCTAATAATCTGGTTAACTAGTAATGATTTTACCTGGCAATGCTGTTGGTTTGCATTGCAATTGGCTGTTAGCTAGCAGTGGCGAACAATACTGTTGCCTGTCAATATTGAAAGCTCAAAAATTGTGTTGGTTGGCAATGCTTTTTGCCTAATAAGTTTGTTGATCGGTTATAATTTTTCCTGGCAGTGCTGCATTACATTGTATTTGGCTGTTAGCTAACAGTGCTGTTACCGTGTAACGCTCATGGAGGACAATGCTGTTTCCTGTCAATGTTGATCGCGGACAATTTTTTTTGTTGGCAATGCTTTTTGCTGACAATGCTTCTAATCGAATATCGATAGTTTAGTCCATTTTATCAAAGTCTTTCTCTTGTTTATTATTACTTTTCATACCGCCCACTCCCCTCATACATTCGAATAAAGTGTACAGCATTGGCATGGAAGTGAACTGCACAAAAATAAAATAAAAAAAAACTGCGGATATCTCTGCGCAAACAAATCAAAATGAAATTTTAAAATGAAATCAAAAACTATGAAAAACTGCAATAATATTGACCAAACAACAAAAGCGCACATATTTTTAGATACATTCGATAGATAGATACACACATACACATATATGTGGATAGAGTTTGTACAAATATATTTTTGGCTTTTGTGCTGCAGTAATTTCAAAATTTTTTTTTTTTTAACTGAATCCATTTCAGCTCTTCACAAAACCTAAGCGTATAGCTGCAAAAAATAGATACGTGTAAACCGCTGACTTTGAAAGAGTCATTGCAATGTCAACAAATGTCGGTCAGCATTAGACAGACACACAGACAGACAGACACACAGTGTACACTTGTTGCATAGGTGGGTGTTATGCCTGAATATAAAACGATTTTGTTTATTGCACACGTGACTACAATTTGATTTATGAACTGCTCGATACAGGTGCACACATTAGTTATTTATTAGATACATTCGGAAGTTGCATACAAAATGATATTGAGTCATTAGATGTGTGGCTAATAAAGCATGCGAAGCGATGGAAGTTATAGATACTTTTAAAAGTTATAGATACTTTTTTTTATATATAAAATAAATTATATAGATACTTTTTGTATATTTATTTTAAAAAATTGAACTATTTCAAGTTTAATGCACATCTTTACTTAACATACCAACAAATACACATAAATAAATATCATCCCAAAAGCGGAAACGTAACGAAAACCCCATAAAAACTTTTACACTCAAAGCGCAAAACAAACTTTTTTTTAACCACCACTTCATCTATCTACAGGCTACCTGCAAATATTGGCACTTAAAGTTATACCGAAAACCAAACAAAATATATATTTATATACAAATACACACACATTTATAACCCACAAAGCAACAAACAGGAAAACCCCCCAAAAATAAAAGGGAAAAAACTTTAAAAAAAAAAGATACAAATACCAAAACACACACAGTGAGACATATCACTTTGACAACATTTATTGAGCTCATTTATGGAAGTTACGTTCTGAAACCAAACAAAAAAAGGAAAATATAAAATAAAATAAATATATAAATTGAAAAATAAGCTAAAAAAAATAAAAAACAATCAACCTAACATTATATATTTTTTTTTATTTTTTTAAAGCTACAAATGTCATTTGGTAGTATATAGCGCGCATTTCTAGCGTATCCTCCAACGCATGCCATATGAGCATAAAAGCATAGAGTGTGACAAATAGACCGACAGACAGACAGACTGACAGACATGGCATTTGGACAAACACGTATCTTGTGTCATAAAAAAAAGATGCTTAATAAAAAGGTGTAGAATGTTGAAATACGCCGTATACTTTTTTTAAGATTTACTTATCCCTTTTTTTTGGCATCTTTGAAAAATACGACAGCACGTCATGTTTGTATAATATAAAAATAGAAATAATCATAAAATATTTTAGTGTTGAATTTTAGTTTCAATTTGACTAAACGAAGATAAATATACTGAAAGAAAAAATTAGATACTTTATTTTCAGAATATTTAATGAGGACTACAATATATTTAGTCCAAGTCATAATATGTTAATACCCTAACCTGGAGTAGTTCTTGTATGTATCATTTGTTAATTTACATGCAATATTTTTCAAAACATTGCAATAATTTTTATATACTAAAGATGATCAACTAGAGATGTGTTGATATCGATAATTTTATTTAGCCAAATTGGAAAAGTATCGATTTTTTACTTGCGTATATCGCCATAATATCGATAAACATATCGCTTTATATATCGATATATGTCTTAAATTAATTCACTTTTTAAACGAGCATACAAAATATTTCTACTTATATGCATACCTACTATTTAACTATCGATACTATTTAACTATCGACATGTTTCGAGCCTAAACTTTAGATTTTATGTGTGTGTCAATTTCGTTTGGACTAAACAAGCGGTCTGGAGAAAAGCTTTCAAGGCAAATCAAACAGATTAAATCAAGAAGCACCAACATATCAAAAAATCAAATACCGAAATACCCGTCCTTGCTCAGATGTCGCAAATATTTCTTTTCAAATATTATTAAATAGAAAAATTCAACTGAAAATAAAAATTTGTTCATTTTCTAAAATTTTCAAGTCAAATTATTTTTAGAACAGGTATAAGAACCTGCATTTTTTGAGATTTCTCAATTTTCAGACTCCTCTATCTTTCTAAATATAAGAAGGGGAAATGAGGAGGGAAACCCATATTCCCCCACACAATTAGCATATAACTGACGTGAACCTTAGTACGTGATAGGCTCTGAAGGATTAAAGCCAACCAGTACAGTTAATGAAGGACCGCAAGTAAAAATCGACACTTTCCAATTTGGCTATGAGTAAAATTATCGATATCAACCCATCTCTAGTTGAGCCTCTTCAGTATTGGCAAAAATATAAAAACTATTGCAATCTTTTTGAAAAATATTGCGAGTAAATTAACAAATGATACATACAACAAGGAAAAACGTTAACTTCGGTGGAACCGAAGCTTAAATACCCGTCACACGAATCTTTGAATAGTTTATGTGTGATCATTAGTGGCTGATATACATCTATAAATATGTATATATTCGAAAATAATAACTTTTCCATACATTTGTTCGAAAATAATCAATAAGTTTGTATGGGTGCTATAGCTAAAAATGGGCGTGGCAACATGGTTTTGATTTTGGATGTCATTAGAAGTGTTTTTACCCAAATTTGAGTGAATAGTTTCAAAAATAATACCTATATTTATACAAAAAATCGAAAATGGGCAGAAAGTTTGTATGGGGGCTATATCTAAAAATGGGCGTGGCAGCTTGGATTTGATATTGGATGACATTACAAGTATTTTTTCAACTTCGAGTGACTACATTCATAAATAATAGCTATTTTCATGCAAAAAATTAGAAAAAAACGGTAAGTTTGTATGGGGGCTATACTTTAAAATGGGCGTGGCACTTTGATTTTAACACTTGAACTGCTTAGGACTGAGAAAAGCTTAAGTTCCGAGTTTCAGGTCAATATCTTTAAAACTGAGCGAATGAATCGCATAAATACAGACGGACGGACAGACGGACAGACGGACAGACAGACGGACATGGCTAGATCGACTCGTCTCGTCGTGCTGATCAAGAATATATATACTTTATAGGGTCTACGACGTCTCCTTTAATGCGTTACAAACTTTCTGACAAAATGATAATACCCTCCACACTATGTGTGGCGGGTATAAAAACTACTCCAAAATAGGTCGTTTAGCAATTCGAACTGCCAATGTCCAAAGTGCCGTATTCACTCGACCTTAGTACAAAACACACACAGAGGAAGTGTTCTAAAGATTCTGGAGCATTCTGTTCCTTACAACTTCTGCATGTGCTGTTATAACGGATACTTAATATGGACGCGTGTTACCTGATGAACAAATGCCTTGTGATGGCAGCTGTTAGTCTCGTTACGGGACTTTACCAGTAGAGTTCTGGTACCCATGGGGTTAATCGTAGGCCAAATAAACTTAACTTTTCTGCAGCTATTCATATTTTGCCATTTATTATTGCCAAAAGAGGTGATGTGATTAATAATGTGGGTGACCCTAGCACTCATTGGGATCTGTACCGCGTCCGGCTGGGATTTACCCAATGAGCTCTGCCTAGCCCTAACTAGCTTAGATTTGGTAATGGTTGATTTCAGCGCTTTTATGGCATCTTGGCTGTTTGAAAAAATTATAACTGATCTTTCCCGAATCTCCATTTGCACCAGTAGCTTGCACGCCACTAGTACAGCATGGATCTTTGCCTGGAACTCCCTGCAGAGATCCGGCATTATCCAGTATAATCCAGACCTCAAACTACAATCTAATTAGTAAGACTAGCTTCACTTTCCCATAGCTCCACCATGCAGTCTTTCCGTGAAGGTATTGTGGTTTTAAAGGATTTACTAAAATCCGAAGTTTCGGAGAGAAAGTCAGTAGGGCCACTAAAATTTGTAGGAATTTGGATAAAATAGCGCTGTGACCATAGTTTTGTGAAGACCACAAGCCTTGTTCTTTTAGTCGAACAGCGCTGATCAAAACCACCTGCTTTATGAATAGATCAGTGGGTTCAAGGTTCAGCATCACATTTAGGGCCTCGGAGGGACAGGTTCTTTTTCTCTTCGACCCCAAAACAAGCAGAACTCTAAACCGTAGATTACTTTTATATGTTGTAGTTGTTTTTGAGAGCTGGCCACCAGTCAAGCTCCATTATAAAGCATAGGACGTATTACAGCTGTTTTATAGGCATTGGACCATTTTCGGTGGGAGGCCCCACCCTTCCTTTTCATTCGCTCCTGAATATTATCTTGGCTAACGTCACAAAAACTATCGACGGTGCGACTATTGATAGTTTTTCCAGACAAATGTAGAGATATAGTATTTAATACTAAGACTATACCAAGTCGATATGATAGTTTTTTGAAGCTATGTTTCTCGAATATATCAATCTGTTTTTAGATAATATAGCTGCACTTAAGGCGTTTAAATACAACGTTATATATTCTAAAACCCACTCTCAGTGTAGGTTCTGTGGTGTACACCTCGAAAGAAGATCTATGTGGTCGCTTGATTTGGCCTACGCCTGAACAGCCACTAAACTAAAGTTTATAATTCGCATATTAAACAAAAATTGCACAAAACTAATACAATTTTTCTTTCAGTGTCTTTAAGCATTCTTCCAATTGAAGCGAAATTTCAGTAAAGTCTTGCTTAAAATGTTATTGATTATAATGTCAATGGGCATAAAAAATCAAGCACCTAAAAGCTAAAACAAATCAAATAGCATTAATGTTCTTCAAATATCTTTTCAAAAAACAACAACAAAAACAAGAAAAACATATAAGACCCAAAAACCGATGCTGGCGATTTTATGAAATGCCAGCATGCTCTAATGCCCGCATACTACCTGCTGATGATGTTACTTGAGCTTATGTTAAGTTGATGAGGAGCGCTCCTTTTCGATTTTTTTTTTTTTGCATTAGAGTAAAATAACACTTTGCGTTCTTAATGCTTTTTTGGCATGCTTTTAGACAATAATTCATGGATTAACGCCATTTAGAGATTTTATATTCTTAATTTTTTTTTTTCCTTGAAATATTTGAAGAACTTTAAGCCAGGCGACACCTTTAACAAATTGATTTGTGTCTTTACTGAAATTATTTTTTTGTTTTTTGGATTTTTAAAATTTTAAACCGCGACATTCTTTGAACGTGACTAATATTTTTTATTTTTGTTAAATTAGCAGAATATTGCGTGTTGTTTCTAAATAAGTTTATCTTTTTTCTTAAATTCAAAACGATTTGTTGTCCAAAAACAAATTGCATTTAAGTTACTTTTTTCATGTTTCAGAAATTTATTTCTTTTGTCTGACAGATTTTTTTTTTTTTTTTGACTTATGCCTTTGAACTGCAGCAGCAGCACAAGTGTCCTTGTCGTTTTGATTTCTTTTGTGAATCTTTGAGATATTTTTTTTAGCACGTGCTAAATGTTTTAATATGCCACGAAAAATCATTAATCAATTTGACAAATTTGTATGCAGGTAAATCTTTTGAAAAGTTTTTTTCATTTTTGTTTTAGAAACTAGAAATCTTCTATCCCCAACATCATGCCTCTCCGCTATTCACAAAATGTAATTTATACGCGCAGCTGTGCTCTTTCGCTTTTGAATTTCTATTCCCAAACTAATTCTGAGTTTTCCCAATTTTACTAACCCAAAAACACAAAAAAAAAACAAAAAGGAATAAAATTTGCTTTGTGCTTTCATTAGATTTGTTCCATAGCACCACCACCTGCTCCCTCAGGACTCTTTATGCGCTCGCTTTAGTTTAGTTTTTAGCTCATTCACAGACTTTGTTTTTCTTCTTAGAATTTTGCTATTTTTGTTTTTCATCGTCGACGTCGTCGTTGTCAGCGGCTCAAGTGTTTTAATTTTCATAGCGTCTACGCTTGCATTGAAAAGGGTTGAAGCTGCGTTGTTAGCATCAGCAGCATCAGCAGCACTAAAAGATTGTCGCTTGTAATTGTAACATACAACGATATATATATATAGATATTCTCGCTGCTTTTGCTAAAACTAAAATAGCTGATGTTGATTGAGAGAACTTCAATTACAGGTAGCACGCATGACGGTACGGCTCTAGCTCGTCGGCCAATGGGGTGGGTTCAAATCCTAATAACTGAATTTCTTTATTCAGCAAAGCGAGAAAATTAGTAGTAATATATTCTTGCGTGCTAAAAAAGGTAGAAGTTAGAACCAAAACAAAAAAAAAAAACAAAAGAGGATAGGAAAAGCCTAAAAATCTCAAGAATTAATATACCTATGTATTTCAACTGCGCGCTGATGTTATGCAGCAGTAAAAATGCACGCTGGTTTTGTGCGGCATAATAGTGCCCTCCCTACCTAGGTCACAAGATCCTATAAAAATAGAAATAAGTTTACTAGTGACCCCTTATAAAAAAATTCACGGTTTAACTAAGCATATTTGTGTTGTTTCTAGAACCGGGCTGGGTGAAAGCCATTTAGTGCATAGCGAAAACGAACAAATCAATTACAAAAATTTTCATTATTTTATTGAAATTCATTTTAAAAAACCAAGGAAAACAATTAAAAGGAAAAAAAAAAAAATAAACAATAAATTTAGTTACGAAATAAAAAAAAAATTAAACCTAATTCACAAATCAAAATAAAATTATTCATAAATTCATTCTTATCGAAAAATTCTATAGTGCAAGATATTTTTAATTTTCATTATAATAAGAAAACAGTTTTATGTTAATACCTGTTAAATAATATTTTAAATAATTATAACAATGCAATGATTTATATAAATATATGAAATGTAAATGAAAAAAAAAAAAATATATTTAATAGCTATGTTAATCAAATTCGAGTAAAGTGGCAACAAGAAAATTAATCGAATTAATAATTAAAAATCGGCATTGGAAATAAATATAATAAATTAATTCGCGAACCAGAAATCAAATTTTACATAAAAAAAAAGGAAAATTTTAATAAAAGATACTAATATTTATTTTAATAAAAATAGAAAAATTTTAACTTTGCAATAAAGGAAAAACGTATATACCGAACACGAAAAGTATAGTGTATCAAGATCATACGATCAAATGATTTAGGTTCAATGACCTTGATAATTATAATACGGTGAAAAAAAAAAAAAATTACATAGCTTTAGCCACTATAAAAAAAGGATTTACAAAATCACGTGATTTTTTATCTTCCGTTTCAGCAGACAGTTAGAAAGAAAGAAAAAAAAATTGTCGTAACTTACATGTGTTCCAACGATGAGGGATCGATCGCTCATGCTGTAAACGCTGCTGATAAGAAAGAATAAAAAAAAAATACGTAGATTTATATCGCGACCAACGCTTGCATATTTTTTTCTTCGCGGCGAATAATTGTACATGAAAACAACAAACACAATATTTATGCTTGTTGTATTTTTTTTCTTTTAACTTTTTGATTTTAGGTTAGCACTTGTATATCAGCATTTTAATACACTTTGTGTAACTTTTAATTAGGCACAGTATTAGAAAAATAAATATAAATCATTGGCATATGATAATTTTAAAATAAAAAAAAAATATCAACCTGATTTTAGGTTATTTCATTGGAAAAAAAAAATTAAATTTTTCTTGCACTTTACACTTTTATAACAAAAAAAAAAATAAAAATTTACACAAAAAGAATTTAATCATTTGAATTTAAGCTGCATATCCATATAAAAAAAAACTTATAAAAAAACGATATGCAACATGCAAATGGCGAAAAATATGATTTTACATTTTTAGGTTATTTACAGGTTAGATTTTACCACAAAACACAATTTTTATAATTTTTTTCATGGCGTTTTACAGGTTATAATTTTTACTTAGGCCAATTTTTCGTTTTTTTCACTATTTAGCAGATTTTTCAGCGGAATTTCTTGCAATTTTTCAATATACCATAAGTAGTTAGAATTTCAACATGCCACAAGTATTCTTCTATTACACATCACTTTTCGAAGCGCAAGCGTCGGCAAAGATAAAAGCGAGACTGAATAGCAGCGACGCTGCGCTTAAACGATGAACCGTCGAAGCGTCATCAAATTAAGATAGCGTTATCTCCAGATAATTATTATTTTTTTCCTAGATGCTACTAATCGCCTAATCTATAATTTTTATAGAAAAGCAAAATAAGAGAACTTTTAACTAAGAGAAATTTTATAGATTTTTTTTTTTGTATATTTACCCAAGCATGGATTAGGCGCTGAATGTAAATTTTTTTTTTTTTCTTCTTGTAATTTTAATTTTTCTTTTGTTAACTATTATAATCTTTTTATTAAGTTACTCTTTTTTTTTTTCTCTCTTAATTTTTTCTTTTGTATGATTAGAATATTTGCTTGATGCGTGTAGCAAAAAAGCAAAACTATTGCTGTTGTCAGAGAAAAATTAATTTTTTTTTTTTTTTTTTTTATTGACTGCCTCCGATCAGGACGAAAGTTGAAAAGAATTATTGAAACTCTTTGCAAATGCAAGAAAACTACGGTCATTGACATTTGACCTAAAAAAAAACTATAACCGCTAAACAAATGTCAAAGTCAGGGCTGATAGTCAAATTAACAAATGACATACGATAAAAATTTCCCAAACTTATCGCATGCGAGAAAAAATTTAAAATTTTCAGTTATTACAAAATAATTTTTTTTTTTTTTTTTTTTTTTTTGTAAAAAAAATAAATTTAAGCGACAGGAGCCACTACATAATCCTTTTGCTGCTTCTTTCCTTCTGCTTGGCAACTTCTGCTCTTCAGCTGAGCGCCAATTCACTTCCGCTACAATGCGCGTATTTCCGGTTATGGCGTTTTCATTGTTTTCTTATTGGCTTTTAAGCTGTAGCGCGTTGTGGCACAGTGGTGCAAAATTAGTGATTATTAAATTGAATTTTTTTTATACAAAATATCACCAGAACCCATGAGAATCGCTAGTAAGCGGTGTGAAAATAATAATTGAAAGTAGAGCATGGCGCAGAGCAGTCAAAAAATTCAGACTACAGGAAGCTTTTACAGCACCTTTGTTATATAATAAAGTTAACCACTGTAGACAAGCAATACAGCTAATGAGCAAATGCGGAGAGAGAGCCTTTAGACGACACAAATTGGAAACCTAAGGCCCAAGGTGTCCTATCATGTTCTTGTCTAGACTTGATGACTTTCCAAAAATTTTACGCAAAGTTGAATTAGTTCTAAAACTGATCTTCTTTAAGACTATGAAAAAACCAGAAAGAACGCTAAAGATTTGTATGGGGGCTACCCCTAAAAATGGGACTAGAGAAAAAACCCTTTGCAAGTGAACACTTGACGGGTAACTTGATATGGTAGCTCTATCTCTTAAAGTCTCCGAGATAATCTCTCTCATACGGCAGACAGCAAAACAGACGGACGGACAGACATAGCTATTTTGACTCCCTTTCAATGCTGATCAAGAATATATATACTTTAAAGGGTCTATCACGTTCCCTTCTACCTGTTACACACATTCGCACAAACTTAATATAACCTTTTACCCTCTGGATACAGGGAATAATTAGAGAGTCTATTATGTTCTGGCTCTTATTATATCAACCGTCTAGCAACGGGAAGTCCTCAAAATATATCGATGTTGTTCGATACTCTAAAAATCAGTTTGCTAAATGAAGTTATAAAAAAAAAACTTAAAAATCTTATCTATAGACTTGGAAGATTAACACTCCTCACAAATCATCAATATTAAAAAAGTATTTATGTGATATCGATATTGACAAAAAGAATTAAAAGTATCGATAACATGTTGGTATCGTTATAAAACAAATATCGATATGGTACCGATATTTTCATATTACTCCCAGCAGCACACCAAAGAGCAGAAAAAAAGATCAATTACCAACGATGTTTTCGATAGTTTTAATAGGAAATATCGATAAAAATAAAAAAACACTATCAATGTTTTTAGTAAAATGATCAAAATTTCATGAAAATTATTTTAGTTAAACATTATAATTTACAATTTGTTTGTACTTACATATTGTTCGCTTCTTGTGTTTTAAAAAAGAGCTAATGGTCCACCATTCGATCGATGACGGTGAAATCGATGGTAATATTCGATGGTACCGGTTGAAATCGATGGTAGAAATTTTTAACATAAAGCAAAGCAATCTGAAATATATCAGTATAATAAAAATGACTTGTATTAATTGAATAAAGTGGGGTGAAGTGAACCAACAAAATTATGATTATATATTGTTAAAGTTAAAGCAATCTGAAATAAATCATTCATTAAACATAACGTGTATTTACAAATTATAATCGTAATTGTTTGGCTCACTTCGCCCCACTTTATTGGGTGAAGTGAGCCAGACAATTATGATTATAACGTGTTAAATTATAAAGACTATATCACTTTTATGA
This sequence comes from Leucophenga varia, assembly GCA_018903435.1. NCBI lineage: Eukaryota > Metazoa > Arthropoda > Insecta > Diptera > Drosophilidae > Leucophenga > Leucophenga varia. The sequence continues at coordinate 124,753 of JAEIFJ010000029.1, forward strand.
ATAATTTTTAATTTTTTTCTCAACTAAAAAGTGGTGTGGTGTGAGCCACATTAACGATTTCTCTACATAATGCAAGAATATTAATTAATATTGGTCTTTATGCTTTAAAATGTGACTCACTTCTCCCTACAGACAACAATTTGCTTATAGAAAATTTAGTAAATGTGGCATAAATTTAATAATAAATCGAAATTACATTTGGCTCACTACACTCCCATGACCTATTACAATTCACTTTATACTATTTATTTAATTAGTTTGTATTTAACATTAAGTTTGTTAAAATCATTTAAATATTTAAATATAAGCAAATACATTAATAAGTTTTATATTATCTTTTTTTTTCTTCAAATGTATTCCACTGTGCCAAATCCTCTTAACCCAAAAAATACATTTATATTCTAGCCGTATTAAACAACTGCTTATTGTGCTTAAATTTCTATTATTTTTGTTATTGTTATTGTAGTTGTTGTTGTTGTTGATTTTGTGTAGTTTTAGTATATTTAATGAGTATATCCGATTTTGGTTATTTAGGCCTCTTTTTGGTTGGCTTGTGCACTGCCACATTTTATGCTACAAAATTGCCTGTTTCCTTGCTAACCAAAAAGAGAAAAGTTATTTTAAAATTAAAACACATTCATTATAAATTCTAAATGCCTAAGGGAAAGCAGCAAAAAAAAACAAAACGGAAGTAGTTAAAATAAAAAGAAAAATGAGCTAAATATGTTTTTGAACCATTTCAGGCTTCATATAAACCTGTTGCAGCTAACGCCATGAAATTCAATATTTTAAATGTCATTTTAACATAAATTTCTAAAGGCCAATGACATTTTTTTTTTTCATTCATTTTAAACTTTAGAGCAATATCCTTTTTAGTTACCGTTTTTTTTTTTTTTTTTCATGTCCTTTGAGCATGCTTCAGTTTAGTATAACAAAACTTCACATATTACTAAGGACACTACATGCTTCCTGTCTACTCTCTTAGCTAAAAGACTTTAGTTCATTTGTTCGTTTGTCTATCTCTGCTGTTTATCTATACATATGAGTACATGGGTCGTTCATCTCGTGTGTCCTTTTTATACGCTTACGCTAACCAACTTTAACACTATTCCATACACACACACACACACAGATACATTTTAAGTGAAATAACATTTTGTTGAACGGAAGTTGCCCGTTTTAATAGAATTACATGAATTTCAACTTGGAACCACAAAAGTGACAACGACATTTCCGACGTAAAAAAACTAAAATAAAAATCGTAAAAACACAGCGAATGAAATTTTATTTTAGATGCGACTAAAGTTCTGAATGAATATAGTGACGCAGCAATTCAAAATAGAGAAAATATTTAGATACAAATTCAACGAACCGTAAAGCAACTGTGTAAATATTAATGGAATTTTATTTGTAAAAGTTTAAAGGATCATTTTAGCTTGGAATACATTACTGCTTACAAAATATTTTAAAGATTTATTTTGAATGCTTTTTAAATGGTGTTACTTTATATTGATAATGAATCTTTATACTTAGTCTTGTAGCTAGTCTTGAAAATATTTATTTGATGATTAACTGCATTTCGAGCAACTTTGTATTGAACTATTAGATTACGTACGGTCTGGTCTGTATAGTTTAAGTTTGCACCAAATATGCCGCACATTTCCGTAATAGTTAAAATTATAACAATTCGATTTTGGGATTCGTTTTACTCGATCCCTACTATAAGACTTAGGAAGGAATTTACTGTTAGGTAGAAATTTACTGATTTTTAATCGCTGTGTGCTTAGCGATTACGACTTCAAAATCAATGGCAGTGACTGCCAACAGTGATAAAATCACAGTTTGCGAAAAACAATCAGCGATAACTGTTCACGAAGAGCGATGCACAATATCTCCGATAACTGAACATGTTCACTGAGAAACAAGAACATCGCAAATCACTACTTTCAGCAATGCGATATTGCGATTTTAAAATCACTGTGAAAAAATCACCTCAAGGCATTACTTTCTATGGGAAATACTATTTTGTTTAGCATGAAAATTTGTCCTACAATATTTCTCCTTTATTTTATAAGGAGCCAAACAGTTTTGGGGTTTGTCTTGATTCGATATTGTGAACAATTTTATTGTTCGTAAATAAATGGTTATTAGAGGCATTAGACCCTATAAAGTATATATATACATGATCAAGTCGACGAGACGAGTTGATCCGTGTTTCTGTACGTCTTTCTGTCTGTAGTTTCACGTTTCATTCGATAAATTTTAAAGGTAATGACATGAAATTGACTGTCTGTCTATAGTTACACATTTTAAATGCTCAGTTTTAAAGATATTAAGATGAAGTATAAAATATAAACTTTCTCAATCCTACGCAGTTTTTAGGCATTGCCCTAATACAAAACTTTTATTTTTATGCCCGCCACACATAGTGTGAAGGGTATTACCACTTTGTGGGAAAGTTTGTAACGCATTAAAGGAGTCATCGGAGACCCCATAGAGTCTATATTCTTGATCAGCTCGATGAGGCGAGTCGATCTAGCCATGTCCGTCTGTCTGTCTGTCTGTCCGTCTGTTTATTTCGTCGCGATTTATTCGGAGACTACTGGAGATACTTAGCTGAAATTTTAAACTTAAGCTTTTCTGGGCAACGACTAGTTCATGTTTGAATATGAAAGTGCCACGCCCATTTTAAGGTATAGCCCCCATACAAACTTAACGTTTTTTTCGATTTTTGTATGAAAATATTTATTATTTATGCATATAATCACTCCAAATTGAGTAAAAACCCTTCCACTGTCATCCAAAATCAAATCTAATGTGCCACGCCTATTTTTCAGCATAGCCCCCATACAAACTTAAAGCCCGTTTTTGAATTTTTTAAGAAAATGGCTATTTTTTAGTAATGTATTGACTAGAAATTGGGTAAAACCCCTTTTAATAACATCCAATATTAAATCCAGGGACTACGCCCATTTTTGACATAAGCTCCACATAACGTGAGTTATATCAGACCATTGACCCCGTCCGATCCCATCTCGAAGTTCCTTCAAATATGCTGAAGACAGCCAAATAAAAATTTCCAGTGGTTTACGAGTTAAAGACATTTTTTTTAAAGTTTTTTTATATGATACGATAAAACACCAATATGAGATAAACGAAAAAAATTTAACTAGGGTTCGGCTGGTGTCGTTAGGCACTTTCAGAAACAAATCTCAAAATGGACAACTGGAAAATATTACACAATGTTTTTTAGCGAGCTCTGATTTTTATGGAATACGCATTTTATTGGCAATCCACAGTGGAGCCTCATTTAGCATTTTAAAAAAGTGTTTTACGCGAGAATTAAGTGTGAAATTGTCATGCAGAAAATTAGCAAAAAAAAAATTAAAATCTTTTTTTCGGCTTTTATAATATAAAAAAAAAATAATCCAAATGTAAATCAGTACAAATTTAATACGCAACAAAATGTTATTAAATCGTCAATCAGAACAGAAACACATCACAAAAAAGTTAATAAAATTCTTTGAAAAAAAGAAAACCAAAATAAAAAACCTATTTAAACTTAAATCTTTGACGAGTTCATTTTATTTCATTATTTTTATTTTTTTTTTTTTTTTCGTCACGTTTATGGCCGACATCCGTTTCCGTTGCTTTTATGCTGTATTTAAGTAAAAATTCAATTGAAAAAAACACAAAAACGTTTGCCTTTCTTTTTTACTAGTTTTAAATTAAAAAAAAAAAGAGCAGAATAAAAAGTTTAAATTATTTGCAAAAAAAAAAAAAATTGCTCCAATATATTTGTTGGCCAATTTGTCGCAATTGACTTTGATGCCCAGAAACAATACCAAAAAAAAAACACACACACAAATACGCACACACAAATACAAATAAAAACTACAAATTTTACACTCAAATGAAATCCACTTAAAATTCTGCAATAAAAAAGTAAATAGAAAAAAAAAAAATAACAACAAAAAAAAATTACATTATTTTACCAGCAACAAAAGCAACGTCGATAAAAACTACTTTTCAATTTTTTGTTCCAATTTTTCCAATAAACTTTTTTTTTTTTTTTTTATAAGTATTACGCTAACCGCACACGCCCCTATACACTTCATCTCCAGCTTATAAAAATTTTGTTTGAAAGTGAGCACACAACTAAGCCGCTTTGCTACAAAATGAACTCGACTGAAAAAAAATTATATCAACAAAAAAAAAAAAAAAAATGGAAAAATGGAATTCATTGGCCAAATGCCAAAATTTTCAAAAGCACCAGCAGCAGCAGCAGCCGGAAAAACAAAAATAACAACAGCAAGTATCTTTTTTTTTTTAGTGAAAAAAGAAAAAACATACACGCATGTATTACAACAACAATAAAAAACAAACAAATAGTTGACAAACCACAACAAAAAGTATCTGAAAAAAAAAAAAATAAACAAAAAAGTATCTAAACTTTTAAGGCTTTTTTTTGACTAAGCGGATAATAATATTTTTAAACTTTCAGAGGATTAATATTAGTTAGTTGACTTTTAAAGACCAAAAGTCAACTAAGCAAACATTAGAAAATATAAAAAAAAACATTCATTGTTTGTTTTTTGTGTGTTTTGAGAGTTTTTTTTGTAAAAGATACTTAAAAAATATTTTTTTTTGAGTCTGTAAGCTTTGTTCAATGCAGACAAACGTTTAATCCTTCGAAAATGAACAAGAAGCGTTAAGATGCACAAGATAAGTCAGCATAAATCGAAGAGTTTAGTTAAAAGTGAATAAAATTCTTTAGTAAAAACTAGGAGAAAGGAGCAAAAAATGTTCCTAAGCCAATCAATGCTAGCTGGTGTTACCATAACCATAAAAGCCTGACGTTGTGCCTGGGCTGGAGACTCAAGTAAGTCACCACACGATCCTATCGTTAGCACAGGGTGTAGTAGGAACATGGTAGGCCCTCCGATAATTGTAGTTTAAAAAGGCAATGCGACTCTAAGGAAGTCTATTGTACCCAAGCCCGGCATTAAGAAATGGTTTGGTTAATGGACAGAGAATTATCTCCTCCTCTTTAATAAGCAGAAGAGTATTCCTATTCGGGGCGACTCTGATTTGATCGGTTGTGATAAAATAGCGATTAAACAGAGTGAATCTGAAGCGGGCCATAGCTGGACATTCAAAAAGAATGTGTGTGCTAGTTTCATCGCAGAGTCTACACTCTGACTCTGGGGACAGGCCTATATTGTTAAGATAATATCTCAATCTGTTATGACCGGTGAGGTAGCCAGCAACCTGAGGTCATGACGACTAATATATACTATATTTTTTGGGCAGAAAGAGCGAGCCAATTGCTTAGCTTGCCTTAGACCCGGGTATTGTACCCAATATTGTCGAATAGATTCTGCTGAGAACCCATCGATTATGCGCTGAGCCTGCTGAAAGATTTCGGGTCAATAAAGGTCGAGGAGGAGCCAGATCTGGTGAGTTCGTCAGCGGCTTCGGAGCCAGCAGATAGTGACTATACGACCCTGAGAAAGGTGTTGAAGTGTGTCATAACACTAGAGAACTAACTTAGATGAAAAGGTTCATGAAGTTAGTGCTTTAATAGCAGCTTGGCTATAGGAGAAAATTGTGATATTGGCCCGCCGAGGACTATGAGTCAAAAGGTGACGGACGCAAACTTCGATGGCATGGATCTCAGATTGAAGACCGTGGGTTAAGCACCCTTTGAAACAGAGATCCAGGTGTTGGGACCGTATATGCCAGCACCAGTGCCTGTTTCGGTGAGCGAGCCATCAGTGAACCAGTTGATGGTTCGAAACATAGATCCCCAATCGTCCAATTGTACCGATTGGGGAGTAGGAACGAAAGCGTCTGCCAAAGCGAAATTACCAAAGTCATGAAGTACATCACTGTTCAGAGCGAGATGACATCGTGAAGATGTGTAGAGGAGGGAGACCAATGATCGCCTCCATAACAGCAGTGGGACAGGTCTTCTTATCGCCCTGCTTAACCGTGTTAATTTGGCCCGCAAACTTGGCCCACAAATGAAGAAAGCTTAGTTGAAAATGGGTCTGATCGTGGAGGTATGAGACCAGAAAATGATTCTGGGTGTGAGACCTCAGTTTCTCCCAAAAGACGCCCCGGTTCACCAGGGGGTAGTAGCTTTGTTGATGAAGATCTTAATATGGGAGTTCAAATTTAATCATTTATCTAGGGTTAACCCTAGATTGATCCTTTGTCGGAAAGTCACCAGACAGTGAAGTTAATACAGGGTCCGCCATCTAATATTTTTTTTTTTGAAATTGGTGGTTATTTCGAGTGTGGCAACACTGATGTCACATCTGATTGTACAGAAAGGTTGGTTTTATCCTTCCGCTGAACGAAAATGGTTGTGTATACGATTGAGGAACGCGTTACGATCGATCTTGTGCGCACTGTTTTCGGAGACCGAATTATCAGCCGAAATTCTGATGTCGTTTGGCCGTCTCGGAGCTGTGATTTGACCTTCCGTTGGATTGTTATTTGTGGGGCGCCGTCAAAGACAAGTGTTATGTGGACAAGCCAGCGACAATTCAAGCTTTGAAGAACAACATTCGCTGCGCCATTGCCGAAATACGGCCGCAAACAATCGGAAATGTCCTCAAAAATTGGGTCGACCGAATAGCGTACTGCAAGGCCAGCCGAGGCAGCCATTTGAACGAACTTATATTCCATAAGTAACCGGAAGGATTGTACTTTAATATGAAAAAATAAATTTGATGATCGGATGAACCGTTTTTGTTTTTATTGCAAAAAAAAGTTACGTGGCGGACCCTGTACATACTAACTGGGCCAATGTCGAGTTTGTATCGTTTAGAGGGACCAGGGGACCAGAACCACTTTCTGAGTGTTAATGCTAAGTTCTTTCTTAGAACACCAGCTTGTCGTAAGAAAAATAGAAATTTGGTTCAAAACAAATCAAATGAATAAAGTTTTATTTTTCTATCTTTCTTTATCTCAAGATACGTTTTACATATATTTTTATTACCTCAGATAAAACTTATAATAAAATTTTACAAATAAAAAACTGTATTAAAAAATAATCTAAAATATTTTAAAGTAAAATAATTTCCGTACTCAAAAGCACAAAATTTTTTCTTTTACTAGTTCAACTATTGCGGCAAAAAAACAAACGATAAAATAGAAAAAGAAAAACGAAAAAATTAAATAAATTAAGTGTTCAATTAAAATTAATTGAAAAATCACGCAAAGAACTACTTAAAAACAAAACACTCAGACAGTCCGATAGACAGACGGACGAGCACACAAACAAACACGCCCAATGAAGCGAACCTCTAAAATCTACAAACAAAAAAAACACACACAGCAACAAAATAGTTGAATTGAAGTAAAATAGAATTTATGACAAAAAAATAATATAAAATAAAATAAAGAAAATGTAAAAGAAGTTAAGAAAAAGTTTGTAGTAAAAAATGAAAGAATTAAAAAAAGCAAAACAAATAATGCAATTATAAAATTAAAATAATAAACTAAAAATTTAAAATTGGAATGTACCAAAGCGTAGATACGCAACACAATCAATTTTCAGAACATTAAGAGAACTAGAGATTAAGTCCAATAAAGTTTATAGCGTCTAAAATAGCACTCACATCTGCACCTTCCCATAAAATGCGTTACAAAGCTTCAAACAAAATTAATATACCCATTGCATACCATATGGCATGGACATTGAAGAAGACCAGCATAAAAAAATGAACTGCAGAGTTTAAAAATGTAAAATAACACTAAAAACTTAAAAGTAACAGCAGCATAACATGCTGTTAATATGCTCTTCACTTACTGTTATTTTAACATTAATAAAATCAAACGCAGCACTGTTAAGTTTGTCTTCAGAAATGTTAATGTTTTGCTTGCATTACTTCTGTGCTGCTGCGCTTATTACAGCTGTTGTTGTTGTTGCTTTTGTACGCTGCTGCGCTTTGCTTTAACACGAACACTGCAATATTTGTGTCTTCGGCTTAGTCTGCTTGTCGGTCGGTCGGTTTTCTTGCCATTTTTGTTTGTTGTTGCTGTTGTTGTAATTTGTTCATGTTTTTTTTTGTTCTTCAGCGGCGGATGCGATGCTTTTTCATTTTGATGCGGACGCGCTACGCTCTCGTCTCTCGATAAAGTTGTATGTGCGCTCTTTTGCACTTCTCTTCTGTTTGTATGTGTATTTTTGGCGCGTTTCATTGTTGTTGTTGTTGTTGTTGCTGCTGCTTTTGTTCTTCTGCGTTTTTTTTTTTTTTTTTGTTTGTTTGATGGTTTCTCTTCGTTCATACAAAACAACACAAAAAAAAAAACGCGCGCTCGCTCAACACAAATTGCACTGTGCACTGCTCTGCTCTGTTCTGCTGTTCGCGTCGGTCTCTTACTCTCGCCAGCTGCTTTAGGGTATGGACTTGTCTGCTTCGGTTGCTTCAATTTTGTTACAAGATGTTAGCCGAAGTGTGCAGAACATCGAAGCGGGTTAAAATATTTTTTTCATCATTAAGAAGAAACGCCAATAAGAACCACAAAAACAACAACAACAATTAAAGATATCAACGTAAAACATATAAAAAAAAAAAATAATTTAAATAAACAGTGTAAAAATATCAAAAAATAAATAAGTGAAGAGGAAGCTAAAATTATTTAAAGTGCATAAAATTTAAAAAAAAAAATATTTAATAAAATTTATTTCGATGTGTTTGTGTGTGGCCAGCAAAAAAAATAGAATTTATTAAAAATAAAATTAACAAAAATAAATGTGTAAAATATTAGAGAAATATAAATAAAAAAAAAATTATGTTAATATTTTAAAGACACGCGTCGCATTTTTAGAAAATTTTTTTCAAAAAAATTTTTAAATTTATTTTTGAAACTAAAAAAAAAAACGTTTTAAATTTTTATTTAAAAAAATACAAAAAAAAAAATTTGTTAAAGTGCTTTTTGAAAAAGTATTTCAAAAATCGTTTTGTTCACCAAATTCCACTTCAAAACAATTCCAACTTTAAAAAAAAAATCAAAAATAAAAGTGTTTTTTTCGTATCCCTTGGCATTTTCTTGCAGTTGACCGGCAGTTCATGCTGTCTAAAAATAAAATAGCCAAATATGAAGCAAAATAAATAAACAAAAAAATAAAAATAATCAAATTCTAGACAAACACTAAAAGCGAAAGTGTTGAAAACAAAAAAAAAAAGAAAAGTTAACGCAAAAAAAAATTGTTTTTTGCCAATAAGAATTAAGTGCCGCGGCGACATTTGCTGCGAAGTCTTCCAATAAGAAAAAAAATACCAGCAACAACAAAAAATCTAAATCTAAAAAAATAGCCGCAGAAAAAAGTGCTGCAAACTAAAATAAACCACAAAAAAATGGTTTTACAACAGAAAAAAAAATTTTTTTTTTCTGCTAAAAATAAGCCGCAAACTTAAACTTTTCTAAACAAAAAAAAATAAAAGATACAAATTAAAATTAAAATACGCACAATTTTGTGATTTAATTTAAATAAATTAAATTTAAAAAATTAAATTAAAAAAATATTAATTGTAAATATAAAAAAAAATATATATATATATATATATAATATTTTGTGTAAATAGTTGCAAACCACAAAAAAAATAAATATTATAAAAAATATAAAGTTTCTCAAATAGAACGCATAAAAAAGTTTATTAAAAAAATATAAAAAAACTAAACTAAAAAAATAAATAATACATGTGGTTTTTGGTGCATTTATATTAAAGTTTTTTGGTTGAACTTTGTTTAAAAAAAAAAATATAAAAAAAAAAAAATTATATATTCGTTCTGCACTTTGCATACTGAAATATTTTTCGGTTTACTGGATACAAAAATACAAAACAAATAAATAAATAAAAAAAATTTAAATGCAGCGCCAATTTATACGCTTGGATTAACTTTTGGATTATTTGCTGTACTATTTTGGATATTATATTTTTATATATAAAGGTTTGTATTTAAAAATGTACAATTTTAATAAAAAAAAAAATTTAGGTAAAAATATATTTTTTATTTTTTTAAAGTGAGCAAAAAAAAAAATTATGCACGTTTAAAGTTTGCATAAATTTAAGCTTTTGAATTAAATTAAAAATAAAATGGATTATCTAGAATGTCGAATATTTTCTTCTTTTTTTTTTAAATTAATTTCACATGAACTAATTTAAAAAAAAATTTTATTAAATATTGGCTTGGAAACTAAGTTTCCACACTTCTTCTATGCAAAGTCTAAGAATGGTAGAAAAAAATTTAACCGATTAATCAAATAATCAATTAGGAACATAAACAATTGTTTTTGTTTAACACTACTATCCCTATCAAAGATCATATCATGTGAAAATGTTTCTCTATAGAAGCTTTAAATTTATCTGCTCCGAATTATTTAATGAAAGTTCAATCGATTTTTGTCAAAATCAGCTGGAAGATTAGAACGAGTAGTGTGTTTTTCAGATCACTTGAATTACCATGGTTCTCAAACAAATGCTCATATTTTTAAACTAGAAATTTTATTTTAATGATCTAAAGCAAAATATCAAGAAAAAAAATATGGAGCAAATTTAAGTCTAGACACCTGAAATATAAACTGAAACCCTATCTTGGTACTAGATGTGTCATTATCCGTGCAATTCTGAAAATATTTTATGCTCAAAAACCTCGCTTTCCGCAGGTTATTTTTATTTTTATTTTTTTTGTACACAAGTTAAGTGCTTTTTCTGAATAAAATCTAGTAGATTGGTTCTTGTATTTCTCTTCTGGATGAATTTGACTTTAAAATATATTTCTGAAGCTTATCTGAACATTTTTGGTGGAATTTCTCCAAAAAAAAGTTTTTAAGATGCGTTTCAGGGTCATCTTGGCTTATTATTGGATAGTTTGATATTGATAAAACCTAAAATGGCTTCGGTTGATTTTTGACTGACATAACTATATCGTCTTAGCTTTTGTTGCTAATCGAGAGTATATTAATACATTATTGTGTGCACCAAGCCTCATACAACCTGTTGATCCGTGGGATTAGTGTGAACATAAATTTTTTTTTCATAAATTAACCGAAAACCCTATTTGGTATGCTCTGACGACCATTTTTCAGAAATATTTATAAAATAACCCCCTCTAAGATTAAATTAACTCACTAGCTTCAGTTCTTTAGATAAACTTTCTAAAGGTAAAATAGTTTTGGAGATATCGCTGATTTTTAATTTTTGATTTCTAAAAAAAAGTGAGTTCATTTAAATGCAATTATCTCCGAATGTACCCATTCGATTTAAAAGACATTTATATAAAATTAAAGGTAATTAAATTTCCTTTTAAAAATTTGAGCAACAATTACAATCGAACTGACGGTTTACGAGTTATTAATGAAGAGAGAGAATTTAACATAATTTTCCAGTAAATTTCACAAGAATAACTGAGCTTTACTGTACACATCGTCTTGAAAGAACATATTAACTTTCGCTTTCCCTTTTGGAAGACAAAGTATAATTCTTGAGGAAGAAAAATAAGCCAATGCTAATCAAAATTAATTTGCAAATAAAAAATATTTTTTTAATTTTCTAATTTAAACTTAAATAATTCATAATTTTCGGGGATTTCCATATTTCAGCAGCTGTAATTTAATTATATATTTTTTTTTTCATATCATAAAATCCATCAAATTTGAACTACTTCTGGAAATCCGAAAAACACAATATTTTTAAATATAAAATTTTTGTGATTTGCAAATTATTCTAAGAAGCATTCTTCATTAAAAAAATTTCTTATCAAAGTCTTAGTTGCTTAGATGTGCGTCGTTTCTGTCTTCTTAACTCTTAACTTTTCCTAAATTATATACATCATACGATTTACAAAAAAAAAAAAAAAATCTTGCTAATCAATTTGGGTTACAAACCGCTACTATAACCTTTGTTGAAAGACAACAGATAAGCCTTAAGAACAGCCTAAATAAAAACAAAACTGAATAGATTTTTAAAACTATGCAAACAACAACTGAAATATTAAGAACGACAACAGAGCAAGCTGCGATAAGTGTTAAGAGTATAACAAAGTAAAACACTATTTTGAAAAACCATAAAAGCAGCAAAGAAAGAAAAAAGATGACCCCTAAGCTGAAGACAAATAACATTATCAGTACTAAATATATAATTTTTACTAAGAACAAAAAACAACAACGCTGCTGTTGTATGTCATGCTTTAAACAACAACAACAACAAATGCAAAAACACTTCAAATAAACTAAATACAACACTTGAAATAATAATAATAAACTTAGAAGACAAATAAATAGCTTACAAGAATGCTTAATAATAATTATTAATAATATTTCTTTATATTTCTGCTTATCTACGTCAAATTTTTCGTTGTTGTGAAAATTACTAAAAACAAAAAAAAAAATATTGATAAGAAAATGTCAGTGACAGTGTCAGCTACAAAGTGTACGATAGTGTATGTGTGTGTGTGTATGTGTCAGTGAACTGCTTAGAAAAGAAATTTAAAAATGCTTAATTGTATATTTGAGATATTTTGAAAAAGATGTCTTTATGGAAAGAAGATAAATGGAGAGGCAAACCTTAAATGGATATAAAAGCAGGCAATTATGTATGGAAAACAGACAGATGAACAGATAAAATGATAAAGGGACAGTTTTGCGGACAGGCGGACATATGAGCAGACAGACGGACGTATGAAGAGAGAGAGGCGGACATATGAAGAGACAGACGGACATATGAAGAGACAGACGGACATGTGAAGAGACAGACGGACATGTGAAGAGACAGACGGACATGTGAAGAGACAGACGGACATGTGAAGGGACAGACGGACATATAATCGAAAAGATGAATGGAACAGAAGGAAATACATCCAGACAGACGGACCAATTAACAGACGGACATATTAACAGATGGACGGACATATGTACGAGTATAACCAGGCAGACAGACGGACATATAACCAGAGACACAGACGGACATATTAACAAACAGACAGACGGACATGTTAAGAGGCAGACAGACGGACATTTAAATAGTCAGACAGGCGGACATTTTAACAGGCAGACAGTCGGACATATTAACAGGCAGACAGACGGACATATTACCAGGCATGCGGAGATATTTACAGGCAGACAGACGGACCTGTTAACAGGCAGACTGACGGAAATATTACGAAGCAGACAGACGGACTTGTGTATGTAAATTTTATCAAAACGCATTTCGTATCTATTACAATCAAATCTATTCTTATGAAATATAAAACAATTAACTAAAAAACCACGAAAAAACAACCGCACTAAGCCGAATAATTTTACTATAAATAAAATATCAAATAACCGGAAAACAAACACACAATCAATTGATTTAATTTTGACTTTATTGACAAATTAATAACAATGCATCTGATAGATACATTGTTTCTTTATTTTTTTTTTTTTATTTAGAATTTATGACACAGCGTGGGAATATTTTTTTTTTTTTAATTTTGTGTAGAAACATTATCGAAAAAAAAAGTAAAAGGTAAATGCGCTGCTGATAAGCGTACAATAAACTCTAGTGGAAACATGACAGTAAACAGATACATCTTTACAGATACAGATACAAATTGAAAGATACCGAAAAAAGCAAAAAGTTAATAAACTCATGAAAGAAAAATTTTTATTTCAGCTTATGATGTATTACGCTCGTCACTCGTAATTCTTAATTAAAAAAAAAAAAAAAGGAGGAAGAAAAAAAAGTTTTTCCTTTTGCGCCTTGTTAAGCATTTAATTATTTTGTGTCAACATCAATCAAATAAAATTATTATGCGAGATTTGTGCATCTGTTGCAAAAAATATATATTTTATTTTTTAAATAAACACATAAAAAAATTGTTGCCGCATATAAATTAAAAAATAGATTTATGCATTTTTACAATGAAATTTATGAACAAAATAAAAAAATAATAATATTTTCTTTTATGATCATTTGCCAGTCAGTCATTGATTTTTTGACTGTACCAGCTGCTTATAGTATTATTGTCAACGATGGCTTCCTTTAAGCAATTTTTACCGCGTAAAAAAATTAAATAAAAATAATTAAAGAAATATCTTGGAATTTTGTTTTTCATCAAAAACATTTCGTAAAGATAATGAGAAAAGTTTGCAATGAAAGCGTAAAGAAAAAAAGGAATAAAATGAGAAAAATTAAATGAAATTATAAAGCAGTCAAGTAGATTGAACGAAAAGTTTTTTTTTTTTTGTTATCCTTGAGCTTGTACTAAAAGATACTTTTTAATCTTACTTTTTGCATTATTTCTTTAAATTGTTTCTTTTTTTTTTTAAATTGTTTTTTCACTGTCCACAAAAGTTTATGCAAAATGATTCTTCAAGTTGAATTGTAACCTTCAATAATTTAAATTTATTTTAAATTATTTTTTTTATTTAATAAATATTTTTATATTATGCAAGATTTTTAAAAAATAATTTTTGTGCATCTTTTTAATAACTTAAATGTAATTTTTTTTTAATATGAGAAAACTTTTTCAACAAATTATTTTAATTAAATTAAAAATAGATCAATTGGTCATGTGTTCGCTAATCATTTTCATCGCTATGGTGAATTTATATTGTATATAAGATGATTTAATATAATTTCACCACACATGTTGAAAATATTTAAAATTCACCATATATATGTATAATATATAGGCCGTGTTAAGGTGCGTTAAACTTTAACTGCGAATTTATCAGCAGAGTACATTTATCAATTGTAATGAAAATAACGCTTTTAGTCTCATTTTGATGAGTACATCGTTTTTAATCAAGAAAATTTGCCACATGGTGAATTTATTTGGGCGAGTACTCCGGCTCTGTTTGCTTAAATAGTTGTAACATTGTTGGCTTTGGGCTTAAAAGAGTACTGCACCGATTTCAACACAGTTTTGTTGAGTTCTATTCAATACTGAATAAAACTCACCAAAATATACCAGCAAAATAGAAAGAGGCCATAGTAAAATACTAAAACTGTTATAATTGCATCATGCTAACATCATACCGATCAATAACGATTAGTGTTGATGTCGAGTGTGCTTAACTATCAGATATAATGTGTGCTCTAAGTAAGTTAAGGTGTCTAAGGTTGATTTAATCTATTGTGATACTCTTTAATATTAATACCGAACCAATTGTAGTGTAGAAAATTAAGTAGACTTAGCAGCTTGTCATTGCAGCTTGACAGTCTTCCAAGCATCGTTCGAATTTGCAACCACGAAGTCAGCATAGCATACGCTATAGCTGAATCTACCACACTAGCAATAGGGTTACTTAAGTAGGCAATAACTTTAGTCCTTACTGTCAATAGATCATTTAGAGATTGTTTCAACTATTTAAATTCTGCAAATCCTTCTAAATCAACGCTGAAAAGAACTTTTACTAATGTTCATCAATTTATTTTGTTCAATTAACACTTTTCAATTTTTTTTATTGCACAATTTTTTTGAACAATTTTTGTTCATCAATTTTGGTTGAACAATTTGGGTTGAATAATTTTTGTGGAACAATTTTTGTTGAACAATTTTGGTTGAAACATTTTGGTTGAACAATTTTTGTTGAACAATTTTGATTGAACAATTTTGGTTGAACAATTTTTTTGAACAATTTTTGTTGAACAATTTTGGCTGAACAAATATGGTTGAACAATTTTTGTTGAACAATTTTTGTTGAACAATTTTGGTTGAATCATTTTGGTTGAACAATTTTGGTTGAACAATTTTTATTGAACAATTATCGTTGAACAATTTTGGTTGAATAATTTTTGTTCAACAGTTTTGGATAAAAAATATTTGTTCAACAATTTTGTTTGAAAAATTTTGATTCAACAATTTCGGTTGAACAATTTTTGTTGAACCATTTTTGTTAATCAATTTTTGTTGAAAAATTTTGGTTGAACAATTTTAGTTGAATAATTTTGGTTTAACAATTTGAGTTGAACAATTTTAGTTGAACCAATCTTGGTTGAATAATTTTTTTTTAATTTGCTTTAATTTTTGTATAATTTGCTCAATTTTTTTACAATTCTTTATCCTTTATCTTTATAATTGCTTTAGTTCAACTACTTTTATTCATTTTACTAGTGTTCAACAAATTTCTGCTTAAATATATCTCTTCAACTTCTATTCAAAATATCTGTTGAATTAAATATTTTCAGGAATTTATGTTCAATCCAGTCTATATATTTTAAAACTCTTATCAAACTACTTTGAACTATTTTTTTAAATATGTGGTTCAGCTAAAATTGATCGAATTATTTTAATTTACAAAGTACTTGTTCAACTTTAATTCAATTCAAATAAAACGTTACAACGTTTCAATCTGCTGTTGGTGTTCATTTTTTTTATTTAATAAAACTTCACACGCAAAGCCAGTACAATAAATACTGAAAGATACTTTACAAAAAATGTATCTTTTACAAAAAGTTAAAAATTAAATTTAAATTTAAATAAAAACAGCGCACATGTTTTATCAAATAGCGTAGGCGTAGCATATTCTAGTTGCTTCTTTTTCTTCCAATGACATTCCGACGGATGCGCCATGTGACGCATTGCAGGAAATGAAAAAGAAAAAATAGTGCGAAAATGTTTGAAAGCATTCGACATCCGGTAGATACACAATGGACAAAATGACATTATTACAAAAACCAACAGCAGCAATACAACAGCAGTAAATAAACTATAAAGTCAAACAAACAAACAAATAGTGCGTTGCACTACTACACTACTAAATAAAAACTATAACTATAAAAATGTAGCTCAATATATAAGATACTCACTCAGACAGGTTGGTCACACACCCACAAAATAAGAGAAAAAATAAATAAATACAAATGAAACAGTAAATGAATAAATAGTGTAAATACAGAATAAATAAAATGAGAAATGAAATAAGTAAACAAAAAAAAAATTTTGTAATTGTTTTTGTTGTGACTAATAAAAGATAAGAAAAATTTATACACAGAGAAAAGATATAACAAACAAAATAAAATAAAAAAAAACTATCTCACATACCTCAACATTATAGCGGTCAATCTTGAAGCTATGAAAGCTAAAATTCAAGGATTGCAAGTGAGCAAGAATTCAAATAGCAACAACAACAACAACAGCAACCACACTTATAGCTACTTTTTGCTGCAATACAAAAAAAAAAGCAAAAAGATAAAAGTTACCTTGGCCCAGTATCGAATACAGCAACAGCAACAACGACGACGACGACGACGTCGACATCGAATATCACAGGCGACGCCTTGTATAAACATTGAAGGAGAAACTGTTTTAAGATAGCAACAACAAAAACAAACACAACAACAACAACCATCAAAGCGGCAAGCAAAGTATCTACAACATGTTACAGATACAATATAAAAAAGAGTGCAACAAACATACACGACCAGCGACAAATTGTTGTTGTTTTTTGTTGTTTTTTTTCATTTTGTGGTTGTATCTACTAATAAATGTCACTCAATGTTGTAGAAAAGTATACGTACAAACAGAAAACGAACGACAAAGGTGGCATCTATGTGTACTTTAGTGCCACAATCAGCGTCATTTTTTCTTTTTTGTTTTTTTTTTTTTCTTGTGGGTCGATGTCATCTTTTTAAAAAACAAAACAGTAAATAGCCTTCAATTGTTTGCTTCAATGCGTACAAAATCAACCGCAAAGATATTCTACTGCAGCAGCGGAAAAACATGGTCGTTGAGTGTTGTTGCACAATTTTGTTGAGACATCATTTCATATTTTGTTGTACACCCACATTGTCGGAGAACTAAAATTATATGTTACAGATAGATCCCTAAAGGTTATATACACACACCTTTTCACGTTATAAAAGCGCGTGGGGATGCGGGAAAAATAGATAATTTTAAGCTAAAATATTTTACAGCATGTAGCCATGTAAGCTTCTTTTTAATTAAGACCCAAGAATGCATTCTTGAAGCATATTTATGTAGAAAAACATCTCTCTCTTTCTCTCCCTCTCTCTACATAGAAGGAAATGCATGTGTTCATTGAAACATAAGAGAGAGAACTGGAACTAGCAACCGTCTTCTCGTAATCGTAACAGTTTTACGATTAACTTTTAAATCGCAAAATATTTCCGATTTCAAATCGGCCGAGTTCGAGTCAGTGAAATGAAAAGTAAATGCCTAATATAACATAAAAAAGGTACTGTCGATTTTTTTGAAAATATTTTTATTTAATTCTGTGATGCTTATAAATTTAAAGAGTAAAAAATTTAATCAAAGCTACAACCATTTGCGATTTTGTTAGACCGATAACCTTTTAATTTATAACCGATAGCAGTTTTTGTCGTGCACTATGCCAAGAAACGTTTTGGAAATGAAACATATCTTTTACGATTGCCGAAGCACGAACGGTTTGAAATGATACGAATTTATTAAATCGCAAATCGCAAAATGTGAGCGATTGCGGGAGCATGGCGTTTAAGCAATGTTTCTCAATGTAGGGCAAGCTGACTCAGTTTTAAAAGACTATATCGAGAACAATTTTGAAATGAGATATTCCCATATCCGAATACTTTTACAACTTTTTTAATTAATTGTTTTCATTTTCGAATAATTTTTTTTTATTTTCGAATCTAAACAAAAAAGATTTTACAAATTTTTTTCTTGCAAGCTGAGAGTAGATACCACAAAGTAAATATTTGCCGAATTATATTCTTTATTTCGATAACTCAAATCCTTTAAAATCAAATTGAGAACAGCTCAGATTCCGAATACTTCTATCGGATTCGGAAATGGAAACTGGGTGAATTCATAAAATATATAAATAGAAAACTCCACAAGAAGGTGTCCAGTGGCTTCTGAAGTTATTTAACCCAGAGACTACTGACTACGGCCAGTGAACAATATATGTGCCCGAATGAGCTATACTATGTTTGGAGTATCTATTTTACACCATAAACCTTGACCCATGAAAATACTACTCGTTGGGTGATAATTTTCGAAATTAATATTTCAAACTGATTTTCTTAAAGTTTTCTACCTGGCAACGCTTTTCTTTTAAAATCACATTCACTAAATTCTGTTTTCTATCTGGCAACACTTTTTATTTTTTATTAAAATCACTTACACTAAATTTGGTCGCAATGGAACATCGGAACAGTCCTGTTAAATTATTTTAAAAAAAAAAAAAAATACGTGCATATTTTTTTAAAATTTTTCTAATAAACTAGTTCGAATTTTAGTTACATTTCTAAATCAGATAAAAATGTAAGATAGACAAAAAAAATTCCAAAAAAAAAAGACAATTTATGAACTAAAAAAATGCACTAAAAGGCGGCATAGAATAAGAAAAAATGGCAACAGTAAAGCCACTACACAAAAAACTAAAATGGCGACAAAGGACGAAAAAATAGAAAAAAAAATATTCGAATAAAAAAATGGCAAAGACGTGTTCGATGACTAAAAATGCGCACGCCTCATTTACTTTTTGATATGCCAAAGAGTGTTGGCAATCAAGGCATGGCATTACTACTTAAAAGCCAAACAAACACACACACACATACACACACCCACACACTCATTCATTCAATACTAGTTACTAGCTGTAAGAATATGTTTATTCTGCTTCTTCAAAAAGGACGTCATTGAAAACACAACTTAGAGGCACAGCCAGTCAGCTTGTTTAATTTTGTAGGCCAAGTTGTTTGAACAAGAGTGAAGTCACACAGACAGACAGACAGAGATAGCAATATAGATTGTCATTTTGCTGATAAGCGTTTACCAAAGCATCTTGGCCTAAAAAGCAAAGTATCTACTCGTACTATAAGTGGCGTATTTCATTTCAATTCAATATGTTCTTCTCGGCCATTTGCCTCATTTTTTTGAGTAGTAAAAAACAGAACCAAAGAAAATTTCATTTGCTGCTGCTGCTGCCTGTACGCTTCATAGCAGCAATTTGTTCTTGATCACGTTTTTCAATAAAAACTTTAATACATTTTGACGATTTTTCTGCTTATTTTATTATATTTTTTTTTGGGTGCGCTACTACGTGTATTTTGCATTATTTTCTTTTTTTTTATTTAAACAATAAGCCTGAAATTTTTTTTAACTGCGGTTTTTATGTAACACGCAAAGTAGAACACAGCAGCTTGTGCAGCAGCAGCAGCAGAAAAAGAAAAATAAATAAATACAATTAAAATTATTTATTAGCACAGAAATGAGAGAAAATGTTTCCTTTTATGAAGGCTTTCTTTTAGGCAGTCAAGCAGAAGGCTATTTGGCTCTTACAGTAGCGCCAGTTGCTGTTTGGCAAGAAAAAAAAAATAAAATAAAAATCTCAAGCAGCAGCAACAGCAAACAGCAGCAGCGACAAGAACAACATTTAGCCATGAATTTTGGCCAATTGCCAGGCCAGCGTATACAAATATGTTTTTATTTACGCTGCTCGTTTGCCTTCATTTATGTATATATTTCGTTTTTTTTTTTTCTTGTTGGTTTATTTATGTGCGTCTGCAGAAAAGCAGACAAACCAACTAAAAAAAAACCCCAAAAAAAAAGAAAAATTTTTAAATTTTACTAGCAGCGAGCATTTAATACTTTTCAGTGAAAGGCTTGCGAACAAACGGACATAATATTGTATTTCAAGGTACATAGTTAGGCTCATGTTGCAATTAAAGCAGGTGTCATATTCCGCAACTGTCTCTTTCTAATATGCTTATATATTTTGTTGAGTATGCATTTTGTGGTGAATTTATATAATTTCACCACATAAATATAAATTTTTCTGCTTTATAATTTTGTGCAAAGAGCAACAAAACTTTGTTATAAATATTTAAGTGTATCTGTCAGGATCCGATTTCGAAATTATAAAGCTATAATTTTATAATTCCCAAACAGTTGAAGCATATCAATACTTGTGTTGAAAGGCTACAACAGGATCATTTTCATGTTCCTTGTAGACGTCTCACATTCGATTACGCAGAAAGTATATTATTATGCTTAAACTGTTTGAGAATTATAAGATTATAATAATTTTTTTTGAGAAGTAAATCACCAATTTCGAAAACGGGAGCCTGGCTGTAAATAAATTTTAATTTAAAAAACAATATTTTTTTAAAAGGATCAAAGTAAACCAAGCAAAAGTACAGAATTTATTATGAGACAAGGTGGTGTACTCTTACTCTCTCTCTCTCTCTCTTTCTGTGTGTTCAAATTGTCAACTCAGAAAAGAAAGCTAAGAGCGTTAAAACACAAGAGAGACATTTTCATGCAAACTGACAACTTAAACAGATAAAAGAGAGAAAAATAGTAAGAGACAGAATACGAATACACCACCTTGTCCAATTGCACCGTAGAATTGATAATGTTTTATAATGATAATGCTTACAAACTCTTTCTCAAAATTTCTGGTACTCTTCTCTACTGCTGTGGTGAAATCAAATATAATTCACCACAAACAAATTTATGTAAGCAAAGCTTACCGGAGTACTTCACCTTATATAATTGCAACACAGGTAGGGCTTACATCTAAAGTAAAACTTACATAAATATGTCATTAGCAGTTTTTACAAGAAGGCATTTCTTCATAACACTGCAGACAGACGGACAAATTATTTGCTCCTCATTAACACTAAAAATGCGGACAGGCGGACAAATAACTTTGAATGCTTCTTTTGTGTATATTAACAATATTTGTTAGTATTAGTAAGCTTCTATACGGACGGACATACTAAATTACCTAGTCTTAATAAGCTAGTCCTATATTATATTCCCTTCGATAACTCCTTCTTTATGTCACAAACTTTCTGCTCAAACTAAAATACTTCGCAGCCGTATAAATAAATCATAGACCAAATCAAATTGCTCATGTTTCTATATTAAAGCTAAACAAATTTGAAATATGGCAGCGCAAGATATTTCATAAAAACAATGTTGAATTACCATAAACACAACGAACAAGCAGAAATATGAGTAAATATTTAGCAAAACTTTGAGAGAACAAAAAAAAAAAATAATATATTTTGCAAACAGGAAACTTTACTCAAGTTTATGCAGTAGGTACTAGTTTATATTGACTTTAGACTTGCAAGAAATCGGATGCAAAAAATATATTTTTTTTTTTGATTCACAACATGAACAATGAACATGTTTTTGATAAACTTTTATGGCAGACTTAAAAAAATGTTTATGATGTTATAAATTTAATATGTTCAGAAAGCTAAATCCAGGCTTTTTTAATATTTTTTGTTTTAGTTAAAGAAAAGTACCTCAACCTTTCGGGTAACTCCCGAAATATTCACACAAAGTTTGACACACAACACAGTACTTTTCAGTTGTGTTCACAGTAGTACAAATTGTAGTCACAGTAGTACTTATCAGTACTCATTTGCAATCTCACTAGTACTCATTAGTACTCAGTTATAATCACAGTAGTACTCATTAGTACTCACTTGTATTCACAGTAGTACTCATTCGAGCTCAGTTGTATTCACACTACTACTCAGTTGTTTTAGTTAAATTAACAGTAGTACTCATTAGTACTCAGTTGTTATTAGTAGTGCTCATTAGTACTCAATTGTAATCACAGTAGTACCTATTAGTACTCAGTTGTAATCAGGGTAGTACTCTTTAGTACTTTCACTTATAGAGTTTTAACTCACTAAAATTTCGAATCAATTTTTATTTTTAAACTTTTTTGGAAAAAAAAAACGTATCCTTTCGAGCAGTTTATTTGGTGTTGTGGCATTTCCGATCATGTCTATGTGTAATTTTAAGGTAAAGGTTTGAGTTCAAAATTTCAAACACTTGGTAAACAAGTTTTTCTTATTTAATCCCCAAAAGTCCCAGAGAGCACAGTGCAGAAATTGAATAATAAAAGATTTATAGTTTCGGTACTCAGCGGAAC
The DNA here is from genome assembly GCA_018903435.1 of Leucophenga varia. NCBI lineage: Eukaryota > Metazoa > Arthropoda > Insecta > Diptera > Drosophilidae > Leucophenga > Leucophenga varia. The sequence continues at coordinate 147,659 of JAEIFJ010000029.1, forward strand.
TAATTTCTAATTTCAAAAATTGATTTTCATAAAAAATATCAAAATATGCATTCAACTAAATAAAAAAATACAATAAATACTAAAATTATAATAAAAAAACAAAAATATGCAAATCTAAATAACTGGAAAAAAGAGAATCCCAATGGTATATTCAAAAGAAAAATAGTAATATTAAAATATGCCACTATGCAAAGCGAAATGAAATTTATTACAAAAATTCAGAACAATACACACACACACACACTCACACACAGATACACTACGAATGAATGTAATAAAATATGTTTTCGCTTTTCCTTCATTTTTATTTTTTCAAAACTATTCAATTTCGCTTAAGCTGCTGTCTTCACTGAGAAAAAGGAAAATTCCAGAAATAAAATTTCAACAAAAACAAAAAAAACTAAAGTAAAGTAAAATCGATGACTTCTGAACCAGTACGGCTTCACTCACTGCGCTTTCTATACTAACACAATTTTCAAGATGACATGAAGAAAAAAAATCGAATTGGTAAACTCAAGAACGTACATAAAGTCTTTTGTATTTATGTGCTAAACTGAAGCTAAACTGAATGCAGCTTATATAAGAACGTTGCTACTCATGGAACATATGTTGACGTCTGCATCGTTGCCATAGCTTTAGATACATCAAATGCATCTTTTAGCTATTGTATCTTGCAGCTAGCTAGTGTTGCGCGCGCGTTAATGTAAACGAAACGAAAAGAAAAGAAAAATAAAGAAAAGCTTTTCAGTTCAACTTTGTTGCAAGCAAGCAACTCGTTTTACTTAAATTTCATTTGTACGTGCAAAGCCTTACTGTGAAGTAGCTGTGTACGTGTGTGTGTGTGTAAAGTGTTAAGTTGTAGTCATCTTAGTTGTCAGTTTTCGCTTTTTCAACTTGGCAGTTTAAGTTTAAGGAACAAATATATGCAGAGTTGTTTTTGTTGTTTTTGTAAATTGTTTGTTTTACATTAGTAGTAAAAGTTGAATAAATTTAACGTAAAAGGACAAATATGAAATGCATTTGAGTTAAAGTAGCGAAAAAGAGAGAGAAAGTTAACAATTTAAAAGCGACACAGATAAAATTGTCATGCATAAATGATTTGTCATGCTTTGTATATGCCTAAAAGTATGCAAAAGAAATTTTGCTAAGTTAAATTTATTACTTTGGAAACAGACAAACAAATACAAGAAAAAAAAGGACACTGCTGATAATTGATGACCATTTTTTTTTTTATTATTATTGTTTGCCCTATGTCCTTTAAACGCAAAAAACAACAACAACAACAAGAATATTTTAAGTGATTGTTTTAACTTTATTCATAGCGTGTGTGTGTGTGTGTGATGTCCTTTCTTGTTATATTGTGCCATGCTGCATATTCATTCTTAGTTGCTTTCCATCGCATCGATTACATTGATTGAAGGTCGCACACATGAGTGCATTTGTATTTGTTTAGCAGCGACATTGTTGAGCCTACGAACAATCATTTATTATTCATCTAAATTCTCTATTCATGAACTAGCTACTACATATGTATGTATGTGTATGTACCTGCATTCACTACCACTACCACTGACATTGAGTTAATTAAGTATTATGCAGCAACATAAGTCGTCGAGGATTGTTTGTACTAAAGTATGCAGTGTTGTCGATGCATCGAAAATTTTGAGGTTAAAGTGTTACAAACTTAATTTTTGCTATTAATAAACATGTTTTGGATGGATTAGTTCGATGGATTAACTTTGGTGCTGTGAATTTGCATAAAAATTTGCGTAAATGTTTTCTTGCTTATTTTAAAAGTTTGCAATTTTTTTGAAAAATATTTGATTTTTTTAATCCTTTTAAGTTATTTTTCAAGATCTACATATATAAAATACTTTATCAATTTTTGTAACCTGTTGCAATAACGCACTTATGAAGCTACATCTGACAAAATAGAGTAAGCAATTTTCAGTCTGCCTGTTCAATCGTTTACAAATATAAAAAAGTATCGACTTTGATTCAAAACGATACCTATCAGTATTCAAATTCTTAGTTTCTTAAAAAACAGGAAAAGTATCGAGTATTTAACAAGCCGCTCTTGTGTTGAATAACTTAAAGGAGACAAAGAAGAAGAAGAAGCTGTTATGCAATTTTCCGTTTGTCTGTTCAACCGCTTGCAAACATAAAAAGTATCGACTTTGATTCAAAACGATACCTATCAGTACTTCAAAAACTTATTGTCTAAAAAAATCAAAAAATTCTTAAGCAAGCCGCTCTTGTACTAAAAAATAAAAGGAGACGAAGAAGAAGAAGATGTTGTGCGTCTATACATTCCGCTATACATAAAAAAATGAAACATTAAAAACTCCATTTTTTCCCGATACAATATCAATTTTTAAAAACTACTCAATTAAAATAACTTCAAAACACCTTAAAACATACCTTTCATGCTGTAAAAAAAGATAGAACGACTATAAGTTGTCCGTCTGTCCATTCAACAGCATTTGAACTAAAGAAAAGTATCGATACTTTACCAATATTTAAGTATTTAATAATTTTACTTTAACAGTAATAGGGCTTGTAGTAAAAAAATAATGAAATTTAAATTTTTCCTTATATGTGCTTTTCCAATTTTTTGCAGTTTGAACTTTTTGAGTTGCATTTATAGTGTATTTTAAGACAATTTACTTATTTTCGAGCTGCTTTAAGTCTTCCACTACTTTTCCTTTACAATAAAATCTAAACTACAGCAGAATAAAAATTTAATAAAAAGAATGCTGTAACACATTTTTCCATAAGACTGTTGGTATATAACATATGAAAAAAGTATTGAGTATCACCATATTTTTTTTTTCTGATACGATACGATTTTTTCAAAATCTTTACTTTGGCACAAAATAATATAATAATGTCTTCAGAACATTGATTTGAAATATGCATATAATTTATATAAATTCATAATTCATGAGTTAGTTTTCCTAATAGGTTTGCTATAATATGTTGTCCTATTTCTCATTGATAATTGTGAACAAAAACATTTCTTTGACCGGCCTAGAGCCTGCTTAAGTTTACAATAAAAAATATATATAAAATAATAAAAATGTTTCTATGTCCGCTATGGACGTAAAAACCATTCAACCGATGAGTCCCAAGCCGGTTTCATTGGAAAGGTAACAATGCAATTAAATTAAAATACCAATTAAAAAATGCATTACAAGTATTCGGTTTTTTCATGAAGTCAATTTTTAAATTTTCCTATACAAAACTATTTTGCTACTAGCCCCAACATATTGTGGTGCCGCTGCAATAAAAAAAAAATTTATTTTTTAGTGCTTTTTATATGTTCTCATACCAGGCTTAATATTATTTGAGCACGCTAAATCAAAAATCTGGTATTTTTTAGTATGTTTTTATACTAGCCCCAAAATATCAACTGCAATAAAAAAAATATTAAAAAAAATGAAAAAAAATGCCATCAAAAAGAATTTTACAAAAAAACTAATATTTGAAAACTTTAATCAGACGAATTCTTCTATCTCTATATTATTTGAGCACGCTGAATCAAAAATCTGGTATTTTTTAGTATGTTTTATACAAGCCCCAAAATATCAACTGCAATAAAAAAAATATAAAATAAATGAAAAAATGACATCAAAAAGAATTTTACAAAAAAACTAATATTTGAAAACTTTAATCAGACGAATTCTTCTATCTCTATATTATTTGAGCACGCTGAATCAAAAATCTGGTATTTTTTAGTATGTTTTATACAAGCCCCAAAATATCAACTGCAATAAAAAAAATATAAAATAAATGAAAAAATGCCATCAAAAAGAATTTTACAAAAAAACTAATATTTGAAAACTTTAATCAGACGAATTCTTCTATCTCCGTCTTCTCGGCTGCGTTTATGTCATAAGGAAATATGTAATTATTTTCGAAACATTTTTAAATTTTAACAGAATCCATGTGCAACCGTATCTGCCTTAGAAAAAAGTATCGAAAGCTGCATGACTAGTTATACTTTACTAATACTGAAAAGATACCAATATTCGTAGACTTTTCACAAACAAAGAAATTATGTCTTTAAATTGAAGACTACCATAAAGCTTAAATTTTCAAAAACACTGCTCACATATATCTCAATTATTCATTAATCCACTAACAACTACATTAACGCACAACTTGCAAATGCTCGAAACAAACAATAAAGTATAGCATTCCAGATAGATAGACAGACAGACAAGCAGATATTTACTTGCCCTAAGCGTCTATGCAGCATAGACGCCACTTGAATTAATGCAATGCTGAAAGCTAACAAACGGTGAACCATTGACAAACTGTTGTGACCTATCGATCAATTGAGTGATTGATTGACTCAAGAGACGTTCCATAATAGCAGCAATAGCAGCAGCAGTCTCAGCAACAGAAACCGAAAACAATCAAACAAGCCAAAAGGATTTTGTTGGTAAACGTGTTATGTATAGAGAGCTATGCATTGCATACTTTGCGGCGCACAAAAGCTGACAAGCTGTAATTAAGCACCAAAAATGCAAATGCAAATTCACAACAACTGTGTTAACTACACACACACACACACATATACACACATACACAAGAGAGAACTTTAATTTGTATTGTAGTCGAAAAATTTATTTCAAGGCGTCGCACATTTTGCGTTGTCAACGATTTTGTTGTGCAACAAAAAATTTTACAAAATGCAAATTGCTGCTGGTATGAAAATTAGTTTTTTTTTTTTTATTATTTTTTGGACAAAAGCCTAAACAAAGCATAAAAGTAGTAGCAAAGTAGCAACACAATAATTTACATAAAAGCTTTAGGAAAAATTTAAAATCTGTTGACAACAATAGGAGCAGCCTAAGTCAAATACATAAAAATAATAAAAAAACAAATAATAAAAAGTCAAAAAAGAGGCAAATGACAATGTGACTTTTTGGACCATGAAGCAGATGGACGGACAGACAGACAGTTAGATATATTATCTCGAAATTAGGGCGTAGTAGCTAATAAAACTGACTTTAGGCCTGAGTAAAAAAAAAAAAAAAATATGTCAGAATATCTTGCAACAGGATATGTCTCAACTACAAAGCACTGTGTTGTGTACCTCCTCCTTCTCAGAATATTGCAGCCAGCTTAATGGTTAATGTAAGGCTAAATTACAAGGCTGTCTCTTATGTTCTTGTTTTCTTTATTGTTATCTCTGCTTCATGGTTCTATTTCTTTCAAATAAAGATATGCGAGTGCGCGTTAGATAGACAGACAGACACACTCACTTATTGTCATTCTGCAACGATGCAAAACATCACTCATTCACTTCAAAAGCTAAGATTATGTCCGCATAGCATAAGCAAACAATGGCCATGAGAAACAATACAACAGCGCGCGCACTCAGTGCCTCAGCAACAGCTTGGCTTAAATGCTATCCTTGAATATGTGTTTCTATTTTGCTAAGTATGTATATCCTTGGACTCTTTGCCTGTAATTAGTATAAAGACTTTCTGCAAAAGCTTTTGGCAAACTAAAACGTATACAGTATGTCTCGCCATGCAAAGTATGTACGTATTACATACTTCGAATGATTTATTATTGCTGCTAGCTAACTGCTAATGTTGAAAATGTTATTGCATATATTATTGCGTTATCTCTACTTAAGGGCGCGCGTATGCGCAATATAATAGAAAAACAAATAGACTGTTATGTAGATTATATATGCGGACAGACGGACACATAGTGCGGTTGTCTTTTGTTGGCTTAATTGCCAAGAAAGCCACAAGCGTTGTAGCTTCCTCAAAAGAAAAAACAGACAATGTTAAGCTAATCGCAAGTTGTTTTTTTTTTTTTTGGGCACGTAAAGAGGTTTTTGGAATATATTTCTGCAGCCACAAACCATTAAAAGCATTGGTAAAGTAGCGCCAAATAAAATTGGTGCCAGCAAAATATTGGCAAAAATTAGCATAGCAGAGTTCTTTGGCTTCTTATTTATTTATTTTTTTTTAAGTAGACAGTTGCTGTAGAAAACACTTGACATATTTTATGTTTGAAACCGAACTGGTTTTGCACCGAAATTTTTTGGCATTAGACGATAAGAAGCGTAGATAGTGTCGAAAGTGGGTATAACCGAAAAACTTATTAATCTTTTAACCGATTAATCGATAATCCGATTAATCGCTTAACCGATTAATCAATAAAACGATTAATCAATAAAACGATTTATCAATAAAACGATTAATTAATTAACCAATCGATTAATCGATAAACCATTAATCGATTATTGAGCTAAAACTGTTTGAAACCGAACTGGTTTTGCACCGAAACCAGTTTTTTGGCATTAGACGTTAAGGCGTGGATAGTGTCCAAAGTGGGTATAACCGAAAAACTAATAAGCCTTTTCACCGATTAATCGATTATCCGATTAATCGATAAACCGATTAATCGATTAAACGACTAATCGATAAACCGATTTATTCGATAAAACGATTAATTGATTTAACCGATCGATTACCATTCGATAACCAATTAATTGATTAACCGAAATTAATCGATTGGATAACCGAATTAATTAATCGATAATCTGATTACTTCATCAACCGACTATTCGATTAATCGATTTATTGATTAACCTATTAATTGATTAACCGATTAACCAAATAATCGATTAACAGATAAATAATTTAACCGATTTATTGATTAACCGATTCATCGATGAACTGATTATTTAAATTACTGATTAATCGATAATTATGATTAATCACTAGTCAAGAGTGTAATGCAAAGTTATAAAATATTGAAAATACCAAAAATTAGAATTCTGCTAGAGTCAAAACGAAAAAGTATGAGTGAAATGCAAAATGAGTGTGTGAAAGTACACAGTAAATATTCAGTTGTACTTACTGTGTACCTATAGTATTGGTAAACAAAATTCCTGTTTTCATACACTCCAAGTTTTAGTGAAGCTTTTGTTTTTTATGCTAGCACACTACAACACATGATCTCAGAGGAAGTTGAGACCAGCCAGCCAGCTTTGGACGCCTTAGATTAGTTCTTGCTCATCTCAGCTACAAACTCAACTACATTTATTTTATTTTTTATTTTTGTTATAAGATTCGACGTTTTTAACTTTAAATAGTAGCAATCAATATTTTTTTCTTTAAAAATTTAATATTTTCAATTTTTTTTTCAACTTTTACCAAAAAAAAAACAGAAAACTTCTCAAACCATATAAAGCCTAAAATCATGCCTTTGAACTTTACCCAGAGAAAAACTCTTAAAAAATACTTGCTTTACACAAAAGTTCAAAGAAAAACTAAAAGTTTCAAAATGCTTCAAATTTTTCGTTGCATACTTTACGTTACATAAAAGCGCATATTTCTATGACTCTTACGCTCTAAATATTGCTTACAATAAAACGAGTTAATCAAGACGACATATTCATAATATAAATACCATGGAATAGACTGTGTAACATATAAAATATATATAGTAATAAGCGCAACATATGGTCGTGTATAATATACTCAAGTAAACTTTTGCGTACCACGCCTACAATAATGCTATCTAATAGAAGGAAAACTTATTCTACTACTTTGAGAGACATAATCGCACAAGTCAACACATAATAATAATCAAGCATCAACAACAAGCATCGAAGTTGTCGCTGTCACAGTCGTTGTCGTTGCTGTCGTCGCTTTGTCATTATATTTATTCAAAACACGCAACACTTGTCATCACTCAACGCCATACATATGCATTAATAATAATATGGAGCAAACTATACGTATACGTTATGCAGGAACGCACGTAGTTACTGCTACATTTCCGGTCGCCATGTTGAGTTGTGCTGTGTTTGCCGCCATCATTAAGCGAACGCTTGTTATATTCATTTGTGTTGTTAATACTTTCGCTTTTCTTTGCATATTTATTTTTCTTTTACTTTATATGTTACTTCCTTATTTTCTTATTTATTTTTCTTATTTTTTATTTATTTTATTTTTGTTTTTGTTGCTTTTAGTCTGTGTACTTTAGCTGTTTGACTTTTAGTTATTGTAGTTTTTTTTCTTTTTTGGCATATTTAATTTTATTTTACTTATTTTATTATTATTTTTTTTTTTTCATGCTTTAAGTTGTTAGAAAATATTTATGTATGCTTCTCACTGCCGCGTGTGTGTGCGTAATATTTTCCTTTTGAGCTTTGGCACGTAATCCGTTTCAAGTTATTTTTTTTTTTTTTTTTTTGTATTTTTGTTTCTTTATTCATTTTCACACTTTGACGCCAAGCAAAACACTCTCAGTCGTTGCGAAGCAAAAAAAAATACAGCACAGCTAAAGTGTTGCCTACTTTTTGGGCGTTGTTGGGTGTTTTTGTACAATATGTTCTATGTTGTACGTAAATATTGTTTTATTATTTGCAAGTATTGCTTTAAAAGTTTCTGCATTTAAAGAAAATGTTTGGTTGAGTCTGATTAATTAGCTTTATTCTCTAAGAAATCATTTAAATTTCATGCTAAAATAAAATTAATGTCTCTCCATTAACTTTCTAGAGCTCAAAGACTATAAAATGGTTATGCTTCTTAATTTTCATATTAAGTTAAACTTGTTGTGTGGTTCTGAATAAGTTTACGCAGTACCAATGATGTTATGACGTAAACTGAAATGAATGAATGTGTGAGAGAGTAAAAAAAAGCTTCAAATTTAGCCCTGAGAACTAGCATTTGCAATATTTTTCAAAAGCTTGATGAAAATCAATTCTCGAAAATAAAATCGATTTTTTCCGATTAATCGATATTTTTCTTCTGATTAATCGATTTTTTTCCGATTAATCGATTTTTCCGATTAATTTATTTTCGGATTAATCAATGTTACCGATTAATCGATTTTTTTCGATTAGTCAATTTTTCAGATTTATCGATTTTTCCGAATGATCGATTTTTCTGATTTTTCGATTTTTTTCCGATTAATCGATTTTCTCGATTAATTGATTTTTCCGATTAACTAATGTAACCGATTAATCGATTTTTTCGATTAGTCGATTTTTCCGATTTATCGATTATTCCTATTAATTGATTTTTCCGATTAATCGATTTTTTATGATAAATCGATTTTTCGATTTATCGATTTTTTAACTGTTCCAAAATGATCAAAAGAGTATTTAAATAAAAAATTTTTAAATCAATGGAAAAAATATAAAATTAAAGTTTTTCGAAATATCGATTCTTTCCGATTAATCGATCGTTTTACACACTATTTATGAGAACCAAGTACGCGCAGTTTTCCATGAATTTATAAAAACTAAAGTTCATTTCTTTGCATACGTTTGAGCGAACAGACGGACATATTTTATCAAATCGTACACGTTTACCTCATTAGAAAAAAATTTGAGTTATATTGAGAGAATCAATTCATTACTTACACCAATCACGATTATAAAGATCTGCAAACAGTGACCACTTCAGTTCCAATTAAATAAATAAATAACTAAATAAATAAATGTATAAGCCCAAACAAGACAAAACCCAAATTTAACAAGGCTAACAAAATTTGTTTAACAAAAAAAAAGCAGAAAATGCAATCAGATAAAAACAAAAGCAGATAAACTAAATTGGCATTCAAGCCACTAAACATATAAAAAGCTGCGCCATATAAAACCCAGAAAAACAATTCACCATCACTCTACTCTACTCTTAAAAACAATGTAATTTTGGGCATTAAGCATGCTGCCAAAAAACATAAAATTACCTTGATTAGAAACACAAAATTCGCGTATGCCAAAACAAAAACGAAAAATGTTCCATGCTACAAAAAAGCCTAAAAGTAGGCAACACTTGTAATAATATGGCTTATACAAACAAAAACAACACACACATACATATACATTGTTAGATATATATCAGACGACCTAAGCCTAAAATGATATTGCTTTGCGCCATATATCATTGTGCACCTGTGCCGCCAAGCGTATCTGATTTTGGTATAAAAAAAACGCGAACCAGCATCAGCACAGTAAAATGGTAGCGCAATATAATGTAAATGCTTATGTATATATATACGTAGATAAGTATATAGCGGTAACTGTCTACCTTTTTACTGGGCGTTGGCATTGAAGATTAGCGCTATGCGAAACCTGGCTGCCAGTGAACTGTAGCATATGAGCAACACACACACACATACTGACGTACACTGAAATACTTCACGTATAAGCTTGGCAGGCAGCTGTTTTATGTATCCTTTTAAAGCTTATAAGGCTCTGGCAATGTTGCAAATGGCGCATCAATTACGTTTATGTACGTCAGACGTCGACAATGTTTGTCGTTTTGGCAACACTTTTTTTTTTTTTTGCTCCTTTTCTTTTCTGGTTTAAGCTAAAATGCGAAATTCCCGCAGTTACTATACTAATCAACAAAATTGCTGCAGTCTTTTTAGGCGCAAAAAAAAAAAAGAAAGAATTTTTACGCTTCACATGTGTAAGCAAAACAAAAAAATAAAGACGCAATATTGGCAAGCAGCAAAATCTTTGTTTTGTTTGCGACAACAGCTTTTGTTTTTTTTTTTTTTGTTTTACTTTGTTATGCGCCTAAATGTATGCTACGCATATTGTACTGTTTTTCTTATTAAGTGATTTGTTTTCTTCTGTGCGTATTTTTTGGGAGTATATATTTTACACCATTGATTGATTGATTGCGTGCTAAAGTTTCCGGGTTTTTTTTTTTATGCGACGCTTTGGCGCCTGCTGATATGCAACAAGCTGTATGAATTTTCTTTTTAATATGACACTTTGTTTTTTGCTTGTTGTCGCGCTTGTATTTTGATTACGTCAGTTTGTTATATTGTTAATGATTTCAATTTATTTTGATTTGTTTGCCTTAAAGTATGCATATATAATTTTTTTTTTAAATTTAAAATTGTTTATTTAAATTTGTATACCTAAAAATTGTCTCAACTAACGCCTTTCGTGCTTTATGTTTTCATACAGCAACGTTTTGAATTTTGTATAAAATGCCATACTGCCCGAAAGTATGCTACATATTTTAATATACAAAATTTTAAAATACAGTTTTCTTGTGAATATGCCGCATACTAAGCACAAAAAACCAATTTAAAGCAACGCAAGTAAAGGAATTTTAATTAAAATTCCTTTTTGCAGCAAGTCACAAACGCCTAAGAGCATGCTACAAATTAATATTTAATTTCACTCACTTACTATATTATTATTATTATTTTAATCAAAAAAAACCTTTATAAATAAATAACTATTAATAACTTTTCAAATGCTCACTTTAAGTTAACAACTTAAAAACTAAAAGCAAAAAAAAAAAATATATTACAAAAGTTAAAGTAGAAAAAAAATTGAAAACTTTTTAACCCATTATTCTATAGCCTTATACCATGTTGAAAACAAAATGTATCCGGTTCATTTTATTTTAGCAGCAAAGGGGTACAACTGATGCTCAATTTCGTGCTGTATAAATGAAAAATCTTTATTTTTTTTTTTTCTTTTTCTCGATAGCAAAACTTCGACAGCAACAAAATCCGCATGAAAAATGAACGAACGAACGAACGAAAGCCAAGTCTAACAAATGAATACGAACGAATGTCAGAATGAAATGAAAATCCGTTGAAATAAAAGCAACAGGAAATAAATAAAAAAAAAAACGTAGAATATAGAAGAAAAAAATTTGTACGCATTGCAAGCGCTTTTCGTCGAGTTTCGAGTTAACTAAGTAGAGTTTTTTTTTTGTTTTGCAGCTAAAAAAAACTTTGTCCAAATTAAAGTGGAGTGCAGTAAAAGTTCAGGTGCATCCATTTCTATACACACTGTTCTCATACATATAATTACGCGAAGTTACGTTACGCTACAAAGTATAATGGGAAATGTTGCTGCAACTGACAGGCAGGTAGTCTGTTTATTGTAGTTTTGCATCAAAAAGTTTCAAGTACTACAGCTGACTTTGTTGCAAGTTTTTGTGAAAGCATTTTGTAAGGTGCTACTACAATAGATGAGCAAGATAATAATAACAACGGCTAGCTATGTTAGATGTTGTTAAAAGTTTTGAAAGAGTTATCATGCAGCAGCTACCAAAAAGTATGCAACAAAATTAAAACATTTGTAATAAAATTTTTAAAGCTTTAAGAAGTCATAAAATGTTGGGGCTTACATAAAAAATATACTTAAAAAATACTCATCATTGTTCTTTGTTTTTGTTTTTTAATTGCAGCGAGTCCAACAATATGTTGGGGCTTTCATAATAAAAATATTAAAAAGAAGTAAAACATTTTTGTATGCGAAAGTTGCTTCTTAAATGATCTAAATGTGCCTAATGCAAAGTTTTAGTGCAACTTAAATTTACTTGCATTGCTGTCTTTCAAATGAAACCAGTTTAGGGCTCATTGGTTGGATGGTCTCAACGTCCATAGCGGACATAGAAACATTTTTACTATTTTGTATATATAGATTGCAAATAATTGCTTATTGGTTGGATAACTAAAGTTCACTTTAAGTGAATATAACTTTTGCTCTATGGAATTAAACTATACAATTAAATTACATTTTAGATATAGATACTTTTATTTACTTTTATATTTTAAATAGATAAAAATTATTAAATAGTTTTATTTATATTTTATTTATTTATTTAATTATTTTTTTTTTTTTTTTTTGCAGTTAACATGTACATAACAACAGCTACAAACTATTTATATCGGTAAGTGTTGATTAAAGTTTAATAATTAAATAAACTAGTAAATTACTTAAATAATGATAAAATAAATGCAATATTAAACAAGGAAGCACACTGCAGTCAAGTATGCTCAATTATGACTTATTCGGTATAAAATATTTAGTCTAAATTTGAAATATGGTGAGCCTATCTCTTAGAATCACCGAGTCAATCCAGACAGCAGGGGCCAGACAGACAGAATTAAAGACATTACTAAATCTAGAACACCTGTTAATGCTGATCTATGTTGCTTCTTTTACCTGATATATAGAAATTTAATATACCCTTTTACCGTTGGTTGCGGGTATACAAGTTAAAGAAGTACTAATCATTTAATTGAAAATGAAGTTAAAGTTAAAATGATTTTGTTCAAATTGTCAACAGTAATCTTTAATGCAAATTTTGTTAAAATTTATGTGACGAAAAAATCTTACACTTTTCTTGGCTTAGCCTCAAGTACCAAAATGGCAAAAGAAATTTGTTCCACAAATTACTTAAATATATATTAATCAGTTAATCAACATGACTTTTTACACATTAGCGACATTATTTTTTTATGTAAATTTTCGTGACGGAAAAAATCTTACACTTTTGTTGGCTTAGCGTTATGCACCACAATGCGCGGTGCATTAGGCCAAAAATTACTTAAACATATATTAATCAGTTAATCAATTAAGACTTGAAAATGATTGTCTACACATTAGCATCATTGGTTTTTAATAAAACTTTCGTGACGAAGAAATCTTACACTTTTATTGGCCTAGCCACATTTACCAAAATGGACAAGGAAATGCGCTCTACAAATTACTTAAATAAATGTACAGTTTTGATAAATTTAGAAAGAAATTAAGTTAAATCCTTTTAGTTTTATTGAAATTTAAATGCTAAACACAATTTTCAATCCAACAAAAAAAAAAATAAATGCCATAAATTTTATACAAAATTTGTAAAGTGTGCAGAATATTTTAATAAACAAAAAAAAAAAAAACTCATATGAATATCTTGTTTACTTGTAAAACTTATAAAATTAAAAAAAAAAAAATAAATAAATAAATAGCAAAAAAAGTTTAAAATATTCCAATGAAAAATATAGAAGAAAATCTAATGTGTATAAAAAAAGCATAAAGTTTTCTGACATTGAGCTCCTTTGGGGTATGCCAAACTTAAAAACTCATTAAAATTTAAGCTTTATTTTAAGCAGAAAATCCGCAAGAACATAGATACAGTTACACATGCAAAGAGTGTGAGTATGTGTGCGTGTGTGTGTGTGTGAGAAGTTAGTGATATAATCGAGGTCGGAGTTATAAAACCAAACTATGTAAACTGTAACACATACAGGCAGACGACAGACAGACAAACACCTAATCAAAAATACATATTGACACCAAAATGTCACACACACACACACACACATGGTAACTGTGTAACAGGAGAAAAAAAATAAAGAAAGAGAAGACGTTAGAGCATAATATTTTGTTGCCGTAAACAAGTAAACACAAACAGAATTTTTAGTAGTTCAAGTAAAGATGAAAATACAACAACAACAAAATAATGTACGTACATGTATCATTGTATATATATGTGCGTGCGTGTGTGTGTGTATATGCAAATGAAAAGAGCGAGAACTTTCACAGCTGTGCAAGGATTATACAAAATGATTGGATATGAAGTGCATGTATTTGTATATTAAGCTGTATGTCTGTCTGTCCCTGTGTGTATCTGTCTGTCTGCTTTTGACATAGAGCAATCCAATTTAGCTTTGTTTTGAATATTTGAAAAGCTTAATTGACAGCTACAAATAAACCAACACACAACACACACACATACACACATACATATACTCGTTTGTTATTTGCAAATATTCTTGCAGCTTATACAAGTAAATGCGCCATGTTGTGCCAAGTTATTGCCTCTGTTGCTGATTAGCAGCGCACCCACACCACCAACACCCTCACCCTTCACTAAAAAGTGACAAAATCGTTTTGAAAATGAAATTTGCTTTTCGAAAATTTACATAAAATTTCCATTAAGCTTAAATAATATGCTTATTGATAATTATTTTCTTAAATGCTTTGAACTAAATTTATTATGACATGAGACATGAGTTTGATAAGTTTTGTTAAAGTTTTGCTTTTTGTTGTTGTTGTTGTTCGAACTATTTAAATAAAGTTTGTATTTACTGTGTTATTATTTACATAGAAATGATTTTATTTTAAATTGAGATGAGTTTTGTATTGTGTATTTAATAAAACCGTAAGCATGATGTATAAATATTAACTTAAATTTGTTATTTAATTGAATTAGTTTTTTAAAGAAGCATATTTTGAAGTGCTAAAAAAATAAATTAGTTCTAAAAAATATTAAAAAAGGCTACAACTAGCTTAAAAAGTGCAAAAATAGCTTTAAAAATGCCAACAGACCTTGAAAAATGCTAACAAAAATTTAAAAGAGGCTAAAATAGCTCAAAAAGTGCTAAAATAGCGTCTTCAATAGCTTGAAAAGTGCTAAGAATAAAAAGTGCTATAATAACTCGAAAAGTGCTAAAACAGCTTGAAAAGTGCTAAAAATAGCTTAAAAAATGCTAAAGGAGCTAAATGGTTTTAATAATGCTAAAATAGCTTACAAAGTTCTAAAATAGCTTTACAATAGCCAAAAGTGCTAAAATAGCTTTAAAAATGCCAAAAGAGCTTGAAAAGTGCTAAAAGTTTTGAAAGTGCTAAAATTGCATGAAAAGCGCTCAATAGCTTAAAGTGCTAGAATAGCTTGTAAAGTGCTAAAAGCATATACAATAGCTTGAAAAATGCTAAAGATAGCTTTAAGTGCTATAAAAGCTTTAAAAAGGCTAGAAAAACTTGAAAAGTGCTACATTTAGCATTATAAAAAAGCTTTGAGAACTATTTTATATAGTTTTCTTTTAATGGAGGTAATCTGTCATCTTTCAGAACTTAGTTCTTCCCAATTTTTCAATTTTTCGGTTAAATTTTTGATTCATTATTTTGTATGTTTACAGCCTTTTCTTATATTGTGGGAAGCAATCCCATTGGATAAGATGATTGATATTATTTTATTTAAATCGAATGAAATTGAGCTAAGATTTGCTTTGTGTATTGAATCTCGTTTCAATTCAGTTCAGACTTACGGGATTGAGCATTTTGGAAAATCAATTTTTCTTGCTTAACCCAATTGAACCGTAATATAAACTTGAAACTAAACAAAGTAAATACATATTTTATTAGAACAAATTTTAAACCATAAAAAACTCCTTTTCGTCATTTAATTTTGATTGATTATGTAACAATATAAAACTTAAATCAAGACAATTTCTAAGTAGCTGTCAGCCGCATACTACAATCAAATACTAAAATTCCGTTTTACATAGCTAACAATTTTTGTATGTAAGTGTGTGTGTCTGTCGACTGTCGAAGCATGTCACTTAATAAAATCGGAAAACACTCTCATTTCGAAGTGTGCGTGAGTGTGTGTGAGTGACAGGTAATATACATACAAACATACACAATACAATTGCCTATTGTTTGCCTGTGTCAAGGTGCGCGCTTGTTGAGGTTAAATGTTTGTGTACGTGTCAACTTTTGCTTACATTGTCATTGACAAACACTTCCTGTATGATATGAGAGCATGCAAACAAATACATACACATATAGCAAAGCAGTTACATAGTATGTATTTATATTTTGTGTGTATATGTATTACCAACTTTTATGTTAAATGGCATTTATGAGGCTCACTAAATGACTATATAAGTAAATATATAAAATCCTTTCTGTGTGTGTATTTATTTTATGCACAAAAAACCATATTTAAGCTTTTAATCGCTTTTCAGACACACACAAACACACACAACGCAGCTGTTATTAACAGCTTAAAATGCCAACACTTTTCAGCTTTTTTTTTTATTTTAATTATAAAATAAATTTCAAGTAGCTGTCGCACATATACACACAAAATTCAATTAAAAAAGGAAAATATTTCAGCATTTTTTTCTTTTTTGGAAATTTTCTTTTCAACTATTTTTTTTATTATTCATATTGAATCAAAGTTAGCACAGAAATCAGCTTGCTGCACACTTGAATGCATATCCTGACCAGCTTAACTGCCTTTTGGTGCTGCTCTTTCACTTGAACGCTTAACAAATACAAAGAAGAAAAAAATAGTATAAGATTGACTTTTGTCTTGCATAAGAATAGAATGCGTTATAAAAAACTAAAAAAGAATGCTGAAAACGTATAAAAAACTTGTCTCACAAGAAAAAAAGAATGCAATCCTTAGCAAACTTCGCTTTTATATTTTGCCGGACTTTTTGTTATTGTTCGTACTTTTTTTTTTTTTTTTGTAACGCTCTGGAAATTTTTATACACTTCAGAAATAGTTTAACGAAAGGTTACTTTTTTAAAAGAATAATTGCATTTAAAGTCATTTAAAATAAAAAAAAAATGTAGAGTTTAGTTTTTAAAATATAAATAATAGCTTTAAAAGGCTATAAGTAGCTTTAAAAAAGCTAAAAGTAGCTTTAAAAGGCTTGAGGTAGCTAAAAAGTGCTAGTTATACTTTAAAAATGCTACATTTAGCTTTTAAAAAGTTTCAACTAGCTTAAACTAGCTTTAAAAGTGCTACATTTTGTACTGCATTTTGTTTAAAAAAGTGCACTGCTTTTTTGACGTTTACTAGCATTATACATTTCTTTTCACATTTCTGAAAAAGTATTATAGCTTTAGAATGCTAAAAGTATCTTTAAAATGCTTCAAGTAGCTTTAAAATGCTACAAGAGGCTTTAAAATGCTACAAGTAGCTTAAAAAGTGCTACAAGTAGCTTAAAAAAGTGCTACAAGTAGCTTTAAAAGTGCTACAAGAAGCTTTAAAAGTGCTACAAGTAGCTTTAAAAAGTGCTACAAGTAGCTTAAACAAACTTAAAAGTGCTACATTTGGCATTTAAAAGCTCCATTGCGTAGTAAAAGCTAAAAAAGGCATAATTTTTGGTATGAATGCTTTGGTTACACTAAGGTTTACATTTTTTATTGCTTTCAAATTTAAAAAAATGCTACCGATGTATGAGTGTATAGAAACTTTGTCATTGTCAACGCTTTTTTTTTTTTTTTTTTTTTTTTTTGCAATATTTTCTTCTACACTTTTGCAAATTTTTATTGCATACTTTACAGCGCTCGCAGGCATTTTTTACACAACTCGTTCAATTCGTTTGGCATTTAAAATGGCACAAAAGGCAAACAAAACGAAAAAAAATTAAAGAGAAAATATTTGCGATTTTGTGCACATGGTGCATACTTTTTTCTATTCGATTTTTTTTCCATCTTCTCTGTTGACAATCAATATGTCTGTGGAAATTCGTTATGGATTCATGCGCTTTTCATTTGCTTCTATGTAGTTTTTAAGCAACTACAAACCCACTTTTTATCCTGCCTTGTTTGCTTTTGCAAAATATGACACCAACGCAATTCTTCTTGGTTTTTCTTCTTTTTTTTTTTTTTTTCAATATTCATCAGTTATGGTTTTTCAACATGTTTGCTTGTTCTTAGTGAAAACTTTTTTTCATATTGTACACACACACACACAAGCTTTGTGTGTATTTAAAGTTTTAGTTTGTTTGCATTTTTGACCAAAAGAGAGAGAACACAATGTATGTGTGTGTGTGTGGTCAGAAAATCGAAAAGTGCTCAAGTGGTTTGTTTGGTTTTTGTGGTACATATTATGGCAGTACAACGACAAAAGTGAACAATTAAATTTTATATTTGTATGTATGATATGCAGGTGGTAAGCAAATTGTAATTAAAGTTGCAGCAAGTCAATATAGAGCAGATATATTTTAGTTAAAGTGCAATTTAAATTGTACGTTTATGAGTGGAGTGTGTAGTACAAGAGAAAACGAGTTATATTTATATTTACGAGGAATAAATAAAAAATCAACAAAACAAGTCTTACACTTCAACGTAAAGCAACAGTAAACCATTCACTCACCATGATTAAAATATTAGTACAATGAGTACACAGTGAATACAATAGAATGTTTGCTGTGTACAATATTCACTCATTTGGCTTTGCACGTATATTCAAGCACTCTGTTTGCTTTTGATTTTCTATTCTTCGATTACCTGCAAATTTTTAATCAACTTTAGACAATAAAAAAGCTAATCAGTTGCTAGAAAGTAATTGAGTGAGTCAGTGAGTGAGTGAGTGAGTGATTGAGTGATTGAGTGAGAGATTGAGTGAGAGATTGAGTGAGTAATTGAATGAGTAATTGAATGAGTGATTGAGTGAGTGAGTGATTGAGTGAGTGATTGAGTGATTGAGTGAGTGATTGAGTGAGTGATTGAGTGAGTGATTGAGTGAGTGAGTGATTGAGTGAGTGAGTGATTGAGTGAGTGATTGAGTGAGTGATTGAGTGAGTGATTGAGTGATTGAGCGAGTGATTGAGTGAGTGATTGAGTGAGTGAGTGAATGAGTGAGTGAGTGAGTGAGTGAGTGAGTGAGTGAGTGAGTGAGTGAGTGATTGAGTGATTGAGTGAGTGATTGAGTGAGTGATTGAGTGAGTGATTGAGTGAGTGAGTGAGTGAGTGATTGAGCGAGTGATTGAGTGAGTGATTGAGTGAGTGAGTGAGTGAGTGAGTGAGTGAGTGAGTGAGTGAGTGATTGAGTGATTGAGTGAGTGATTGAGTGAGTGATTGAGTGAGTGATTGAGTGAGTGAGTGAGTGAGTGATTGAGCGAGTGATTGAGTGAGTGATTGAGTGAGTGAGTGAGTGAGTGAGTGAGTGAGTGAGTGAGTGATTGAGTGAGTGAGTGAGTCAGTGATTGAGTGATTGATTGGGTGAGTGATTGAGTGAGTGATTGAGTGAGTGATTGAGGGGAGTGATTGAGTGAGTGATTGAGTGAGTGATTGAGTGAGTGATTGAGTGAGTGATTGAGTGAGTGATTGAGTGAGTGATTGAGTGAGTGATTGAGTGAATGATTGAGTGAGTGATTGAGTGAGTGATTGAGTGAGTGAGTGAGTGATTGATTGAGTGAGTGATTGAGTGAGAGATTGAGTGAGTGAGAAAGTAAGTGAGTGAGTGAGTGAGTGAGTGAGTGAGTGAGAGAGAGTGAGAGAGTGAGAGAGTGAGTGAGTGAATGACTAAGTGAGTGAGTGATTGAGTGAGTGAGAAAAAAAAGATAAATATCGGATTATAAGTAAAAAATATATATACTTGCTATTGCTGAGCAATCCAAGCCAATAACTGCTTTCATTAAGCTTGAAGAAAAAATAAAAAGCTAGTCTAATATCATTCTACAACAATTTAGTTCTTAAATCTGTAATTAATGAGCTGTAACTAAAAGTTATACACAAATTACCAATGACATTGCTTTGACCTAAAAGGTCGAGTAGCATTTTAATTACAGATTTGCCACACTTACTACTAAGAAAATTATATAAAATTAATTAGCAATCAGTGACAGCTTGTTGTATGTAGTTACTACATTGCCAATAAGAATAAAGTGTAAATAAGAAATTTCATGCATGCAAGTAAAGAACAAAAAAAAATATAAAAATAAAACAAAAATAAAATACTTGAAACGCGTTGCTGCAACTGAAAAATTACCACAAAAACGCAGAGTTGTGGTGTACTAACCAAAAAAAAAATAAAATAAATAAAGAAGGACTTTTTCATTTCATATTTTGTTCTTTTATATTTTTCGTTTCTTTATTTTCCATTACTGTCAAGTTTATTTTGTCTCACTTTGATTTGGTAAAATGTCAAGGGCTGGCAAAAAGTTATAGTGCAATGCTATGAAAAGAGATACAAAACAGACGGACAGACAGACAGACAGATGGGAAGATAGAGATATATTATTATGCTTTTGCCAGCTGTTCAAAAATATTTTTATGCTTAAAATAAGTATTTGGTTTTTTTCTTAAGCTTTCTTTGTTTAATATAAAAAAATAACCTTTTTTTTTTTATTTTATAAAGATTTTTTGATTGGCAGCAACATTTTGCCTTGAAAGCTAAAAAGGCAAACTTGTTAACAATTTGAGTTGTATCTTACTTTGCTACTCAACTCTGAAAGGATACAAAACAAAACTTTTACGCTTAATTATTAAATAGATACACGAGAATTTATTTATACTTGTTTTGCGCTTAATTCATATTGTTCTACGAGATACTTTTGTGCGTCTGTCTGTCTGTCTGCTGAGGTGTTAATGTGCGTATTAGACGCATAAAAATACCTAAGAGCATGTCGAAAATTTGTTAAGTGGCTTCATTTCTAAGAAGGTGTTTTATACTTGTTATCTTTGCTACTTTTAATTTAGACATCGCTCAAGGGAAATATTTTGTGTGTTACACCGTCAACATTTTGCGGTAAAAGCGGCATTGTTAAAAGTTGTTGAAAAGATTTTTTCTTTTTTTTTTTTTTTTTTTTTTTTTTTGTGGAAAATTACGTGTTCAATTGTGTGGTTGCTTATTAAAACAAAGGAGCCAATTGTTTTCTTTTTTTTCTTAAGGGATGCTATAAAGGTAGCCATTAATTATATTCTAAAAATTCGTGGAACAAAAATAAATTAAATATTTTTAAAGGCTTACAATTGTGTGAAAGCTGTTAAGCGTTTATTTAAATTTGCCATGTAATATTTTTTAATGATGAAAAAAAAAATAGACGAGCGTAATTACTCGTCTCATCGAATTGATTTATTGTATAGGTATGTGAAATGTAATTAGGCCCAATAAAAAAAAGTCGAGGTCACCAAAATACGCATCAGTTTCCTTTTAACTTCCTCATGTAATAAATTTTTTCAGAATCGGTCTCCAATTCGCTACCACATTACTGTATTTAGGAGAACAGTGCTTGCACCAAATCTTTTGTTGGGGTCACCAATATTACTTCCATTTTAACTTCCTCATTTAAACAAAAGTTTGTTCTATTATCACATCACTGGTTTTAAAAGTACAGTGCTTGCATCTTTGTCGCTAATTTCCTTCGCCATAACTGAATTAAGAAGTACGTGCTTGCAACATTCCATCTGTCGGGGTCACCAAAATAACTCCCTTTCGAACTTCCTCATCTGATAGGTGCTTACTCATTTTACGAAAAGTTTTCCCTGTTATGTCTTTAATACCCTTTCATATCACTGTTTTAAACACCAACTTTTCTGTCGGGGTCACCATAATCAACTTCCTTTTAAACTTCCTCATTCGTTAACTGTATTCGAAGTACAGTGCTTGCACCATTTCATCTGTCGGGCTCACCAAAATTATATCCTTTTTAACATGCTTAGATAGATGCTTATTTATTGGAAATCTGTTTGAACTCCAGTGCCTACAGCCATTCCTTCTGTCGGGGTCACCCAAAATTTCTTCCGTTTTTAACTTCCTATTTTTTTCTTTTCTCAAAATTTGTCAAAATTAAAGCCTCAAATACATACACATAACATCAATTCATATTTATTCGTTACAACTATGTATTTCTAAACACTTTCACTTATTTTCACATCATTTTCCTAAATGGAAAAATCACAGCACATTAAATCAAACATTATTTCCGCATATAAAACTTTATTTCATTTCCGCTAAGGAACTCAAGACTACTGTACTGTGTGTGGAAAAAAATATATAATAAAGAACATAACTTATATTTTCAACGATATGTCGCCGTTGACAATGATCATTCAACACAATTGCATAGTTTTGTCATAATACTAAAAAAAAAAAAAAGAAAAAACGAGCGATAAAATGTTAAAGGGCTTTGCTGCTGTTGTGGGTGTAAAGTTGGAGAAGGAAGCATTATAAAATGAAGTGCATACCAACATAGCGTTTGCACGTGTCCCTTTGGTATTTTTGATATACACACATACATAGATTGTATTTGAGGTGTGTGTGGATGTGTGCGAAAGTATCTAGCATTCTGCATTGTCATGCTACGTCCTTCGCATTACGAAAGTCAACTATATGCAGCGTGACGTATTTCTTATCAATTTGTTTTATCGATTTTGTTGCGCGTTGAAAGCTTTTAAATGAAGAAGACGACGACGCTGAGTGGTAACAATTCTCTGAACAACAGAAGGAACAAACGTTTAGTTTGTTATAAATTGACGCGAAAAGCATTGAAAAAAAATAAACTGAAAAAAAAATACTAAACATGCATCGCGCCAAACGTGCGAAAATGTTTATTTTTGTTTTTTTTTTTTTGAAACATTTCTAAGCTGCATATGTTTTGGAAATTTAAATATTTAAATATTTTTTAGCTTGAATATCTTTTTTATAGTTGGCAAAACACGCAACAATAAAAACGCAGCATATAATTAATTTCTAGGAAAAAAATAAAATGACAAAAGAAAATATGTCATCGTCAGAAATGCTAAAGTTTCTGTTTTTTTTTCGCTTTACAACAAAACATTTATAATTTATATACGCCACAGGATAAAAATCAGTTAATGTCATTTGCACAATTTAAAGATATTTAGGCGCTTTGAGATTTTAATTTATGTTGATTCATGCTTGTTTATTTTGTAGATTAGATAAAAATTTTAATAAGTTTTTGCAAAGAGATAACTTTAAGACACAATAGTGACTTAAGGAAGTAACGTTAAGTGTTGTGGTATAGACAATAACAGTTTCTTTGAAGGCTAACAGTTGTTTTAAAAGAATAACAGTTACTTTTAAGGGTAACAGTTATTTTAAAACAATAACAGCTACTTTGAAGAGCAAGAGTGATTTAAAACATTAACAGTTAGCTTGAAAAGCAACTGTGATATTCAAAAAGAACAGTTATTTAAAACCGTAACAGGTACTTTAAAAAGAAAAAAAATATTGACTTCACATAGTAACAGTGACTTTATAGAATAACAGTGACTTTATAGAATAACAAGGACTTTATAGAATAACAGGGACTTTATAGAATAACAGTGACTTTATACAATAACAGTGACTTTATAGTACAGCAGTGACTTTATAGTATAACAGTGACTTTATAGCATAACAATAAGTGTCATATGGTAACATTGACTTTTTATAATAACAGTGACTTTATTGAATAACTGTGAGTTTATAGAATAACAATGACTTAATAGTATAGCAGTGAGTTTATATAATAACAGTGACTTTATAGAATAACAGTGACTTTATAGAATAACAGTGACTGTATAGAATAACAGTGACTTTATAGTATAACAGTGACTTTATAGAATAACAGTGACTTTATAGAATAACAGTGACTTTATAGAATAACAGTGACTGTATAGAATAACAGCCACTTTATAGAATTACAGTGACTTTATAGAGTAACAATGACTTTATAGTATAGCAGTGATTTTATAGTATAACAGTGACTTTAAAGAAAAACAGTGACGTTATAGAATAACAGTGAGTTTATATAGTAACAGTAACTTTATAGAATAACAGTGACTTTATAGAATAACTGTGACTTTAAAGAGTAACAGTGACTTTAACATACAATATTATATTAATATGTAATAACGGTGATTTTATATAGTAACAGTGACTTTATAGAATAACTGTAACTGTAACAGTGACTTTAACATATAATATTATATTAATATATAATAACGGTGATTTTATATAGTAACAGTGACTTTATAAAATAACTGTGACTTTAAAGAGTAACAGTGACATTACATAATAACAGAGATTTTAAAAAATAACAGTGACGTTGTTTAGAAACAGATACTGTATATTGTAACAGTGAGTTTACATAGTAACAGTGAGCTCATATAGTAACAGTATATGTGTCTAGTAACAGTGACTTTATGTGTATGTAGTAGTATAGTCACCGTGACTGTATATTGTAACAGTGAATTTAGGCAGTAAAAGTGACTTTTGACAGAAATACTATCTTTAGGCACTAATAGTGACTTAAGAAGGAAACAGTGACTTAAGGCAGTAACAGTGATGCTATGTTACGAACGTTTTCATACAAACAAATTATTAAATTTAAACAATAAATTATTTAAGTCCTTAAACTCACAATAACGGCCAATTAAATTAGAAAGCAATTAACTGATTTTCGCATCACGAGCATTAATTATTAAGCTAAGTACTTGTGCCAAAGGCAATGACAACAAAATCGATCTGCACGAGTGCATTAATTTGTAGCAATTAATTATGCATTAAGCGCATAAAGTGTTGGGCGAACAAAAAAAAAAAAAAAACTTCAAGCTAATAAAAAAAAACTGACTATTTGTGTAAGTACGAGTATATTGAAATAACAAATCTATACATACATATAAAGCGCCAAAATGTCAAGACTACAAATAGCCAAGTGCAACAACAACAACAACAAGGTCTCTAGCTACAAGCATGTATCTATGTACATATAAGTATCTTTTGTAGATGTGTGTGTGTGTGCGTATTGCTTATAAATTGCATACACAAATACACGTAAAAAAAGACAACTTAATTAACCTCGACCTTCCATACTTGCTTGGCTGACGGTACAATGCACAACAACAACAACAAAAAAACAAACCGAGTGCCATGACGTCAGCGTATTTGTAGCTCTCCATACGACAATTTGTATCTTATGCGTTATTTAAAATGCACAAAACCAATAATAACAATTTAATGATGATAGCAACTAATTCATAACCAAAGTAAAAATTTTTTTTTTAAAGAAAAAAGCAACTCAAATTACCTTCAATTTTAGCACATACAATGCCAAAAATGTACAACATACAACGAAATGTGACAGTGACTGGCGTGTTGTTTAAAATAAAATATATTTATTTTATTTTTTGTTTTGCATATAGTATTGACCAACTCGTTGACCATCATAAATGCCACATTAAGACATTAAAAAATATTAAATGAAATATAAAAAAAAAAAAAAAAAAATACGTTTTAAACGCATGCATAATTTATAAAGAATACAAAAAACAAAAAAAAACTAATCATGTATTCTATAAATGCACAAAAAGACAGAGCAGACACCGCTGTCGTTGTTAAATGTATCTGTCTGTCCGTCTGTCTGTTTATACACGCTGTCTGCGCACGCGCAAATCGTAAATCTAATAGTTTAATTACAGACTTTACTCTTTTTTGTTTTTTTTTTTTGCGCATGCGTAACCAAAGCGATCAGCAAGCACGCCTTCGTATTTACCGACTAAAACTAGTCAGCTTTCTGTTGCTGTTGTTGTTGTTGTCGCAGAAAACCAGTTTCAATTGAGTTGTTGCTGCCTGCCACAATGTTGCTGCATGAATATCATTGTTGCAGCATGGCATGCTGCCATTTCAAGAACCAGGTCAAGGTTTTATGTTTTTCTCTCTCGCTCTCAATTATATCATTGGAACTTGTTGTTGCCAATGTGATCATCTCTCATTGATGAAAATTGAAAGTCAAGTTCGTGTTCGTTGCCAACAAGTTTGAGGTTGTTTTATGTTTTATAGTTTAAGCCAAGTTTGAGTTGGCCTGAAATTGCAGAGTCTGTCTTAGTTTGTTGTCTAAGAGTGTTTAGCTGGTTTTATAGTTTTGGTTTTTTTAAGAGTACGTTTCAACTATTATTAAAGAGTGTTTCTTTAAGAGTTAAATTATAATTGTTAGCTTTATTTAACAGTAATTTTGTTAACATTAATGTTTGAGTTGTGAATTTATTTATGGTCTTGTTAATAATGATAACGTCTTAAATTGAATATGTTAAATTCGACTAGAATTCAAATTTTGTGTCTTATTTTAAGTAAAGAGGCATTATTTGAAGTAAAAAACAAGCAAGAACGTTAACTTCGGAAGCACCGAAGCTCAAATACCCGCCACACGAAACTTTATTCATTTTCTTGAAAAAATAAAAAATAGAAGGTGAGTTTGTATAGGACTATATGTTATAGTGGCTCGATCCTTGTCACATCGGAAGCATATTTATAGGATAAAAGTAGAAGTCATTTTACACAGATTGGAGTGAATATATCCATAAATAAGAACTATTTTCATACAAAATCTGGAAAATGGGCGCTTGGTTTGTATGGGGGCTGTATAAAAAAATGGGCGTGGCACCTTTCTTTTGAAATTGGATGTCATTTAAGTGCTTTTATCCATATTTGTTGTAAATACATTCACAAATAATAACAATTTTCATACAAAAAATCGAAAAAATGGTAAGTTTGTATGGGGGTTATATCTAAAAATGGGCGTGGTACCTTTTTTCTGATATTGGATGGATGGATATTGGATTAAAAGTGTTTTTACCCGACTCATAGTCAAAACATTCATAAATAATAACTATTTTCATAGAAAAATATAGAAAAAAATGGTAAGTTTGTATGGGGGCTATATCTAAAAGTGGGCGTGGCACCTTGGTTCTGCCATACAAACTGCCTAGGAACACTAAAAAGCTTAAGTTTAAAGTTTCAGGTCAATATCTTTAAAACTTTCCGAGAAACACGCATTGCAACAGACAGACAGACAGACAGACGGACATGGCTAGATCGATTCGTCTCGTCGAGCTGATCAATAATACATATACTTTATGGGGTCTCCGATGCCTCCTTTAATGCGTTACAAACTTCCCAACAAACTGATAATACCCTTCACACTATGGTGGCGGGTATAAAAATTGTTTCAATCTAAAAAAATTAAAACATTATAAAATTAGCTGTCAATTAGTGCTGAGACAAATTTCGATACACATATATATCGATATTATATTAATATTTTGGTATATTGGTCTTTCGATATATTATATATTTTTTTTAAATTCTGGTAGCATATTTTACGAAGTTTGAAAAATAATTAAAATCAACGATATATCGATATTATCGATATCGAAAAGTATCGATACTTTTTAAGAAGTTTTATAGTCTCATTTGAGTTGCTTAATAGATCGATTCCGTTGAATTCAAGTACAAGGAATTCAAAATCTGATGTTATCATTATCAATGTTAATCAATGTTAATCTGTAGAGAGACTGCTTGGATCTAAGATTGCTTATATCAAATAGTTTAAGTAGGATTTTTTTTTTAAATCTAGCACAATGTTTCTATTTTAAGAATATTTTAAAAGTTAAAACACAACAACTTAAAGAACAAGAATCAAATTGTTCTAGATTTGAGAGCAATTGTTTTTAATGAAACGAAATATTGTTTTTGATACAAAGAACGATTGTTCTTGATACAAAGATCTATTGTTCTTCATACAAAAAACTATTGTTCTTGATAGAAAGAACACTGTTCATGACATAAAAAACAAATGTTCTTGATACAGAGAACGAATGTTCTTGATACAAAGAACAATTGTTCTTGATACAAAGAACTATTGTTCTTGATACAAAGAACTATTGTTTATGTCATATAGAACAAATGTTCTTGATGCAAAGAGCGAATGTTCTTGATACAGAGAACGAATGTTCTTGATACAAAGAACGATTGTTCTTAATACAAAGAACTATTGTTCTTGATACAAAGAACTATTGTTCTTGATACAAAGAAATATTGTTCTTGATGCAAAGAACTATTGATCTTAATACAAAAAATTATTGTTATTAATACAAAGAACTATTGTTCTAAAAAAAAAAACGTTTAATATTCTCTGAAGAAAAATTACCCCTTTTCTGAATATTTCTAAGGTCGAAATACAATATTTATTATGCTTAATTCAAAATTTTATCAAGAACCATACATTCCATTCAATGAACATTTTTCATTAGCATTTTAGTGTCCAAATTTAATAATACTTTGTGCATTTTCTCTATCCTGGCTTAGTATAACTACATAAACTCTTATAGACTCGTATATATTAAATTCTTTATGACAACACAAATTAATTAGTCGTCTATATTGGCACATCAGCCACAATATTACTACTATGCCTACACACACACACACACACACATAGGGTAAAAAGTTTTCATTTTTTTTCTTATTAATGCCTCAACGCCTCTTAAGCCTAAATGGCAGTGGCAGTATACGAAGGCACAACCAATACTACGCTACTACAGCTAACGAACCATTACAACCAATCCAATTCCAATCATGACGACGACGATAGCAAGGCAAACGAAAAAAAAATCTCGTTAGTAGCACCAGGCGAACACACAAGAGTAAAAGCAAAAGCAAAGGCAAACTATAGAGAGTGCATCAATTTTCATTTACTTATGAAAATTAATAGCATTTTCGTTTAACTTGCGCGTTGCTCGCGGTTCGTGTCAAATGACGCTGAGGCTGCTAGCTTTTACTTGCCTCCTCAAATTCGTTGCCGTTGCAACTCAATTCAGTAAAGTCGTGCGCCATCATTAATCATGCACAACATACAAAGAAACAAAAACAACTACAACAACAAATATGTTGCGCTACCCTCTGTGTATTCCTTTTAATATTTTAAATTCATCAAAAACGTTGAGTAGGTAGGAAGGTGGGTAGCGGTTTTTTCTTTTTATTGTTGGCAACAATTTCCCAGTAGCTACTTGTATTGGCAATGCCGTTGCAATATATATTTTGCATCTCTTTCTTACTGATGCTATTATGGATGGCGGCTTTTAACTTGATTCCCTTGCACTTGAGCTTAATTCATATTTAATTTATGTACTATAATTTAATTATTTTTTAAATATTGTTTTTTTTATTTATTTCACTTCATATACGATATACCTACTATTTTTCAATTGATGGAATATATTTATATGACAAATTGTTTGAATGTCATTAATGATGAAAGAGCTACACATACATTCATATAATTTTATTGTATAATATGTGTTGTGTCTATGTTATATGGTGTCTGTGTATTTTTTAATAGCATCAAACAAATTGCTGCATATATGATATATTTAATACAATTAAAAGTTGTTTTAATTTTAATTGTTGTTGAATGCTCGCATTAAAAGTGCTCTTTGATTTTAATTTAATATCATTTGTTCTCTTTTCTTTTTGAAATTATGGCAAAATTTAAATACGAAAGTACGATATTAATCTACTTTTTTTTTTTATACTTTTATTACAGTTCCACAAATGATTCCTTATAAATTGGTGAGTAAAATATATAAATAAACCATCCACATTGTGAGTTTTTTTTTTTATAATACAACAAAATTTGTACTCTTGTGTTCTCTTAAAAGCAAAAAATTAAAGCTTAAATTCATGATATACTTAGGGTCATCTTTTCAATTTAGAGTTAAGGACTAAATTGAAGTAGCCAGTTAGTGCTTAACAGGACAATGAAATAAGGACCCTTAGTTGTATATTTTAATTTTTTAAAAGTTCCAAGCAAAAAAATGTTAATGTTGCGTCAAAATCTACATAATTTTACAATATGACAATGCTATTTTTTTGTGTTCCACATTTTTTTATGTTCCACACTTTGAAATGCACACTGAGTGATAATATTTATACCGTTAGGGTAAAAATTAACACAATCCAAATTTATTTATGATACGAAAATGCAACTTTTTATGTTCCAAACTATTATATATTTGAGTTCCACAATAAAAAATCAGACTTAGTGATAATATTAGCACCATTAGAGTAGCAATGAATAAAATCCACATTTTCTTACGATATGACAATGCCATTTTTTATGTTCCACAAAAATGTTTTATGCTCCACAAAATTTTTATGTTCCACAATTGGAAAAACACATATTAATACCATTCGAATAACAACAAACACAGTCCAAATTTACTAACAATACGGAAATGCATCTTTTATGTTCCACACTTTGATTTTGAGTTTCACAAAAAGAAAATCAGACTGAGTGATAATTTTAGTGCCGTTAGAGCAACAATGAACACAGTACACATATTTTTACGATATGACAATGCTATTGTTTATGTTCCACAAACATGTTTTATATTCCACAATTAGAAAAACACGCTGAGTGTTAAAATTTATACCATAAGAGTAACAATGAACACAATCCACATTTAATTACGACGCGAAAATTATATTTTTTTTTGTTCCACAAATTTTTTTGTATGTTTCACAATATAAAAGGCTTAGTGAGGTACATTATTAGTACCATTAGAGTAACAATCAAAAAAATTCAAATATAATTACGATCTAACAATGTTTTTTTTTTATACTCCACAAATATGTTTTGTGTTACACAATTAAAAAAAGACGCTGAGTAATAATATTAATACCGTTAAAGTAACAATGAACACAATCCACATATGTTTACGATATGGCAATGCTATTATTTACGTTCCACACTATTATTTTTATGTTCCCCAATATGTAAAGCACACTGACTAATAAAAAAAATACCACGCTAGATTTAGCCAAATCAACACAATCCACAGTTGCGGGCTTCATATGAGCCGATAAACAAAGCTAAGTCAACTCAGCTTTTGTTAATGCTTTGAAATTTTTGGATGCTAAAAAAAAAAAATGAAGAAGACAGAAGAAGTTTACCTGAAACTATCAGAAGTTGTTGAATCTTTTTGAATGCAATTTCTTTAGGAGTTAATATAATATAAAAATCAACGCACATAGAATATAGTACGGCATCCTTTACAAAGTTTTGTCATTCAACAAACATTTTTCAAAGTCAAAACTCTAGCAAAATGCATATCTATTAATAAGTTAGTATATACATATAACTGCTTACGACCATGAAATGCAACACTGCACAGCAGCATCATGCAATGTGAATTGAGAAACTTGCACTAAAACAAATTCAAATAACATTGAGACAACAAATGCAAACAGTTGACAACATTGGCAAAAAAATAAAAAAAAAAAACAAAAACTAAACTGAGTTGTATTTGGATAGTACTGTACTATACAAAACTAACTAGAAACGTCGACGACCATTGATGACGCGAATACTTTTTATATATTTTATTTACTTTAACAATTTATGTACAAACAATACTTTAGTTGGCAGCATCAAGTGCAACCACATTTTCTTAAATAGATAGAAAAATAGTAAGATAGATATTTAGATACACAGATACAATGTCATCTTGTGGATGCGTTTTTTTTTTTTTAGCAGAACAACAACTTAGATCATTTTGAAGCGTGAAGAACAAAGAAAAGTAGAAGAAAAAAAAAACTAATTGATTAAACAGTGCAGCAGTAATTGCAAGACTTCAAGGAAGTATTTTAGTTCTATGATTTCAGATACTTTTTATTTTCAAGATACTTTTTATTTGCTATATTTAATATTGCCACAATCATTTCATTTAAAATTAATTACAAAACCATGCATATGCACTGATAAGCAGCAACAGCAGCAGCTGTGGTTCATTTATGAATCATTTTGTGTCAGTAATCATTACAATTGAAATATAAAGTATGACTAATCTGTCTGCAAATGATTTCAAGAGAGTTATGCAAATTACTTAGTTAATTTATATAAGATAAATAAGCAACACCTCAGCAGTCAATGAAGCCTCAGGGACAAGGTTGCTGCTGCTATAAACATTTGTAATGTATCACACAAAATACAAAGCGCATATATCAAAAGCCAAAACATTGCTGCTGCTGCAGCTGATCTTGAACCAATTCTGATTGCTGCTGCTGCTGCCATTGCATTTGTTCGAGGCTAAAAAAATTGTATGTATCTGTAAATCTATCTGCTTGCTTGTTTGTGGTTTTATTTGGTTTTGATTTTGATTTTAATTGATTTTGATTTCAATAAATTAGTAGCAGCAGCAGCAACGGCTGCAGGGCGTATGCGTAATATTTGCTTTGAATTGAATTTGTGTTACATTTTCTTTTTTTCTATCACTCTCTGCAATAGTTAACAAAGAAAATAATGCGTTTACGCATAAAAAAAATATTAAATAGAAGTAGTAGACAAAGAAGAAGAAGAAGAAGCGTTTGCATTCTAGTTAACCTTCAAAATTCAATATGCTTACATAGAACCTTGATATAAAATAGACTTTGACAACGTGCATATATATGTAGCTTTGCATGCATGCATGCCTTGTAATGATGACCAAATGCATTGCAACGTAATTGTTGTTGTTGTTGTTTTAGATAATGTTTTTGTTGTCAGAGACAGGAGCGAATTAAAACAAATTTTTTAAATAGAAAAAAGTATTTAGAATTATAATGATACAAATCAGGTACAGAGAGAGGTTCTTGTATTTTGAAAAAGTTTTAAAAAATCAAAAATTTTAAAAAAAAAAGACCTTAAAAATAAAGGCATAATTTTAAATTAACTATTTAAAGTGCAGGTTGAGACACAACTCAACTTTCTGTTTTTGCTCATCAAGAATATATATACCTTATAAGCTCTGTCATGCCAACTTACCTCCATTACATACCTTCGCTTCAATTTAAAGTAAATGTTTCATCTCTTGGATGTTGTGAATCCAACAAATTAAAGTGCAGGTTGAGCAAAAAAAAAAATGAAAATTACTCTTCCAATGATCACAAAAATACACAGAAAAATGCAAATTTTTGCGTTTGTGTGATACAAATGCTTTAAGAATATGGAACATATACTAGTATATATGACTTGTTCCACATCAAATAAGCCACATCTCTGCACAGAACAGGAAATTTTTTCAACATAATTGCTCCACTAAAAGAATTTTTTTAATTGAAGCCATTTTTGGGCGAGTCAGGCTCATTTTTGGCATGTCTGGATCTAAGTTTGTATTTGTAACTTTCTCAACCTGCACGTTTTCAATGTTCAAAAAAACAAATCCAATACATTAGAAAATGTACAAAAAAACATTATCATTTATGCTTGAAACTAGCCTTTTATTTATTATTTGCAGCCACATGGCATTTGGACAACATAAATTCTCCACTTAAACAATTACTTTTTCAACGAAACTAATTTTAAGCTGAGTGGAACTACATATAGCCTGTATACTGTCTCAACCTACATACTGTCTCAACACGCATTCTGTCTCAACCTGTATACTGTCTCAACCTGCATACTATCTCAACCTGCTTACAATTTCAACCAGCATACTGTCTCAATCTACATACTATCTCATACTGCATTTTTTTAAATTTTTTTTTTAAGAAGCTAGTTACATTATATAATTCCAGTTTATGACGCACTATTCGCCCTACTCAAGGCGCTCTATACGCACTCATACGCACCTGTTTAGTAAAACGCAAAATGTTCTTGCAAAGCATTTTAATGCGCTTTTATTCATATACTTGTTTATTTGCTCATGCCGATTGCAATTCAATTCTATGAGATACGCTGCGAGTATAAAGTTAAAACGCTCAGCGCACGCATGACGACGTGCTGACCTTATTCAATATGCGCCACATATATGTGTCTCTATTTTCATTCTATCTCTATTTTACTTTTGTTTTTCAAATTGCACAAATTAGCAACAATTGTAAACTGAAGATTACAAAATATATAAATAAAGATATACGCTTCTATTTTGTTTACATATACAAGCATTTATGAATTGTTCACGGTCAACAAGGCGTATGAGTAATTTGTACAAAAAAAAAGTAACGCATACGCAAAGCTTTAATGTTTTTTTTTTTTTTTTTTGTTCATTATTTTACTTTTATTTGTTTGTTTGTTAATCAATTATGTTCTTGTTTCTCACTGTTTATTGAGTTGTAGAATTTAAGCAATACAAATTAAAATTAAGCTAGAACAAATAACCTTAAGATACATAAAAGCGCAGCATGCAATTTATACTTGTTTAACAAATGAAGCCAATGTCAAACAAATATATAGATACTTTGCGTGTACTCTCGAATACTAACATGAAAAAAAAAAAATATGCAATACAATACATTACATGACACATGGTGACAATGTTTTTTTTTTTAAAAAACAAAGAAAAAAACAACAACAAAAAAAAGAAGAGAAAAAAATTGAGCGTAAAATAAATTGCGATACAATCTGCTCAATATATAATAAAAATCTATGTGAGTGCATTTACTCATGCACTATGCGCTATGTAAATGGCCAATGATGCGCTTTATAGCGTAGCGAATTTATATAGTTTTGATATTATTTAATGTTTATGTTACATAAATTGGCATAAAACACACAAAAATAGAGGCAAATGCAACTTAAAGTACTGCATCGGTTAACTCGATTAACGAATATTATCGAATCAAAGTCGAATCGAGCTGATGAACCGACAAACCGAATATTTACTCGGTTGAATCGAGTTTAACTCTAAAACGATTATCGGAATTTTCGGTTATCCGACCGAGCTCAATCGTTTTGTTTGATTGTATCGGTTAACTCGATCAACGAATATAATCGAATCGAAGCAGGCTCGAACCGATGAATCGAATAGCCGAATATTACTCATTTAATCGGAATTTTACTCTTAAACGATTTTCCGAATTTTCAACTGTTCGATTCAAGCTAATCGTTTCATTTCATCGTATTATTTAACTCGATCAACGAATATAATCGAGTTGTAGCTGACTCAAACCGATGAAACGACATACCGAATATTTTACTCGAAATTTAACTCTTAAACGTTTATTCGAATTTTCTGTTATTCGATTAAACCTAATCGTTTCGTTTTATCGTTTTGGTTTACTCGATCAACGAATATAATCTGAGTCATAGCGGACTCAAGCCAAAGATTTATTCGATTAATCAGATTATTTACTCGCAAAAACGATTAATCTGAAATTTCGGTTATCCGTCCAAAGCTTATCGCTTCGTTTGATCGTATCGGATTACTTGATATATTTGAGTCATACGAATATAACGAATAAAATCGAGTCATAGCCGAATCGAGCAGTTGAATCGAACTAACTCAACGCCCTGATTTTTCTCCTATATTCACTCGCTTAAACGGGTTAACTCTGAAAAGATTATCCGAAGTTTAGGTACCATATTTTTTTTCAATTAACCGATTTCGGATATTGGTTACGTCATACCGAGTATCCGATTAATTTAGCTGAGTTACTCGACTCGATTTTAATCGTAATCGAAATACTCGACTCAATTCGTAACGAAGTGAAACGAGTCGAGTTAAAACGATTATTTGCCCAGCTACTAAATTGAGTTACTCGAATCGGTTTCATTTCGAGTTGGTATTCGATTTAATGATTCTCATATCAAATACAATTTTAATGTGGCACTCCCACTGTTAACTGCACTGTTAATATTTAACTAAAAACCAATCAAGCAACTCTCGTTACTCATATCTCTTCGCTATATGAGTATGTATAACGCTGCATGTCTACGAGTATCTGTCAGTACGTCCGTCCGCTGGTCCGATTGTCTGTCTGTCCGCCATCTGCCTGCTACACTGCATATAAAAATATTTTTTTAGTTTTTATCTAGCATCATATCAGCGTCACATTGGTCACGACACAATATGTCGTCTTTTATATTGCTCATTTTTGCACTGTAATATTTTATTTTTTATTTTTTACGCGCAACAATATCAAAAAAAAAAGGAAAATAAATTGCGCTACTGTTGCCGCTGTCGGCTTTTAAAAAAATAATGCTTGCGTCATTTTAAACGCTTGAGTCAAGTAGCACACTTCTAAATATATTAAGTATTATTCGCTACAACTGATTTTACTAATTTATCTTTCAGTACGTCTGTCTGTCTGTCTGTCTGTCTATCTGTCTATCTACTTTATGACTCACGCTTTCATGCATAAGAAATATATTTTAAGTCAAATTTTTTGCAATGAATTTATTCAAGGATTATGCTTATAAATATTTTTTTATCCTATTTATATTGTCAGCACATTAATCATAATTTAATGTTTATCACAAGTTTTCAGTTAAGCGCAAAACATAATCGCTTACAGCACTACAATTGCTTTGATGGCGTTTCAGTAGCATTTTGGCAAAGTGTTGAAATTTATTTTTTATATTAGATGCCACGCGTCGATAGTTCGAATGCCTCACAGTATTTTGTTATATTTTATCAAAAAAAAAAATGAACTTAATAAATAATTTATATTGTCTGATCAAATTTATGCACAAAGTTTTTATTTTTTTCTAAATTTATAGCATTTTTTATTGAATTGATTTTTTTTTAAATATATTTTAGCAAAACAAATATCAGATTTGCATTGCAACTAAATCAAAATTGAATACTGAAAAATTAAAATTTTTAAATGATTTAAAAATTTAAAAGAAATACATTTTAATTTTTAATGAAATTAAAAGTTTTTAAAAGCCAAAGCATTGCCAGAGTTTTTGCTAAACATTACTTTTAAATGCAGGTTGAGACAGTGGAAATTATTTATAACAAAATGACGTCGAATTTAAATTTTTTATTTATTTCTTTGAATTGCTGAGATTTCAGATTAATTTATTTATTTATTTATCTATTTTTTTTTTTTTAGTAGCATCTTTAAAATGCAAAATGTCACATTGTATCTCAACCTGCAGCCCCCTTTTTATTTTTTGAATTTTTTTGTTAATAGAACGATTTTAAGTATTATAAAAACTTTGTAGATATGATATTAGTTTCATCGTTCTTGTTAACTAAATACACCAAAAATAACTGACTGTCTCAACCTGCATTCAAATTTACTATAGCTCAAAAACATTTTAAATATTTTAATAACAATTTTCTACAAAAGCTTTAATTTTTTATTTAAAAAAAAAAACGTTTATAAAAACATTTTAACATGCAATCAAATGCATTTAGTTTAAAATTTAGTGTTGGCAAATAAAATTATTATGTGATTAGCGACTGTGACTTGAAAATTGCAGTGACTGCAAACAGTGAAAAAATCACAGTTCACGAAAAAAAAAACAATCAGCGATTTCACCCACAAAATCGACGGTGACTGAACTGTTTCGCTACACTTACACCACAACATTTTTGTTTTAGTTCATTAAAAAAATAAAACACTATTCTGTCGTTTGTTTATCTTTCTTGTATAAAAAAGTATCACATTTCACTTCGATTTCTTCTCAGATTTTTGTTGCATTTAAGATTTCACATTAAACGCTTTCAGTGAATTGCACTTTTTGACGAATCAAGTGATTGGCAAATGTACCAGCGAATTTGTACAGGTTCGGTGTTCAATCGAATAAGAACGATTCGCGAAGCGTGATAAAATCACCAATCACTGATAAATGAACAGTTTCACTGTTCGCGAAAGTGGATAAACAGAATCGCCGATAACTGAACATGTTCATTAATGCGCAAGAAAATCA
This sequence comes from Leucophenga varia, assembly GCA_018903435.1. Taxonomy (NCBI): domain Eukaryota; kingdom Metazoa; phylum Arthropoda; class Insecta; order Diptera; family Drosophilidae; genus Leucophenga; species Leucophenga varia. The sequence continues at coordinate 185,405 of JAEIFJ010000029.1, forward strand.
CCAATCACTACTTTCATTCGCAGTGCAACAATGCGATATTCAAATCACTGTGAAAAAATCACCGAAAGTAATTTTTTTGCCAACACTATAAAAATTTACAAACTGTACCCAAAAAAAAAGAAGAAAAAAAATTATTTTCAACAATTTCTAAAGTTAAATATTAAAAAAAAAGCGTAAAAGCAAACAAAATTTCATTACACGCCATTTGCAATTTTATTTTCCTGTTAAATATTTTTTCCCATTTCCCATTTTGTTTTCGCTACTATAGCGCGCTCACATTTCACTTTCAACTTTTCAGAACGGCTAAACTTAATTATCCAACATAAATTGAAGCGTACTACAAAAATTATTACGCTTCCGTTCTTCTTCGTGTTGCTTTCTACAATTGTTGTTGTTGTTGTTGGCATTAAGAAGACGTAGCAAGAAGAAAAAAAAAAAAGTTTTTCTTCTTTTTACAATTTTATGTAAAAATTAAGTGTACTTCTACATTTTAATGGTTTTACTATATAAATTTTACACTCCTGCAACCGACTTTATCTGCATTTCTAGATAGAAAGAGAAAACATTTACAAAAAAAAAAAAAAAATAATAAATAATAAAAAAAAGAGAAAGTCTTTCTTTGTATTTGCCGCAGGAAATTTACAAAAGCAAATGCACACAACAACACGGCGTATGAGTAACAAGCACAATTTGTCGCTATCAAACGCCTGCGAAAACAAAAAAAAAAAAAATATATTTTTAAACTAGTTTTCATGTAAAGAAAATAGGCAAAAAGAAAAATATTAATAAAAAATTTAAAAGCAAAACGTTTGAAGTAAGCGTATTCTTGTGGCATACCACAACGCAGCATCTTTAACTTCCGTTGCCAGAAGGCACGTACGTACACAGATGCCTACATATGAGTACATATATGCAGGTGCTGAATACCACTCCGAATGTGTAGCTTGGGTTTTCTTTGATGGAATAGTGTACTATATACGACACATATACGCATGTAGTTGTATTGTATTGAATATGAAAGAGGGAACACAATACAGTATGTGTGTGTATTTGAAATGAATGGAGTACCTACTTTTTTGATGCTATTTTTTGTTTTTTACTTTGTATGACATATATATTTTTTTTACTTTTGAAAAAGATTTTATGCCATAAAACGGTGTGAATAAATTTTATATTAATCAATATTTAATCAAAACATTGCTTATTTCAGTACTTATTTGCAAAATATGCTGCAATGTATTCTAATTAGTTTAGATTTTATAACTGCATAATTTTAACGCATAACCGTTTCATAACCGGTTCATAACCGTTTCATAACCGTTTCGTTTTATTTATGCTATAACATAAACAGTTACTTTTTTCATCGAATTTTGTCAAAAATGCAACTGAATCTTGTCTATAACAGCTTTTAACGCAGCACATTCAACTTGAACAAAAATTTTTGTGGAATATTTGTTAGCATTTAGCAATTCTAGTTAAAATAAGCTGAAATGTATACTAATTTGTTTAATTTTTAAAACTGCATAATTTTAATGCATAACCGTTTCATAACCGGTTCATAACCGTTTCATAACCGTTTCGTTTTATCTATGCTATAACATAAAAATTCACTTTTTTCATAGAATTTTGTCAAAAACGCAACTCAATCTTGGCTATAACAGCTTTTAACGCAGCGCATTCAACTTTAACAAACATTTTTGAGGAATATTTGTAAGCATTTAGCATTTTTAGTTAAAATAAGCTGTAATGTATACTAATTAGTTTAATTTTTATAACTGCATAATTTTAACGCATAACCGTTTCTTAACCGGTTCATAACCGTTTCATAAACGTTTCGTTTTATTTATGCTATAACATAAAAATTTACTTTTTTTCATACAATTTGGTCGAAAAAGCAACTTAATCTTGGCTATAATAGCTTTTAACGCAGCGCATTCAACTTTAACAAACATTTTTGAGGAATATTTGTAAGCATTTAGCATTTTTAGTTAAAATAAGCTGTAATGTATACTAATTAGTTTAATTTTTATAACTGCATAATTTTAACGCATAACCGTTTCTTAACCGGTTCATAACCGTTTCGTTTTATCTATGCTATAACATAAAAATTAATTTTTTCCATATAATTTGGTCAAAAACGCAACTCAATCTTGGCTATAACAGCTTTTAACGCAGCACATTCAACTTTAACAAACATTTTTGTGGAATATTTGTATCTTCATTCGAACTAACCCAACTAAAATTAAAAATACCAATGAGCTAATCAAAAAAAATTAACCAGTTTATCAATTTTGACGTATATATTCTCAAAGCGTATAGATTAGTTCTTTTTACATTAACTTTTACTCAATCAATGGGTACAAAGGTACAAAACTACAACTCTATTAAATATTAAAGTTATTTTGTCTTTGTCGATTTGCTTTTACAGCAAACTGTTACCTGTCACGTTTGACTCTGAGGACTACTAAATCTACTATAAGTATTACCAAGCACAGAACAGCACATGGCATACAGCAGCACAGCGTCACAGACACAAACGCTAAATAGAAATTGAGAACGCCAAAAGCCAGTCAGCCAGCACGCAAGAAAAAAAAATATGCAGAAAGAAAAGAAGAAACCCCAAGGAAACTGAGTTGTAAGCGCCGACTTAAAATCAAAAGCACTTGTCAAAGTCTGCTTAGTGACTACCTGTTCGGTAAATGTTGATGTTGCTGGTGGTGGTGGTGGTTACTTATGTTGGTTTGCTGGCGTTCACCTTTGCGAATTGAATTTCGTTGCATTGAAGGACTTTTATTTTATTTAAAAAAAAAAAACGAAAATAAGGTTTACCAAAGTAAGAACGACGAACTTATAAAAGTTATATACTATATATATATAGTCGTAGTTATGTGAGTATGCCACCTTGAGTTGGTTTACTTTGTCACCGATATGTTTTTCTTTGGATTTTTATGTCAAGAACACAAATATAGATGCACTCTAAAAGGTGAGCATGTGATTGTTGCATGTCGTTTTATACATATAGTACGCATTTATAGTTGAAATTTGCTGCTTTTCCTTTTAGCGGAAGTTATATGGGAAATTTTATACGATTTTATTTTATTTATTTTTTTTCTACAGTTGTAAAAGTTTTTCAATGCAAGAAAGTAAAATAAATATGGAGAAAAAAAACATTAATGCATTGAATGTCATATTAAAAGGTGTTGAATTTTACACATCACTGACAAATGCAATAAATAACTTATTTATTTAAATAATTTATTAATGCTTGAGTAGTTATTTTTGTAAAAAAAATGCGAAATTTTAACAAAAATTTATTAAAATAATCTTTAATTTGTTTAATTTTGAAAGCTGCATGATTTTAAAGCATAACCGTTTCATAACCGATTCATAACCGTTTCATAACCGTTTCGTTTTTTACATGCTAAAATGATAAAAATAACTTTTTTGTTTAAATTACTGCAAAAACTCAACACAATCTTAGCTATAATAGCTTTTGATGCAGTACGTTCAACTTTTTCAAAACTGTTAGATTGCATTTTTCAACACTAAACACTTATATAGCTTCATTACACCAAAGCACATGTTACCAACACTCGGTTGAACTTAGACAGTGCTCAAACAAAGATGCAAACACTTGAAATATTTCCACATAAGCGCATTTAACCGCAAGCACAAAAAAAAACGAAATGTTTTTTTTTTTTTTTTTTTTTTTTTGAAAAGCAACAATGCAGCTAGGAGTAAAGCGGCAAAGAACACACAACTATGTACAACCGACAACTCTAGACTTTCTTTTTTTTTTTTCTTTTATGTGGCCAAATTGTGCAGCTTCATTTACCAGCAAACAAAACGCACAAGTGCCAAAGAAAATAAAACCTCTGTCGCACTTTTTGCTACAGAAGACAGGACAGGAAATATAGCAGACATGCTGCATGCAGTTAGGATGCAGGAAACTCAATTTGAAATCACACACACACACACACACAAACATAGATGTAAGTAGCTAAACATTTGTTGTAAACCAGTGTTGTACAGTTGCAGCAATCGAGTGCCGGAAGTGCTCAACGCTTTTTGTCTGCATTTGGTTGAATGCTTTTGCTACGTCCAAGACTACTCTACTACATAGTAGCCTACTCGTTCCTTGTCTATCTATCTGTCTGTCTGTCTCTCTAACTATTTCTTGAATCCATCTAACCAAGTAGTTGTTAAGGCTTTGTGGTTGGTCGGTCTGTAAGTAGGCACGTTTACATTGCATGTATCCATATACAGCTCAGAGCAAATTCATTCCAAATCTTGAAGGTGTTTGATTAGTAAAGTAAAAAAAAAAAAAATACTAAAAAAAAGTAATTGTAAACTCTTCCATGCACATGTTCGTTCTACCATTGAAATACTGAGATTGCTTTTTCTTTTACTTTCATTACTCGTTGGTATACATAGCTACATACATATCTCACAAACATAGCAAATATGGTTGCTTGTCTAGTAGCAAATCTCTTTGGTCAATATTTGTACATATTAAGTTGCTATTGCAGCATTTGTGCTTGTTGGCAGTTAGATTTGGGAAAAGTTCAACTCAGTTTTAAGTAATACTATGAACTTTACACAAAATAACTAGAGATTTAATTAGCTTGATTGCAATTTGTTGTAAGCTGCTTTTTTGGCAAGATTTAAATCTCTAAGTAAATTGTAGAAGAAATGCACTAATAAGGTAGCAAAGTTTAGTTTCTTAGTATGAACATCTTAAAAATAATTAGAAAGAATGAAAATAATAAGAAACCAGCTAAAATAATTAGTTATTTTTTAGATTTATTTGCATAAAATGCCAAATAATTTTAAAGTAAATTGTAGAAATATATCCTATTTAACTTTATTTATGATTTAAACACATAACCGTTTCATAACCGGTTCATAACCGTTTCATTTTTTTGCATTAAACGCATGTGCGACCATAACAACATCATTACAAACGAAAAAAATGCATGCCAGCTTAAAAATAATGAAGCTTTTAACTTTAAATTATTCCAAAAGCTTGGAACCATTTTTCTGAATTTCAACAAAACAATTTAAATCTGATACGACAACATTAACCGCAATCATATTGCTTAAAATTCATTTGAATTTCTTAATTTAAGACACACAACCAAACACAAATTTTACAAAACAATATTCAAAAAGGACATGTTGTAGCTCACATCATGTACACAAAATACCAGCACGAAATATAGAAAGCAGTTAGCTGCTTTCAACACAATCAAGACAAATGCTACTTAAAAATTTATTTGCGACACGTAAAGCAGCCACACGTTTTAGGCTACACACAAACACACACACACACACAGCAAAGGAAAGAAAAGGACAATCAATATTTAACACTTTACAGCTAAATTGTATAAATAAAAAAAAATGGAGCAAGAAAATATATAGAAAAAAAAAAAAACAGTATAAAATAAAGGAACCAACGAAAATGTGAAATGTGAAAATGTTGTGGTCACGCATTTTTTCTCTTTTTTGGTATTTTTTTTTTTTTCACGCTTTACATGAAACGCTACAACAAAATTTTGTGACATTATGCTTTTGACATGTGTTTGAGTGGGTGTATATATGTAGGTGGTATTTATTTACATACATCTATGTGTGTATTTGAGTGTATTAATATTGGCAGGACATGCGTTCGTTGCGACAACGCGTTAAAGCATAAAAAGGGGTGAATGATTCACTCCCATCATCCAATCACCACGAATACAACAACTCAGGCACGCACTTGACATTTTATACGCAGTCGAGTGATTGTCTGTCTGTCCTATCTATCTGACATGGACAGGATATAACAAGTTTCTGTGTGGGTATTTCATAAGGATAACGGTGTACTGTCTGTCTGTCCGTCTGTCTGTTTATTCTTCTGCTTGATAAAACTTTTTGCAAATAAATAAATAAATAAATATTCGAATACCGAAAATGAAAATACGCATGAAATGAATAATATACGTTGAGAGTAAATGATTTAAAAAGTTGACATATACACACATAGTTGTGCCTAGTAAATGGGTTAAGGATATACTGCATGCGACTCGGTGTTGCTCGGCATGCCTGTGGTGTTGTTTTTTTTTTTTTTTCTCTTCAGTTACCGCTTATTGAGTGCTATAGATTCGGTTTTATATATTTATTTATTTTTCTACGTCACTTGCCGTTTAATGGCTAGAGGACTAAACGACTAAAGGACTTAAACTATAGTATTGTACTTGTATACGTCATTGTCTGTGGCATTTAATTGTTTGTGTATGTGTCTGTGTAAGTGTGTGTGGACATTTTAAGTGTTTGCATGCGAGTGACCGTGTTAAAAGCTTGTTTAAAAACAACAAAAACAACAACAAAAAAATGCGTAAAATTGTTTAAACTGTAAATGATGCGTTAAGCTGGGCATTGTTCTTGAAGTTATTTTAATTGGAAATTGATATTGACATATAAAAAATATTCGTAAAAGATAAACAATTGGTTTTTTTGCATGGAGTTAAATATATTTCAATTGATTCGCTATTGGGTACAAGTTTATTTTTAACTACGGAATTTATGGTGTCACACGATAGATAGTTTGTGTTATGTGAAGAGCTAGTTGCCTATTTTCGTTTCCGTATAGCTTGCAGAACTGTTTGATTTGAGTTTTTGCATGTATTTTTTTATTTTTATAGTTAATAATGTTATTCGCATTCGCCCAATGCAAAAAAAGTGAAACGGTTATGAACCGGTTATGAAACGGTTATGTGTTAAAATATTTTATTTTTAATAAATAAACTATATAAACCGAATTTTCATTACTTTTATATAGAAATGCTTATTTTGCAAATATAAATTTTAAAAATATTATTTTTTATGCTTTTAAAAAACGGTTGATATTTAATAAGTTCGGATAGATTACTGTAAGGCACAACAAATCTTGCCTCTTCATATAGTCACTAAAATTGATGAAGATACAGCCTTTTTAAATGTCCATTTGTCTATCCGAAACTAGCCTCTCATATTTTAACCAATATACTAAAGGCCTGATATGCGTAATTTTTATAAATAACCCTCAACAAAAGGTGTCTGTTTGCGTTTAAATACAACAAAAAACTCTTATCAAAGAAACCGTTTTTACTGAAAAAATTTTGATGGAATAACTTTTAGAGCTGTCCGCCTGTTAATACTTTTTGAGAGCATAAAAATTTAAGTAACAAAAAATGTATTTTAAAGTAAATAAACACTTTGTAAACTGCAATAAATTTACGCTTAAATTTTATGCTTATTGCACGTTAAAATTTATAGCAAAATGACTTGAATTTCAAAAAAACAAAATAAAGAAAATCATAAATAAACAGCATTAATCTGCTGCTTAAGATCTACAAAAAATGATCTGTTTTAGATGTCATAAATCTTAAAAGAAATAAAAATTTATTACTTAATATGAATTGCTCTTTTTTTGTTGCTGTAGTTACTCTTTAGTCCTTTACAGTTTAATGGCAACTCTAAATGTTTTTATTTTATTATTTAGCATTAACACTGCTGCAAAATAGTGTTAAATAACATAAAAATGTTAATTAACATAAATACGATTTAACAGTATTTTGTTAACACTAACAGCAACAAAAGAAAACGAAGCTGTTGAAAAATAACAGAGCAACAACAACAACAACGAATAGCATAGCAGAAAAGTAACCATGGCGGCCACAACAACGGACACGACACTTCTTCATTTGCTGCTGCTTTTGCTGCTGTTGGTTTTGGATGCTGCGCTGCTGCTGCGAAACGCTACGAACGCTGCTTTTCTTTTTTCTCTGCTAAATTTACTCAGTTGTTGTTGGACCGTAAGAGTGTAAAGTTGTGCATAGCGCATGGCGCGTATTGTGTGTATGAATCAGAAAGTAAAAGCAACAAACAAAAGAAATAATAAAAACAAAGATAACAAATGTACAGTGGTGCAAACAAGTTAAAAATAATAAAAAAAAACATACTAAACAAAGAAATTGAGTTACATATGTACTCGTGTGTGTGTGTGTTTGTGTAAAAAAGCCGACTACAACATCATAATTATCAATAACGGCAAACATCATTATCAACAGAAACTCCTGCATTGGTTGTTTTTTGTTGTTGTTGTTGTTCTGATTATTGCATTATTCTTTATGCACATTGTGTGCGCGTGTGTGTGTTTCGTGTAAGAAACAAAAGCCAACAAAAATAAAAGAAGCAGAAGAGTACGCACACGTGCTTTAGCATAAGTGTAAGTGAGAGAGTACTATATATAAAATGTATGACTAAGTGTATTGTTGTCTGTTGCGCGGGGGCGTGGGGGTAGTAGTTGCGTCTGATGCTTATTGGGGTTGACAGTGGTATTGTTGTATTACAACAACAAAAACAATAACAGCATTAATAACAGCAGCCAACATTATCATCATCATCTTCATTGTCGTTGCTGTTATTGTTGTTTTTGTTGTTGTTGTCGTAAAGTTCTTTGACTGTTAATTTGCATGCAGACATTTTTATAGTTATTTTTTTTCTTCTTCTATTGCTGCAGCATACTTTTAGGGCTGCTATTTATAGTGAATATTTTATTGGTAAAATTCTGGTTTTTATTCAATTTGAACCTTTTTATTTTATTTTATATGGGTACGTGTTGTTGTGTGTGTTTTATAGACATATTTTTTTTTTTTTGTGTTTGAGCCATTACTTTGCATTTCAATTCATATTTTCTTAATATTTTTTTTCTAAACAATCGCTTTGTATTCTTGTTATTTGACTTTATAAATTTTTAAAATTTTTTAAAATATTTATTTCATTTAACTTATGTGTAGCATATGGGTCGGTATATATATATGGGACACTCTTTCTCAACGCGAGACCCCCTTCACCCAAAATATTGTTCCAATAGGAAATTACTACAACTTTCAAAAGCTGTACTTGTGGTACTTTTTTAAATGCAGATTGTTAAATACAAAATGACGAAAGATTGAAAAAATATTGCCCATATTCAGCTAAAAACGATTTTCTTTTTTTTTTTTTTTTTTGCTAACCTAGAAGTCTGACTATGTTTGTCTTATAATTTTGGGGTCGCTGAATTCGAATATTTTATGCATTTTACTCTATCGTTTTTGGTTTTAGACCAATTAAGCCATGTCCGTCTGTCCAAATTTTTTCATTTTGTCCTAAAGTCTGAAGAATTTGTCCGATAAGGTTACACAAATAATTTGCTTGGTTTTAAAATATTAAAAGGAATTAAGAACCTAAAGCTTTTCTCGTCACCCCTAAGCTTAATTGGTCTCAACAGCGTATATCATATCCTTTAGGTCAGAACAAAAATTGTTTGGACAGACAGACAGACGGACTTGTTTGAATTGGTAAAAAACATGAAACAGTGCAGTAAAATGGCTACCATTGCAAATTTAGTGCCCCAAAGTAAGACAAAAACAAGAAAGAACTTTGAAGTCAAGTATACTCGACTGCAAGATACTCTGTACCCAAACTTTATGTTCCTTAAGTTAAGTCCTATCGTTGTAATAAAGATTACTGTATTGGATTATCAAGCAAAAACTTAAAAAATGGCTAAATTTTTATAGGAACTATACCTTTGGTCCTACCCATTTTAGGATATTTTTATTTAGATTATCCTAAGCATAATTTATACTAGATTTAGACCTCCTAGAATAGGAAACAATGATGTTTTTATGCAAAAAACACAAAATTTTGTGATAGATTTGTAGGAGGGGTACCCCTTAGCCCGTCTCAGGAGGGAATAAGAGTCAAATATAGAAGCTCTATCTCTTATAGTCTCCGAGATAATCGTTTTCGTACGGCAGACAGCAGGACAGACGGGTTAAAAATCCAAACAAAATTGTAAGAGATTGATTTAAAGCGACGCCTAAAAGTTGACTTCGAAAATTAACTAAATAAAAATAGGTTGACTCAAGAAGATTCTGACAAAACTGACTTTCTCAACTTGCATACATATTATTTTTGTTCAAAATGCAAAAGCTGCACTGCTTGTAGTGAAATTTTAAGTAATCCTGAGACATTTTTTTTTACAACGTGTCACTGACTTAACAAACTTCTCTCCTAGTTGCTACCTTACTTTCGAAAAAAATAAGAGATAAGTCATTCCAACCAACTAAAAACTCCACACACTACTTATGAAACGTTTCTGATGAACTTTAAAAATAATTTAACACGAAAAAAAAATATATTTTTATAAAATATTTATTACAACTGACATGGCGTATGCGTAATATTTCTTTATAAATAAAACTCATGCCATGCATTTAAGTAGCAAAACATATTGCGACATATTGCTTCAAGTGAAAAATAAAACAAAAGCAACGTCAATAAGTTTTGCATAATATTAAAGCCAAAGTGTAAACAAATTATTGAAAATTACGGCATCAATAAAATAAATAAAAAAAAAATATCTTAAAAATAAAAAAAAAAAAAAAACAAAACAAACAAAACAAAACAAGTCCAACCCAAATGCAATCAAAAAGTTTTTGTGCACATAAACTTAATTTTAGTAGCTTCCGTTGCAGTTTCCTTATTAAAGTTTAAAGCAGGCAAAATGACGACGACGACCAAACGGAAGTTATGCTCAACTTCCGGACAACTTTGAACTTTTGCAAAATGGCGTCTGTTGATAGCGGTAAATCGACTAAATAGCAATGAAGTTGAAATTGCTAAACAACTGAAAAACGGAAAACCCCCAAAAAAAAAGCACAAAACGATGCAAATACTTTGAAACAAAAAAAGAAAAGCACACAGGAAACGTGTACGAATGAAAATAGCAAATAAAGTAAAAAATTCTAAAAGAAAAATCTTTAATTTCTTTTAAATATTTTTTTCCGTTTTTTTTTTTTTTTTTTTTTTTTTGTTCTACGCCTACTTTTGCGACTATTTCCTTTTTTTTTTTTTTTCATTTCCGTCACTCGCACTTAAAAAATTTTAAATAATTTTTTTTTCACCAAATAAAAGTTTTGCTGTTTCTTCGCTTTATGCTGCTATTTTTGTTTTTTTATATTGTCTACGCTTTTTGTTTTTGTTTCTTTGCCAACTACTTGCAACCATTTTTTCTTTCTTTTATTTCTCCATTAACTTTATGAAAAACAAAAAAAGAAAGAAAATCACTGCAAAATGGCTGCATAAAAGTCGAAATGGATTTTTACGTGACAAATCTTTATTTAATTTCAAAAATGCGAAATAAACTTTGACGTTTGTTGAGATTTATGTGAAAGCAATACAAACAAAGTGACAATGAGAGAGGCGTGTTCTATGTCTTCCTCGTCGTCTTCTTCGTTGTTCTTCTTCTTCTTCTACTTATGGTGTCTTCATGGTGTTACAATGCTATATGAAGTGGTTCTTGTTGTAAAAGTTTTGCGTGCAAAAATACTTTGAAAAGAAAGTTTTGCCTTTTGTACCATTTACGTTTTCATATCTGTTTTGAATATCTTAAATTAAAGTTTAAGTCTTTTATTTTTTGTACTTAATTTTGTATTAACTAATTTTTGTCTTATTCGCTTTCTCTTTACAGTTCACATGCGATTTAAAGACTAGCACGGTAAGTTATGCCTAAAAGTAGGCAATAATAAAAATTTTTGTTTTTAATTTTGTGTCATTGTGCAATAGTGTAAATGTGCAAGTGTAAATATTTAAATTGAAGTTAACAGGTTTTCATGGAATTTAGGGAAAAAATAATTCTTGTTACTTTTCTTGGCATGATGTTAAGAATGTAGTATAAAAAAAAAAAACATTGATGCAAAGTTTATTAGCATGTGTATAGCTCTTTCCGTCTGTCCACTTTCCGACCATCCATTCCATGCCACATAAAATTTATTATAACGAATACTACAATGATTCCAGCTATCAAACTTGAAATTTATATTATTCTGAATACTTCACAGAAGAGTTTATCTGGGACGTTGCTGAATTTTCTAGAGATTTTATTGTTGACTGTTTTGTAAATCATATAAAAAAAAAATGTTGGTTTTATAGATCTTAGAAAATTTGAAATTACAAGTAGCTGGTAGTGTTAAGTTAGAATGGCCTAGGCAAATTCTCACGACGTCACCTAGGTCAGAAAGGCCCATTGTGATACCATATGATCCCTCTTTTATACGCTCCTACTCGAAACAGCTCGTTTTCCTTATGAAGGCGGCTACTGCAACAATCTTGACTGATGCAATCTCCGCCAGACTATTTAAGAACCGGCCTACAAACTGCGGTAAACCTTATTATTCCAAGGGCTGGGCAGTGACAGAGAAAATGTTCTACTGTCTCCTCCTCTTCCTCATTTCTACAGCTGCTACAGAAGTCATTTATTGCTACCCCTAGTCGGACGGTATGTCTTCCCACCAGGCAGTGTCCCGTGAGAGCTCCAACGATAATAGATAGAGTCTGTCTATTATGGCGCATGAGTTGGGCTATTTGTTTAGTGTTATACTCTGGCCACATAAGTTTCGAGATTCTACATTTGGGATTTGTGGTCCACCTAGTCTCTGCCAGTCTGATTAATTCCTCTTTCACTTGCAGCTTCAGAGAGGCCATGGGAATTCCTGTCGAACTCCTCCCCTCTTGGTGACCCGGAAACCATGTGAGGCAAATATCCCATTGCTCAGCCATCTCGTTGAGAGATGTACGGCACTGGGAGATAGTTTTATATGTGTTATTGTAAGAGTCAAGTGCTTTCAAGGCAGCCCGAGTATCCGAGAATACCTGAGAGGTGCCCTAGAATTGGAATGACTTAATGTATAGCGATCGTTTGAGCTTGAAAAACGCTGCTGTGATCGGGAAGTCTGAAAGATTCTAAAATCTATAGGTTCGTGGAAAAGATACCTCCTCCAATCCTTCCTTCGGTTTGGAACGGCTGATGTCTCCCTAACTCTCATAGCTGTGTTCCTTGCCAGTTCTTTGGCTATAAGATAGCTGGTAAAAAATATAGGAAAAAAATTATAGATTTTAATTTGAATTTCGATTGGAATTCGTTTCGAATTTCATTGAAAGAGATTTCAGTGACACTCCAGAAGAAAATTTCCGTAAAACCTTCAAATTTCTTTTTTGTTTGGCATTAATTTAAACGGATCTCCCGAACAATACAGATATAAAATTTGCAAATAACTTAATGCTATTTTTTTTTTTTTTTTTTTTTAAGAAAAACTGCAAAATTAAAATCTGTGTCATTTCAAATATGACGAGATTTATGCCTGCTTTTATTTATATACAGTTTTCTACATAAATAAGACAGACGGACAGACAACTAATCTAGATGTCAGTTAAATAAACCACAATAAAATGTAACGTACCGCAGAATATATTTAAAACAAGTAACGAGCGGAAATGCACACAAAAATGTAATGTAATGAAATAGTTCAGCATATGTCAATTTTAAAATGCCAAAATATTTTGCGTGTAAATAACACGCGACGGAATTTGTGGTTGGCAAATATTATGGAAAATAATTTTGATACAAAAAAAGGAAAGCAAATATATGACTAATTAAAATATGCACGTGCATAAAAATATAGGAAAAGTGCGCTACAAAACGAGATACATTAGGCAAATTATTTATTGAAGCATCATAAAAAAAAAAAAAAAACTTGCAACATTTTTGTGCTTAATTAGTGCCATTTTGTAGCAGCAGCAGCGGCATTGTCGCCATCGTCATCATCATCATTGCAATTTGTATTATTATAAACATTTTTGCAGCTCTGACACTTTGAAAAAGCTGTGTACTGCTGCTGCGACTGAGGCACTTACAACTCAAGCCGGCAGGCAAGCATGCATATTCTCGCTCGCTAGCTCGTCCATTCATTCATTCTTCCTTCCTTCCGTACTTTCATGTTTCCTGACTGTTTCCTGTGCAAGGCCGTCATTGGTTTCCGGTTTGCCATACTCTCAACAACAACAACAACAAAATACAATTCAACTCAACTTGAGTTGCAACAAACCAACCAAACAAGCAACCAACAAGCAACAACAGTGCACAACTTGACGCAATGCCTTCCTTCCCATACATTCAAAAAAAAAATATTTTTCGTAGATTGCTACAATAGCGCATTGACGCTGAATGACTGAACTGAACTGAGCTGCATTTGAGCCTTTTAAACTTTTCATTAAATTTTATTTTATTTACAAAAATTTTGAAGGTTCTTTGCTTGGTTTGCTGTTAGCTAGCTAGCTCGCTGGCAGGGAATTGGTTTGTTGGCTGTCAGTCTGTTTGTCGTTTTCATTGCCGTCATCGTCGTCGTCGATGTGGTATAGTGGTTCTGGCGCTTTGCCTTTGGATTTTAAATTAAGAAAAGTGTTACTACAAATTAACAGCAATAATAACAACAACAACAAAAGCGAAATCAGTGAAATGTAAATAGCAAAATATAGCAAAAAAACTATTTTTTTGCAAAATTTATTGCCTGCTTTTAGGCGAATTTCCAAATGTTTATTTAACTAATTTATTATTTTTATTTTATTCAAATCTTATTTTTTTCGTAAATTAAATGCGCATCCTTGGCATATTTAGCTAGTTTTATGTATTTAAATGTTTTTCCCCTCAAATGGTGTACGGCAGCTATTAAAGCTTGAAATAAAAGTGCTTGAGGTATATTAAATTTTTTTTTTTTTTAAGTGTTGCCTTTTAAGTTTAATTAACTTGCAGTGGCAGCATATAAATTGGATTTGAAGTACTTGTGAAAACATATTAATGGTATTCACGCTTCAGTTGTCTATTGCAGATTATAATTAACTAAAATATATTTTATTTAAAGGTTATTTTTAGACATGTAAATTTAGTACAACTCAGTTGTAGCAACTAGAACCTTGCGCAAGTGGATGCTCGAATGAAACCGTTTCCAATAACTTAAATCGATTCGTTTGAATTCGGTACGATTCGACACGAGTATATCGAATTCGATTAATAGCTCATTTCCACTAGCGTTGACGTCCGCGTTAACATGTTGCTATCGAAAGCATTCATATACAATTTTGCTTATACTTATGTATTATAACCCAAGAATATATGTTTAAAAAGTTTGCGTCTATGGTAGACATTGCTTTCCATAGCAACAGGTTAACGCAAACGCAAACTCTAACGCTAGGGAAAATGCGCTATAAAATCGAGTCGATTACTTGGTTCTTTTTTTTAGAAGAATAAAGTAGTGTTGGCAATTAGACTGATTTTTGAGTCGCAGTGTGTTTAGCGAGTGCGACTTAAAAATCACAGTGATTGCAAACAGTGATAAAATCGCAGTTCACGAAAAACAATCAGCGATTGCTGAACAGGTTCGTCGCCGCTAAACATTGTATTCTTGTTTCCTTCACTTTTGAACGACAGTTTGGCAAAAAACATTTTGCATTCTATCGTTTGTTTAACTTTTTTGTATAAAAAAAATATCACATTTCACAATCCATATTTTTGTTGCAGTTGCCTTTTCACCATTCAAACGTTCAATAGAACACTTTCAGTGAATTGCACATTTTGATGAATCAACTGATTGGCAAATGTACCAACGAATTTGTACAGATTCGGTAATCAAGCGAATTTGAACGAATCGCGAAGAGTGATAAAAGCACCAATCTCTGATAAATAAAAAGTTGTACTGTTCGCGTAGAGCGATACACGAATTCGATAAGTGACATGTTCACCGAAGAACAAGAAAATTGCAAATCGTTTTTTAGTCGCTGTGCGACATTGCAATTTTAAAATCACTGTGAAAAAAATCACTGTGAAAAAATCACTGTGAAAAAATCACTGTGAAAAATCACTGTGAAAAAATCACCGAAAGTGCCAACACTAAAATTAAGTTAAGGCAACAAACGCTCAATACCAATTACGATTAATATTGCCATCCCTAGATTAAGTTTCATCTGGCATCTTCACTATAAATTGTTTCAAATATATTTTAAAAAAAATATTTAAATTAAATTTAAAATATTAAAATTAAACTTTCTGTGTCACTTTTTGTCACTTATAAAAATTTTAAATACACGCTAAACATGTTAATTACAGCTACGCAGACTAATTATGTTTACAAAAACAACAAAAACAACAAGAATAATAATTATAAAATTAAAACAACAATGAAAACACGGCATAACGCATACACAGCGTGTTCCCAACAAAAAAAAATTAAAAAACATAAATAAAAATGGTGTGAAAAATATACACGTATATATTTTTCAAGCGACATTCCGCCGGAAAATAAGCGTTATGAGAAAAAAATATAATTTTTATAAAAAAAAAAAAGCGTTTGGCTTTCAAAAATTTTAAATGAGTAAAATAGGCACGTTAGGCGACAACAACAACAACAAAAATACAAAAATAAACAAAGCAAGCGCAAGTGTGAACATCATAAATAAATGCATATATGTATTTGTGTGTGTGTGTGTCTAAGAACTTCAAAACATGTGCATTTGTATTGTGCTGAATGTCAAGTATGAAGTGCACAGGAAATGCTTTACTTGTAATTAGAAAAATTAAAAAAAATAAAATAAAAACAAACATTTTATTTAAACAAAAGCACAAAAATTGTAAAGTCTACTTTAAGGCGTAGCAGCTGTAAAGAGGAGAAAAAAATAAAATGTAACTAACTAAAACCAAATCCAATTTTATGCTTAGTGCTGCACGACTTAGTACACACATTAGTTGAACGTTTCAATTCAATTTAGAAGCATATGTAAAGGAAAAAGGACTAAATTGCGTTTGCGTAAATTCCGTAAATCCAAACACACACACACATAAAATGCTTTTAGAAGTTGCTTTCTCTCTTTCTCTCTTTCGCTTTCGCACATATAAAAAGCGCTTGAAAAGCAAAATTACTGCATTTGACAAAAACGACACCCAAAGGATTAGTTATGCGTTACCAAAATATTTGGCAAGGATATATATGAAAAGCTTATTAGACGCAACATAAAAATATAAAACCACTTGAAATGACACAAAATGACCTTACTTCATAAATTTTTTTTTTTTTTTTTTTTTGGTTTCCTTTAAAGCATCCTTTTTCACATGTTTGACATATTCAGCAAGCCTTGTTATTTATTACAAGTTATACCCAAAAAAAAAAAATATATAAATTTATATAACAAAAGAGCACAACTCGTTAGTCCAATTAGCGTTTAAGACTAACAATATGTAACATCCTTTTTATATTCAAAACATGAGATATACACGTGAGTCTAACAATTTATTTTCTTGCACTAAATCAAACTGCTTTGAAATGACCCATTAAATAGCAACAACAACAAAAAACGGAAAAGAAAAAGAAAAAGGGACACGTGTTTCTCTAACTTTCTGTCCGTCTGTCTGACTGCTTGTTTGTCTAACTTTCGTAACTCACTGCATGTGATATGACAATTTTATTTTATTTTTTTTTTTTAGAAAACTTTAATTTATTTATTTTTATTTTTTTCCTTTTCTCTTTTGATTTTCTTTTCTTAAAAATAAAAAAAATGTATTTGCATTTTCTTGCATTGTCGGTAAGAAATGAAGCTTGCCTGTCTGCTATTGTCCTTATTGTCTGTATGTCCTGTCTGTCTGTCTGTCTTTATGCTATAAACTGACTGTGACAATGCCTTTTCGTTGACAGTTAAAATGACGCAGAAACATTTTCGTTTTAATATCCTTTTTCTATATTTTTTTTGTTGTTCCATTTTCTTTTACTTATTCTCAGCCGTTTTTCTTATTTATGCCTGATATTGTATATCTTTTGTAAAATGTATGAAGTTCCTTTATACAATTTTGCAGTCTATAATCTTCTTATGCCAAACGCAGACAGACAGACAGACAGATAAGCAGGCAGACAGAAGGACAGTTGTACCAAACTGCTTGTTGTCTTGTAATACTTGATGAAAAATTTATGACGTAGTCTTCTTTTATATTTACTAACAGCGTCGTCAACATTGACGTCATTCATTGTCTTTAACTTAAGTACAACCAAGAAAAGCATTGCCTTTCATTTACACATAAAAAAAAAATATTCATTTAATGAGTTTTTAAAGTTTTTACTTTGCTGTTTTTGGCAACAAAACTGTTGCTTAAATATTTTTGATTATGTGATAAACGTCGATTCTATAGCATCATTGTTTTTTTTCTGAAAGAATCTTATCCTTTCGAATTTAATTTAAGTATTACAAAGTAAAGATGAGAGCGGAACAGAACAGGCCCCGCGTGACATTCTAAAAAGTGCTTGGATGTGTAGGATCGGGAGATTGTTTCGTGCTTCTTTTTTTTCTGATGGAATCTTATCTATTCGAGCTTAATTTCAAAGTAGGGGCCCAACAGGGATCCGCTTGGAACTATATTGACAAAGTGCTGGGATGTGTACGATCAAGAGAGAGCTTCAAAATTCACGTATAAACTCAGTGACAAAGCATGTGCTCAACGTTTTTCTCATCTCCATCTCAGCTTCTAAATAAGTCGTTTAAAGGGAGACCTACAAGTCTATTGTGTGTACCTATAGAACATCGTCAAGAAAAAATATCTTGAAAACAGAAAAACATGTTCTAGACTAATATTAAGCGATTTGAGAAGATTCATGTTTTCTTTTATCGCTACGATCTTGCTTAATAAACATTACACTGCTTAGGAGCTGGAAAAATATGTTTATTCTCAGATACATGGCCTCAAATTCGTACTTTTTGTAAAGTTCGGATCCGTTTGTATATATGCTGACTGAATTTTCTTTCATTCAGTCATGTCGCAATGGAATATTAACTTCATATCTTTTGGTTAGGTCCACAATTGAACGGACTAGTCAATATGCCAGATTGGACTACTTCCGTAGATTATCTTAAGTGAAGCTTACAACGATTTCGTATTTTTTTAGGTTAACAAAAATAATAGGTTTAAAAAATCGACAATTCGGGTTAAAATGTTTGGAGCTACCCCTTTAAATATTAATGAAAAATGTAATGTTGATCTTAGCGACCTACAAATGGTTTTACAGAATCTTATTTTTAGTCTTCGAGAATTTTTATTTTTATTTTTTTTTTTCATTTATTGTATGTCACTATTTAAGCCCCCGCAAAGACCTTGCGAGAACACGCGGCTAGATTAGGTATCCCTTATAACAGTACCTGCAGAAGTTGTAAGGAAGAGGACACCCCGGAAATGAAAACTTTCTCTGTGTGTGTCCTGCACTGTCGCTGAGTGATCTAGCACTCTTATGTCCCTTCAAACTAAGGTCCTTCCTTAACTGTACTGGTTGGCTCTGATCCCACATAGCCTTCCACGTACAAAAGGTTTCCCTACCGAGATTTTAGTAGTAACAAAACGCCAGTTATATGCTAATTGGGTTAAAATTTTGCTTTAAAGTGGGGAATTTTTAATTATTTTATGTAAGTAGTAAAATGTGTAGTTTTTCTCAACTCATGCTGCAATTATAGCAGAATGGTATTGTTACTCTCTTCCTGAGAGCGTAAAAACACAGGATAGAAACTGATAACTTAAAGAAAAGACAGTTATAAAAATAGAAAGAGACAGAGTACGAATACAACACCATATATAATTGCAACATGGCTTAGCACAAGTTTAAATTTGATACAATAGAACAGAAGAGAGGAAGGAAATCATAGCTGGCTATTTGTCTCGAAGTCTTGACAGAAGAAACCAAGAATACTACATATGTAAAAAAGTCTCTAATATTAGCAAAAGAAAAACAATTTTTTTTTTTTTACAAAAACAAAAGTGTTGTGAAGAAAATTTTTCGAAAACGAAAAAAAATAAAGAAAAAACAGAAGAAGCCAATGCGATTTTGTCAAAGACAACAATGAAGGATAAAACGCAAAAATTATTAAAGAGCCAAAAGTTTAGTTTCAGTTCTGTTTCATTGGCGAACAGAGCGGTGTCTACCTTTCAAAGGCTTCAGCTATTAAATAAAAAAATTAAAAATAAAAATAAAATAAAAAATCCATTAATTTTAATTTAAAAAAAAAAAACCAAAACCGTGAAAATATAAACGTTTAATTAGAAAATTCCAATTTTCTCTTTAATTTTTCTGACAGTGTAAATAACAACGCTAGTTAAACGATCGCGCCTTGTATACCACATCTAAATTTTTTTGGACTAAAGGACAATTACGGCATACAAACGGAAGGAAGCATGGATTTACCATCAATGGTGCAGCGTTCTGGCGATACGCTGATTGTGCGCAGCGTGGTAAGTGGTAATCAGCTTTATATGGACCAAACTGGTTCAGTTAGCAGTAGCAGCAGCAGCGGCAGCGGCAGCAATACAAACAATAACGGCGGCGGCGGCGTCACATCTGCAGCCGTAGTAAATGCACACAACAACAACAACAACAAAAATAATAACTCAAATAATTTAAATAGCATTGCCGGCGTTGCACATGTGCCGGCGACGTCGTCGACAAATAGTTTGCTAGCAGCAGCAGCAGCGCAGCATAGCGCAATCAGCGCCAGTGTACTTGAACAACAACTGGAACGTTATCAACAACAGTTATTCAATCAGCAGCAACAGCAGCAACAACAACAGCAGCAACAGACGCAACAAGACTATTCCGAGGATAATAGCTCACCGGATCCGAAGGAAGAAGGCTTGCCGCAATGTAAAATTAAACGCAACTACAGCTGTAGCCATTGCGCTTATTTTACACAAAATCCACGCTATCATCTGACGCATTTACGTGATGTGCACGGCGAGAAGATTGTCATCAACAAGTGTAAACTTTGTCTCTATGCATCGCGTCATTTCCAGAAATTGGTGCGACACATGAAAATGGTGCACGGCTGTACCGATGGCATACCCAGTGGACACGGACAGGCACGCGGTAAACGCGGCATGAGTCGTGAGGTACGTAAGCGACGTCTTGAGGAGAGCGTTGGTGTTATTGGCGGTAATATAAATCGTGCGGTGCATGATATGCCAACATTGGAACAGGTTTGTATAAATTTTTCCTTAAAGTATTATTTTGTATTATTTTTTCCATTCCATTCGTTTAGGTTAAACGCGAATTGCAGCTGCAGGAACAGAAACTGCAACGCGATATTGAAGGCATTCAATCGGCAACGCGAGGAGCAACATGCCAATAGCGCTAGTCTCTTTGCTATTGCCTACGAGCGTCAGCTGCAAGCACAACGTGAACGTGAGCGTGAATTGGTTGCAGCAGCACGTAGCTCCAATGAACGTGAACTAAACAATGCCGCCACATCACACATCTCGTCCAGCAGCGGTGCTAGCAGTAATCATAATCTTATACACAGCAGCACCATCGAGTTGACAACACCCTCGCCGAGTGGTTCGGCAACACCACCATCCGCTTCGGATACACCACAGCCAACAACAGTTGCTGCTGCGCTATTAGATGAGCAACCGCAAAATCGTTTGCTCAAGTGTAGCCTTTGCGATTTCACGACGCTCTATCGTGCCCAACTGGTCGAGCATGAAATGGAAGATCATTGTAAGACAAAGTTTTTTCGTTGTGAAAAGTGCTCGTACGTTACGCATATAAAGGCACGTTTTAGTAAACACGTTAAATATCATAGTATGCCCATGATTAAGTGTGTCACCTGTGATTTTCGTACACCGTACAAATGGAATCTGGATCGTCATATGAAAAATCATGGTGGTGCTGGTCCATTTAAGTGTGCCGCATGTGATTTTACCGCTGATATTAAACAATCATTGACAGTGCATGAGATGAATCATCATGTGCCACCCGTGGGCAATGCTGCAGGCATATCATTGTCGCGACGTCGCAATAAAGTTGGTGGCACCGATATATGTGATGATTTTCTAAGTGATTCCGCTGAGCTTGAGGACCAGTACAATAATAATATGGATATGGAGGCATACGATGATGAAGCAGCTGCTGCAATGTTAAGTAGTGAACCATATGGTAAACGTAGTAAATACGATGCTGATGATGAACCAACAGATTTATCACAGAAGGGTGGTGGTGCTTCATCGGATACATCATCGAATGTAGGCGCTACAACACCGAAGAGTCGTCGTCCATTACCGCAGTTAATACCGATTACAAAGAGTCCTAAAGAGTAAGTATTTTGTTGTTAGTGGTACGCATTGGTTTTAATTTTCTATAATTATTTTTCGTAATATTTCCAGCGTTCTTGATCTTTCCAAAGAACTGCATACGGCAGTACGCAGCTCACTCACCGAAATCGCTTCGATGTACTTTAATGAACAACAAATCTCAGAGATATTCGATAAAAATGATGCTGCATCACAACTATCGCCTTGCACATCGTCGACCAATACGACCAATTCCAGCCACAATTCGCGTAGTCTACTCGCCAAGAAATCCAGTGCGGGTAATTTTTTTGATAAACTTAAATCGTCAGCGCTTGCCACTGCAGCACAACATGAGAATCTCATCTGTCAGTGTGGCTATGTAGCCAAATGTCTTTCGGAATCGATAATACATGGTAAAACTTGTAATTTCTCAGCTGTTGTCGATGTTGATCTAGACGATGACGATGAAGAGCATGATGATGCTGAAGATCGTTTAGAAATTGATGAAGATGAAGATGATAAACAATCACATTCCGCATTAAATCTTAGTGTTACCGGTTCAACACGTTGTCAACATTGTCGTCATCGTTGTAAATCTTCAGCAGATTTACTAAATCATCTAAAACAATGTGCTGAGGCAATACGTTGTGCCAATGAAATGTATGATTCAACTAATTCCGGTGAAAGTGAACGTCAACGTAGTAGCAGTAATTATGGCGTTACAGTGGAACAACAAGCTGCAGTGCATCAACAACGTGTTTGCATTTGGAATGCTAAGGCTAAGGAGTTAACTGCGGCAGTGCATAAAGGTGTTGAGAAAACAACAACAACAGCAGCAGCAGGCGCAGTAACAACTGCAACATCAACAACAACAACAAATCAATCAAGTGATACAAATTCAACGGATGTGGTTAGTAGCAGCGCTATACTGGCTAGCAATGATGAAAATAGTTATTATGGCGTTGAAACTGCGCCCGGTTATGGTGAGGTAAGTCGAGAAGCTTGCTTTTTTTCTGTTTTAATTTGCTTTAATGTGCACCTTTTATGTTTTAAATAAAATATTATTTTGCACACAACAAAACTACATAAATGAAATGTGACGCTTTCACACACTTTAGGTAACCAAAAAGATGACACCCGAAGAGGAAGCTGCTAATTCATCACTGAAGAAAGTCTACAAATGTCCACATTGCTCATTTTGGGCATCGACAGCATCACGCTTTCATGTGCACATTGTTGGACATTTGAATAAGAAACCATTTGAATGTTCGCTGTGCTCGTATCGTTCCAATTGGCGTTGGGATATAACAAAGCATATACGTCTAAAGACAATACGTGATCCCTCGCATAAAACAGCTAAGGTGCTTATGAACGATGAAACTGGACGTCGTAATTATACGAAATATAATAAATATATAACATTGATGAAAGTCACCGAAGAAGATGGTGATCCGAAATTAATGAAATCCGGTGAAATGACACCAAATCAAGTGGCCTCATTGGCATTCTTAAAGGATTATAATAATAAAGTTGGTAATGGTTTACGTGAGGATATAACACTAGAACCGGTATCACCGAATAAAGCTGCAGCAGCAGCATCTATAAATGCATTGGATGATAATCGTTTGGCAGATAATTTAATACGTTTACCATTATTAGCGACAATGGTCAATGCTGCTATGGCACAACAACATCATCAACAACAGCAACAACAAAAAGAGCAGCAGCAAAATAATACAGCTATGATAACACCATCGGTAACCATATCACCGGTAAAACGTTCACCACCACCTTTGGTTAAACCTAGCGATGATCTAATAACCGAGCTACATCATGAGGGCAATGAAAAGAGAAACTATTATAAATGTCGCAAATGTCTATTTAGGTATGTACTCTATTTAAAATATTGCTCCATACCAATTCCGAATGTTCCTAGAATCGAGTATGATTGAATCAATTTTAAAACGTTTTCAATTCGTACAATTTTTGCTTTCCAAGCGAATTAAAATCACAAACTTCGAACCATTTCGATTTCGAAAAATAAAATCGTTATCAAAATGTAGTAGTAAAGCGTGTCCCAGAATTAATAGGATTATAAAGTGCTGGCAACTCTGAAAATTAACAATTTGATAGCTAAAAAGTTTAGGTCAAGTAGAAATGAAGCGTTACACGTTAGAACAAGATAAAATTTTGTTAGGGTTGCCAGCATTTTATTGCAAATCTTGCGTTAATTATAGGACTTGACATGCCTATTCAATAAATATTATTGTAATATTTTATTTTTAGACATAAAAATCGTGACGCTGTGCTGGCACATATCAAAGTACACGACGAAGATCATTTACCAAAATTCACATTTGATGCAACGGGCAATTTAAAATTATTTTCATCGTCCCCATTACAAGTCTCAGTCAACTGTAGTCAACAACAGCAATATATGAACAAAGTATTCTCCGCCATGTGTCTTTCTCAACAGTCAGCCGCTGCCGCTGGTAGCTCACCTAATGCCGGAAACAATAGTGCAACAAATCAAACACATTCCATAATGCCTACCGCTGGTCTATTACAACAGGCTATACAGCAAGCACAGAATTCACCAACACCGAATGCAACAGCACTCAGTGGTTTAGCGCTTGCTTTAGCCGGCAAGTGTCCAACAGCAGCAGCAGCTGCAGCAGCAGTAACAACACCGACAAAAGCCAATGCCGCCTCCATATTAGAGCACGGTGAGCAGAAAGCGAGTCAAACTGAGGCAAGTGCCACTATTCTGACGTCGCCCACAGCAAAAGCAGCTATATCGTTGCAAGATTTATTAACATCACCACGTGGCGGCGGCATCAACAATTATGGTGCAGGTGGTGGTACAACAACAACAACACCAACAAATTCTACTACAGCTAAAGCTTATCGTAATAATCATATTAGTAATAATAATAATAATAACAATAACATATTGGTTATGGGTCTCACAGCAGCCGAAGTTGACAACGCTGGACAAGGTTGTTTATACAGCAACAACAACAACAAAAGCAATACTACGTCTATAACAACAGTAACTACTTTTCCAAATTCTACAACTACTGCTACTACTAGTAATTCTAGTAGTGGTAGTATTGGTGGTATTGATTCTATCACGCATAATTTAAAAAATAATCATTTGGTTGATTGTACAACATCATACAGCAGCGAAAAGCAGTCCGCCGCCAGCCGCAGCAAAACAATAACAAACATCAACAACAACAAACGGAAACTTCTGTTGTTGTTGTTGTTGGTGCTAATATTGTTAGCAGCAGCAGCAGCAGTTTCATTGATAATGATAATAACGGTGATAGTGGTGGCAATTTAAATGCCAACAAAAACAAAAATAATAATATTAATGGTGGTCTAACATTTGGGTTATCTAATACTAATATAAATTTAAATAGCACAAATTCATCTTCATCACCAATTAAGACAAATACAGCAGCAGCATCAGCAGGGAATTCATCATCGTCCTCGTCTTCGTCGTTGTCGTCGTCATCGTTATTGTTGTCGGTTTCGTCAAGTGCATCTTCATCATTATCGGCATCGCCGAAATCGAATGCGTCTTCACCATTATCCTCGTTGAATTCATCACCGACGACGACCGCAAATGCTACGCCAACAACGTTTCAACAACAACAGTTTCAACAACGTTCTAGCGTTGTGAAGCATCAAAATAACAATAATAATAATCAAAATCAAAATAGTCCAAGTAGTTCAAATTTATTAACAGTGAACGATAACGATCGTCGCGAACCTTCGCCATATCGTTGTGGCCACTGTCATCAGGTCTCCAACTGGAAACATGTGATTCAGGTATTTTTAACGCATTCACATAAAACATAATAACAACAACATCATAATTGCTTGCGTATTTTGTCCAAAATTTTTCTTTATTTAATTTTTTTTCTTTTTATTTCAATTTAACCAAAACGTCGCTTGTCCCCTACTTTGAGTGTTTTTATTTAAGTTTAATACAAATTGTCTCAGCTTTATTGTGAACTGCACAGAGATGCCTCATGCATTACAGTGGTTAAAAACTTTGTTAATAATGTTCAAAAATATTTTTCAAGCTTTAACTTTCTAATGCAGCGCATAGCGCATATGCGCAAAATCATAATCTTTTACAAAATTAAATTTTTTTACTTACCTTTTTTTTTTTTTTTTGAATTTGTATTTTTTTGAACCACTGTGCCTCGTTCCTGGCTTAAAATTTGTATTCAACTTAAAATGAAAACTACTTTTATTTTAATTAGAAATGCTGTGCCTGTGTTTCCACATGACTCAGTGCTGTCCGTTTTTGTACGTTAAATAGTTTAAATTTGTCGTCTTATTGCATCAAAAAAAAAAAAACATTTTTTTAAATTAGGCAAACTTTTTTTTGTAGTAAATCTGCTGCGCTGGTAAATATTCAAAAATATCGTTTTATTTATTTTGTTTTTGCTTATGTGTATTTTGTTTATGGTTTTCGGGTTTTTATAAATTTATTAATTTGTTTGGTGCAAGTTTTGATTGTTACATCTTTCATTAAATACTTCAAAAAATTCATAAAAAAAAAAAACATTTAAAAAATAAAATATTTCACGGTTTTTGGTTTGCATTTAGAACTTAGAAGAAGAAGAAGAGAAGTTTTGCCATTCACATGTCTCCTTAAATGTGCTTTAATTGTGTGCCGCGCGCTTATAAATTTAAAAAAATAATAAATTAAACCGTTTTAATGTTTAATATAAAAAAAATTTTAATTTTTTTAATAATTAAATTTTTCTTTCTCTTTTTCTTTACAAAAAACAGCGGCATTGTCGCTTAAAGCATTCCGGGGATATTCGGATCGAGACCCTTGAACGTAATGCAACCAATTCGAATAATAATATTAATGCACACATAACAACAATACCGCCTATTTATCGACCAATGGGCAGTAATAATGCTGCTGCAACTAGTGAAACAACAACAGCAAATAATTATAATCTAACGCAAAAGGCATTGCAACAACAACAAGCTGCACTTATGAGTCTCAGCGCCGCCGCTGCTGCAGGCGGAGCAATTGCTTCGAACAACCAACACCACCACAACAACAACAATTCACCGCTAATACAAAATAAAAATAATACAAATAATAATGAATTACTTTTACATTCACCACTCTCTGCAAGCGCTGTAGCTGCTGTTAATGCTGCTAGCACATCACAAGATTTACAAACTGCTGCCGTTTATTGGGCTGCTGCTTGTAAAGCAGTCGCCGCAAATGCTGCAAATGGTGCTGCAGCAGCAGCTGGCAGTATTGGCGGTTTAAGTGCTGAGGAATTATTACAATTGCAAAATAATGATCAAATTGAAATAACACGTTTACCGTCCAATCATCATCATAATAATAACGCCGCCAATAATCTCGCACAATTGCTGGAACAACAGACAACATCATCGCCAACGGTTAATAATAATACAAAGAGTAAACAACAGAAATGTCCTATTTGTCCGTATATATCGGAGAGTAAATCCCAAATGAATTATCACATATCACTGCATAAGCCAACGCAATATGAGTGTCATTTATGCGCTTTTGTATGCGCTAAGAAGCAACATTTAAGTAGTCACATGCGTAATGCGCATCCAGTTACAACCGCAACAACAGCAACAGCTGGCGGAGCAGCAACAGCAGCTGCTGCCGCCGCCGCCGCCAATGGGCTTAATATGGAATTTACAATGGCGCTACAATTAGCTGCCGCAGCACAAGTACAAGCGCAGCAGGTGAGTTATATTGAAACAATAAAATATAGCTTCTGAAGATTTTACTAAATAAAACTCTTTACAGGATGCTTTGAAGTTACCGTTGGCCATCGATTTAAGCGCTGCGCTGAAGCAAACAATAAAATCAAACAAAACAACGCCACGTGATACCAGTGATACACTACCGCCGGAATATCAATATAAACTAATATCATATTGTTCCAAGTGTCCAGCACGCTTTGCACAAAAACATAATGTAGCACACGATATAAGCATTGAGCTACAAGCACATCTACGTGCGCACGAATATAATGAATCCTGCGAATATATCTGTGAATATTGCGAATTCCATGCCGATGAAGAGCAACAATTGCAATTGCATCGTGCCGTGCATATGTCACACTATCAAGAAAAATACAATGAACTGTATAAAAACTGCAAAGAAGATGCAGTAAATCCAGCACCAAAATTATTACAAATCACCTGTACCAAGGAACAAATGACCGAAACAATTTGGGTTGTCGACAATGAATTAAGCGCACAATTGAGACAACAAAATAACTCGCCAGTTACTGTTGCTGCTGTAAATAATTTCGACAGCAATCATTCATTACTTAAGCAGCAACTTGAATCGGGTGGTATACCACAGCAACAGCAACAACAGCTGCCGCCACTACAAATAGCAACAACATTGAATGAGCATGATATTGAGGAGTTGGATGCGGATGATGATGATGATGAGGAAGAAGAAGATTTAGAGGCACATACAACAAATTCAATGCCCTCAACCAGCGCTTCAGTGGCTACAAGTGATCTGGCTGCTGATGCTAGCAGTAACAGTAGTAGTAGTAGTAACAATAGCAGCAGTGATGATGCAGCAACAGTACAAGCAGAACGTTGCTTGCATTGTCCCTACGAGACACATGATAATCTAGAATTTAAGCAACATATACAAAAGCATATATGCAACTCGAATGAAAAACAGGCATACACATGTGCGCATTGTGATTATAGCGATGCAACAGAGGCCGAAATCGATGAGCATACAGCAATACATTTTAATGCTGCCGAAAAGCTTAAATCTGTAGAATTTTATACAACTTATAATAATTTGGAAATAAGTGTTGAAGAGGAAATCGACGAGGATGGAATTGCTGATAATGATGATGAAGATAATGCGCAGACGACAACAATTAAACAAGAAGCAGCACCGGAACATAATAATAATCTTGAAACTGTTATAAATGAAAATACCAGATATGAAACGAAACTACAAAGCGTTAAGCGTGCTGCTTTGGATATGGCAAAAGATGATGATGATGAGAATATGCTAATGCAACCAATAGCCAAGAAACGTACTAATAAAATTATACTCTATAAAAATGATGGCGCATTAACTATAAAAAAAGAAAACAGCAACAGCACAACCACAACAAATGCGCCACCATGTAGTGATAATATTAGTGATCGTCTGAGACGTCGCATATTACGTGGCAATGCAGCGGCAGCAAATAATAATAACAATAATGCTGCTGCTGCTAGCGAAACGCAGGCGGCACAGGATATGATAATTGTTAATGTCAAAACAGGCAAAGTGCTGGCGCGTAAATAAGTCGTAGCAAACAATTAATATAAACTATTTTTGTTTTTTTATTAATTAATTATTTAATTAAGTACACAATTATTTTGTTTGTTTGTTTGTTTTTACTACTAACATATTTACTAAATTTTTAAGTTAAATAATTTGTTTTTATATTGCAAAAGTATCTTAAAGATATGCGCTAAAAAAACTTAAATTAAATTAGTTAAAACTGTTTTTGTGCGAAATTTATAAATTCAAAATTAATTTTGTTAAAAAAAAAAAAAATACATTTAAAAAGAAAAACTCTATAAATAGAATATGGAAACTGTGATTATAAATAAATATGTAAATTGAAAGCGAATATATCAGAAAAATATTTCTAAAACTAAAATAAAAAAATATTATGGTACTATAAAAAAGAAATAAATTAATAAATAAGCACTTAAACTATTTGTTATATAAAAAAAAAAAATATATATACAGCTACAACTTAAAATTAGTTATATAAGAGAGAGGAAGCTATAAAAAAAAAATATATATATATACATATAACCTCAAACCAAAAAAAAAAAAAAAAAAAATATTTTTGCAATATTTACGCAAATCAAAAATATGAGTAGTCATATAGTCAAAACTTTTTGATAAATGCAATTTAAACTAACAGAAAAAAAAAAATAAACAACAAAAACACTCTCATAATTTATATAGTTTTTAAGTTTTTGGTTTTATTGTTATTGTTATTTTATTTTAATTTTTTTCGTATATAAGCATAAATTTAAGTACTGCAAAAATTTACATATGGCAATGCTCTAAAAAGAAAATATGCTGAAATTATTTTCAACATAAATATAACGGTAAAAGTTTTTTTTTTTTTTGTTTAATAGCATTGCCAACTCTAATCATATTACCTAAACACTTGTGGAATAGCGGGGCCATATTTAATTAGTTTAAAAAAAAAGATATTAAAAGAAACAGCCTTTTTATATATATATATAAACAAAAAAAACTATTTTATAACTATAAAAATAATATTAAAAAAAAAACTTAATACTATTATATAAAATACAATTATAAATTTTGTGCTCTAAATTTTTAATTTAAAAACAAACAAAATGTACAAATCAAAAAACTAAAAAAAAAAAAAAAATATTTTAAATTAAATTTTTTTATTTAATTTTTTCACGTTTATTTTTAATTTTTTAAATAATATCTTAAATACGCAATAACTATTTTAATTTTCCAAGCGTTTTGCAAAGCACATATAGCGCATTTAAATTTATTATTTAATATTTTAAATAAAAAAAAAATATATAAATAATATATATACTAACATTAGCATATAATTGGGTGCAAAATATTATTATTATTATCATTTTTATTTAATTTAAAACGCAGTTTTATAAAAAAAAAAAAATAAAAATTTAAAAATCAAAATTAACTAATTAAATAAAAATAAAATAAATTTATATATATTGTAATAATAATAAAAATGAACTTAGTTATAAACAAAATATTTCTTCTTAGATATTTAGCAATAAAAAATGATTGTAAAAAAAACACATTAAATAAAAAATGTATAAAAAAAATAATTTAAAAAGAACAAAAAAAACAAAAATTGTTTATTGCACTTTTTTGCAGTTTTTTAAAAAAACGCACAATTGTAGTATTTTCTTTTTTTTTTTTTTTCGTTTTTTATTTTTAATAGTTTTTTTGCACATAAAAAAAAATTTTATATTATATATAAAAAAAAAAAAATCATATTGTACAAAAAAAAAAAAAAGATAAAATTTCAAAATGTATAAAAGTTTTCAAAATTTTTGAGCTAAAAAACGCATTTTGCGCATTGCCAAAGTATTGAATGCCAAATAAGTAAACTAATTGCGTATATATTTGCCAAATTGTTAAAAAAAAAAAAACAAAAAAGTTTAATAAAAAAATAAAATATATTAGGAAGTACATATGAACTAATAAGATAGAAGATTGTTTTGTTTATATATGCATATATATTTTTGAGCGTAAAAAATAAAGATATTTAATTGGAATGTACAAGAAATTTATGAGTTTGAATTTGTAGAAAATTTAGTGCACTTCAGTTTCAATACTGTTACACAAAATTTCGATATTACGATACGATATTTTTTTTAAGCTACAGTATCGATTATTAGTATTATTAAAAAGTAGACAAAGCAAAATTAACAAATCGACTGGCGTTTCTAGAATTTATCGAAGGGGAAGTACTTTTTATTCGATCAAGTAAAAATGGATTTTTTTGTCATATTTCTATTAATGCATGAATTCCATGCAACCGATTTTCCACTTAATCGTAATTGAGTAAGTTTAGTTCAGTCAAGCCAAATGGGATCGACTAGAATGAGTAGGATAGATTAGGTTAGAATGGCCGCCGCGAATTCTCGCGATGTCACCTAGGCCAAAAAGGCCCATTGTGATACCATGCGATCCCTCTTTTATATCCTCCTACTCGAACCTTTCTTTTGGCTGATACAATTTCCGCCAGACTATCAAGAAACGGCCTACCAAGTACGGTAAACCTTGTTCTCCCAAGGGCCGGGCAGTGGCAGAGAAAATGCTCTACTCTCTCCTCCTCTTCCTTGTTTCAACAGCTCCTACAGAAGTCATTTGATGCTACCCGTAGTTGGACGGCATATCTTTCCACCAGGCAGTGTCCCGTGAGAGCGCCCACCATCATGGATAGGGTCCGTCTATTATGACGCATCAGTTGGGCTGTTCGTTTAGTGCTATAATCTAGCCCCTTAAGTTTCGAGATATTACATTTGGAATATGTGGTCCACCTAATCTCTGCCAGTCTGATTATTTCCTCTTTTACTCGCAGCTTCAGAGAGGCCATGGGAATTTTAATCGAACTCCTCCCAGGAGGAATAACGAAATTTGTACCTTCTCTAGCCAATCTATTTGCTTCGCAATTACCAAATATATCTCGCCGCAAGAATTCCATTGCTCAGCCATCTCGTTGAGAGATGTGCGGCACTGGGAGATAGTTTTAGATGTATTATTGTAAGAGTCAAGTGTTTTTAGGGCAGCCTGACTATCCGAAAAGATGTGTACTTTTTGCCTACAACTTGAGTGGTGCCCCAGTTAATGCATAGCTTCGTGTATGGCGGTCATTTCAGCTTGAATAACGCGGCAGTGATCGGGAAGTTTGAAGGATTCTCTAATCTCCAGGTCCGGGGAAAAGATACCTCCTCTTACCCTTCCCTCGAGTTTGGACCCGTCTGTGTAAATATTAATAGCGTTGGTTTCATAGTGGGGTAGGTCTTCCCATTGAACTCTTTTTGGGATAGAAATCTTGTACTTCTTACCAAAAGGGTATGACGTACAGTAGTCTGTGGCTGGTGGCGAGAACACTAGTAGGTTGAGTACCTTCTAGTGTCCATAGTTGCAATTGAGCCAGCCTGCTGTCTCTCTGATACTCAAAGCTGTGTTCGTTGCCAGTTATTTGGCTATGAGATCTAGGGGTAATAGATATAGGAAAGAATTTAGTGCATCAGTTGGTGTGGTACGTAGAGCACCACTAATGCAAATCTCCGCACTCCTTTGAACCTTGTGTTAACGGTTGCGGTTGGTCAATGGTAAAGTAGCCGCTAAAACGCATTGCTTGTGGGATGCAGAGTAGGCGGTCACTGCCACTAGTTTTCGACCACGTGGATGCTACTCCGAACTATAGGGTTACAACGAAGATGATCGACATTCTCGTTTTTGTCGTTGTCTACGCAGCTTCTGTAGATTTGAAGTCTTTCAAGTCGTCTAGCGTATCTAGCTATGAGACCACCACCGGAGCCGTAATGTTTACTCTGTTTATTTTTAATACGTGCCTGGTATTCTGCGGTCGAAACGAGTCCACGTTTTCTTTGAGTTGTAATTAGTAACGAAGTGGGTTCACCTTCTTTTTTTCTAATTTATACTTATGTACGTAACGGTACTTTCGTCTACAAGGCATGCACACTTATGCCAATCTAATTAACAAAATTCTAATAAGATTCTTCTTCTTGCTTTCTTTTTACCAGGGTTACATAACATGCACAATATGCTGAACAAATAAAAAAAGTAGACTTCCAAACGTGCTTTTTTTGTAGAAAGTCTAAAATATGTGTTATGTCAAAAATTATTTATTTATATTTTTTTTGTTCTATTTAATTCAGTAAAACAATAAGAAAAAGAAAAGAAAAAAAATTGAGTATTTTTTTACTTACACCACATTCACAGGTATCGTACCAACACTAGAACAGCTGATAAACAATTTGCAAAAGCGACAAAAAAGATTTATACATAGAGTAAAAAAAAAAAAAAAAGGAAAGAAAAGCAGTGAAACGTAGACACTTTCTGTATCAAAAATATAACAAATTTATATTGCAAGTCGTTGTACATGGATGCCAAGTCAAGTGATGATTCATTGGATACTTCCTTGCAGCAGAAATGCGTAGTAGACGACAGCAAAAGTACAAGCAGTTGCAGCAGCGTTGACAGCGTCGTCGCCGTTGTGCCCAAAGCGTCATTAGCGTCGTCGTTCGCGGATGAAGCAACGGTACCAACAACAACAACAGAGGAAAGCAGTAGCACAGTTTCTCTCAGTGATTTAGTGACGGCGGCAATAAAAGAAGATGCAGCAACATCCGCAGCAGATACAAATAAACAAAAAATAATAATACAACGAAAGACTGACGACACAAATCCAAGGGACAGTAGTCATCTTACCACTAACGAAGACGACGACGATGATGACGACGACGACAACAACAATGACGTCGACGACGCCGCGTCTACTGCTAGTGGCAGCAATGTGTTGCTGTTAGCGGCAAACACATCGGCCGAAACTGAACTTACTGAAACCACAACAACAACAACGGATGACACCAGCAGCAGCAGCAATAGCAACAGTAGCAGCAGCAGCAGCAACAGTAACAGCAGTGAAGAGCAAGCAGCAAATAAAACATTTGAGAATGCCACAACAAATTTTGATATAAAAGTAACACAAATCTCAAAAGATCTAAGAGAGACCACGCTCACCGAACCCGAAGAAGACGAAACAAAAAGTCCGATAGCTACCGATATAGTTCCAACTACAACAGCAACAACAAAATCAACTGATGAACTAAACGCGGCGTTACAGGATGACGCTACTGCTGCTGCTGCCGGTGCCGGTGCCTGTTCAACATCATTATTAAATATAAGCGCTACTGATTCCTTAGACGAACAAGATGGACGCTCGAAAAAAGTACGTTTTCATCCGGATGCTAAAGAGAATGATGGCGGTAATCGTGTTAAAAAGAAAAAACTTAAATCTAATTCGGGTTCGGGCTCTGGAGCAACATCAATGTTAGGCGGCAATCTTGATGATAACGATGGTGCTGTTGGTGGTGCTTTAGATTGTGAAATGGATTTAGATGGTGATGCTGAGGATACTGATGAGGATGATGCTGCTACAGTGCGTAATTATTCCTTAGACAATGAGCATGATGAAGAGGATGAGGATGAGGAAGAAGAAGAGGAAGAATTTAATTTAGAAAAGACTATAGCCGAAGCGGAAGACTACTTAAAGCAGCATCCGCTTACATTTATAAGTCCGAATGAGCAAAATGGCGAACAACGTCTGCAAGATGGTTTATTAAGCATTGATGATATGCCACATTTGGCTGATTCATCTGAGGAAGAAGATTTCTATGCAAATTTATTGCCCGAGAATGGTGTACAATGTGTGCTTGGTAAACAAACTAAAGGTGGTCAGGTAATAAGCTTAAAAAATATGATTAAAAAAATAGAAACTTTAAAATATCAAATCATTTCAGGTGGAATTTCTTTTACGTTATGCCGAACGTCCTGGTTTACATTGGGAAACACAGGAATTTATACAAACTCAATGTCCTACAATGCTGATGGTCTATGAAAAACATCGTGAATGGCGTCAGGAACGTTTGGTAATTTTTTTATTTAAAATTATATAATTACAAAATTATTTAAAACTATTTTTTTAATTTGTAAATTACAGATGCGTCACGTTGCCAAACGTCAAAATCTGCGTCAACGTTATACAGATTTTTAAAAACAAAAACAAATCCGGATAAAATTGAATCGTTTTACAAACCGTGCACTTTATTTTCTCATAAAAAACTTGAAAAATTGCATTGTATGGCTTTATCAAAATCAACAAAAAAATTATAGAAAGAAAAAACTTCATAGCGCAACTAAAACAAATGAAAAAGATAAGTTAAAATTCTTTTATCAAAAACAGTAAAAAATGAATTAAAGCATTTGTAATACAAGTTTTTATTATTATCATTAGTTTATTAAGTATCTGTTGCATTTTGTATAAATACAGCAATGCAGCAATGCTATAATACAATTTAAATTTAAGCGAAAATATATAAAAGCTATTAGCATAAACAATATTTTTATATTTATTTTTTTATGTGAAAAATGGAAGATTACAGTCTACCTTTACAGTTAAGAACAACATAAACCCGACCAATCATCCAGAGATCCGTTTTGCTGAAGTCCAAAGTGTTTTAATTTACTAGACCTTAGTGCTGGGGACACTCAGACAGAGTTTTCTTATGTATTCTCTTCCTTGCAGCTTCTTCAGAATCTGTTGGACGGAATTCCTAACATAGATTGGTCGCTTGTTTCTCTATGAGCCAAAGTCTCGTAGCAGCGATTGTTAGACTCGTGGTGTCTGTTAGAGTTTTGAAGCTATATATGGTCTGATACGTTTTGGCCAACGTTTTTGAAACGTTTTTCTCCAAAATGCAAACAAAAATTTGAGACCACCACTACAAAATTTAAAAAAAAATCTAGTCAGCAGTGATGTATTTTGAAGATCTGAGTCCAAATCCATGATTTTTTTTTTTTATTTTGAAAAAAACCTTTCCAAAAGGGTCAGGTTTTTAAAGTTATATTAAAATCGCGAACCAATTTTTAAATTCCAACTTCAGATTTGAATTGTTGGAATTCTTCCGTTGAACCCTTTTTTGCCAGACTTTCGTATTCGTTTCAGGGAATATCACTGTGTTCCGGGACCTACGAGACGTAAAAGGCATTTGGCGACAAACTAAGTATATTCCCTTATTTGCTTAGATGTGACTCGGCAGTCGAAAGTACTTGTCCACTACCAAGTCTTTTGAGTGTACCCCAGACCTCTCACCACAATCCATTTTGGGACCGTCGGTGTAGAATGGCAGACCCACATCAATTTCCAGCAACTTTGCCATTCTGTTTAAATGATATACATACAAATGTACTTAGTATTCCCATATTTTTAAATAAACGCTCAGAATCAGAGATAAAGAAAACGAATAAAACGATTTCTATGTTTTGGGTGTTGCCAGAATTTTAGAATTCAAACACTTTTGGATAGGCTGATATCGAAATTTTTTGAAGGCTAAAAAGAATATTTCACTTTCGAAACAGAGAATTGATTGAAGCCGTAGCAACTGTATGAGCGTTCGGGAATCATTGCTGTTGTCGTTTTGCGAAAGTTAGTAATAAAATATAAAAAAAGTCTCTAGGTTCGAGCATTTATGTTGTTTATGTTGTTTTTTTTAAACCCTTTTCTATTCACATACACTAGACCTATTTGGGGGTTTAAGATTTTTTTATTAAGATAAAATAAACATTAATATAATATATTAATAATATATAAATGCAATCATTAATAAAGTTTTTTCTATGTCTGTACAGATATTCTTGTACAAATGACAACATTTTACAACACTAAAAAATGAAACACTAATGTTTATGCTTGCTCTTCGGAAATTTGCGAGTCACTGCGACGCTCTGCAAACGCGCAAATCGGCATCGTTGATTGTTGAAGCTAAACAAACGACTTTAATTTCGCCGCTTCTAAGCGTTAAACAAGCAAAGAAGTTCATTCATTTTTAAAAGTAAAAAGGTAAAAGATACAAGTGTGAACTATTTTTTTTTGTTTATAAAAACTCAAAAATTTACTTACTATACGCACACGATTAATTGAAAGTGCCGACACGCTGTATTATTTATTTGCTTCTAACTTGTACTTATTTGGATACTTTTTTTTTTTTTTTTTGGTTTAGTTTGCTGTTGTGTATAAATAATTTGAAAACAAAATGGGCAAAAAAAATGAAGGTGATAACAATTCTGATGCTGCTGGATCAGGAGAAGAGGAGGAGTATGCAGTGGAAAAGGTTGTAGATCGTCGCGTACGTAAGGGCAAGGTATGTATAAGCGTGTATGTATGCGGCAAATTTAATGACGCTGCCAGCGGTGTACAGACTTGCAGCAGCAGCGACGTCGTTAAAAACCCGCGCAAATACAATTTTTGTTTACTGAAATACTTAAAAATTATTTTTTCGTTTTTAGGTTGAATATTTGATAAAATGGAAAGGCTATCCAGACTCGGAGAACACTTGGGAACCGGAAGCTAATTTAGATTGTCAGGATTTGATTGCTGTATATGAAGCTGCTAGAAAAGATGAGGTATATTTTGAGATACTTGTAAAATTTATTTGATAGTTGACAAAAACAAATGCTTTCTCTTTTTAGGGACAGGCTTCAACTAGCAAAACAGCAGCAGCACGTCCAAGCAGCAGCAGTGCAAAGTCAAAGGAATCAAGCGGACGCACAAGCGCAACAAATAAACGCAAATCGGACGATAAAAATGAACGTAAGTGTTTTGTGTTTGATATGTAAAAGAAATAATGTTGTAGATAGAGTTTATAGTATACATTTGTGAAACTGTACCCGACAAGCGTTGCTAAGATTAAAAGCAGCGTCTTGCGGCATATATGTGACAAGAAATATGTATGTAGGGTAGTCTTGTAGCAGCATGGTACAATTGTAAACAAGTGTAGTATTCCCGCGCTTTTTATATAGTTGCATTGTAGAATGCGCGAGAGAGGCATAGACACATTTTCTGTTTACAAAACTAATCAAAATATGCGAGCAAAATAGAAAGAGAGAGCTGTGAAATACTACACCTTATTATATACAGTCGAACTTCTCTATAGTGAACTTCTATACAATGAAGCTCTCCCTATTATGAATTGATTTCAAATACACAGCTTTTTCAGTTCCAATTTCATTGTTTTTGATCTCCTTATAATGAATTTCCATACAATGAATTTTTCTATACAATGAAGCAATTTTGCAGGTGTAATATTTGACTCACATGCGATTTTGTCTCCATATAATGAATTTTTCAAACAATTTTCTGTTACGCAAACAACTCTGTGTACCGAGAAAAATGTCACATATAATGAGGGGATTCCCAAAAGTGGAAAATAAGAACAAAAAAAAAAAGAACAATAACAATTTTGACATCAGTTGCCGGTGTTCAGTGATCGAAAATGACGCAGCGAAGTAGCATTTCTCTTGAAAAAAATTATTAATTATTAATAA
Organism: Leucophenga varia; assembly: GCA_018903435.1. Classification (NCBI taxonomy): domain Eukaryota; kingdom Metazoa; phylum Arthropoda; class Insecta; order Diptera; family Drosophilidae; genus Leucophenga; species Leucophenga varia. Next base: position 224,125 of record JAEIFJ010000029.1, read on the forward strand.
AGTTGAAGAAGGATTAAAAAAAAGATGTGGCTAGGCAGTTTGGAATTCTTCCCAGCACATTATCAAATATTTTAAAAACAAGGCTGTGATTCTAAAAAATTTAGAAGACGAGCAATTGAGCACTAAACGCAAAAAGGCTTCGAACCTGCCTTTTTGAGGATATTGATGAAGCAATGCTCAAATGGGTAACTGCCGCACGTGGTAAGAATCTTCCTATATCTGGGCCATTAATGAAGCAAAAAGCCAAAGAGTTCGCTGATGCATTGGGACACGAAGATTTTGAAGCTAGCACAGGATGGTTAGACAAATTCAAAAAACGGCATGGTATTGTAGCAAAAACCTTATGTGGGGAAAGTGCTGACGCCAACGTAAGAGATCGGGAGGAATGGATAGTAAATGTTTTACCGAGATTGATACAAAAATATGATCAAAATGACATCTTTAATGCCGATGAGACTGGTTTGTTTTTTAAATGTTTGCCAAACAAAACACTAACATTTAAAACTGAGAAATGCTTTGGTGGAAAACAGAGCAAAGAGAGAATAACTGTCCTAGTAGCAAGCAATATGACTGGTTTGGAGAAACTGAAACTGCTTGTTATAGGAAAGGCCAAAAATCCTAGATGTTTTAAAGGAATAAGATCTCTAGATGTAGATTATCAGTCCAACAAAAAGGCGTGGATGACAGGTGACATTTTTTACAAAGTGGCTTTTAGAGCTGGACAAAAATTTGGTTCTCAGAAAAGGAAGGTTTTACTTTTTTATTGATAATTGCACTGCGCATCCTAAGGAGGCAAAAGATAAACTGCAAAATATTGAGCTTGCGTATTTTCCTCCGAACATGACGTCCTTACTTTCAACCAATGGACCAAGGCATCATCTACAACATAAAACAACTTTACAGAAAACGAATTTTGATGAACATATTGTCACAAATGGAAGAGAACAAACCTGTTTTGGCCATAGATTTGCTTCAAGCTATTCGAAATTTAAGCACAGTGTGGAATGCCTTTAAAACCAGAAACAATTGCGAATTGTTTCCAGAAAGGCAGGATTTTCGAAAGATGGCGTGCGGACTCATTGGGATGAGGAAGACTTTATTCCGTTAGCTGATTGGCTGCTCTACAGGCTTCATTTACGAAAGTAACGAACGTTGATGCATCATTTGAAGATTATGTCAATGTTGATATTGATGTGCAGACCACAGGCATCCCATCCGATGAGGATATTCTCATCAGTGTTCTGGAAACTCGTGGAGTTTCGGCTATGGCAGGTGCATACATATTTATTTATTAGTTTTGTGTGCATACATACATATTTTAATCCTAATGCCAAACAAATGTGTGATGTACATTAATTTTACATTTATAGAGTCAGATAACGATGAAGAAGAACCGGCCGGTGAAGAATTGGCTGAAGTCAATAAGACGATACCTACATTGGAGCACGTTTCTTCATCAATAGATGTACTTCGAACTTTTGTGGAGATGAAGAGTAACGTGCCGACTAATGTATTTAAATCTCTTAATATATTAGAAGGTTTCGTTGAGGAAGAGAAATGGAAGAGTGTAATCCAAACTAAAATACCTGATTATTTTAAATAAAAATGTAAAAATATAATTTTTTATATAATGGTGTTGTTATTTGGTATTACAAGGTTTTGATGTGGAAGAAAAATGAAAAAGTGTAACCCAAATTAATATGCCTAATTATTTTAAATAAAAAGTGGGGAAAAAATATAATTTCTGTATAATGAAGTTTCTATATAATGAAGTGATTTTCTGGTCCCGTCAAGATTCATTATAGGGAAGTTCGACTGTATTATTGTTTGGCGGGGGTTCCCTTAGGCGCCGTCCGCGTTGGTAAGGGGCGTTTCCGTGGGCGCGTTTCTTAGCGTTAAAAACTCGACAAACTCGCGTTAAATCGTATACAAAAAAGATAGGCAGTTAGGTATGGGAAAAAGTCGCGTTAATTTTGAACGCGACTTTCGATAAACACCTGGGTCAAACCGATTTCACACCGATTTCAAACCGATTTCTCTTATCGGTTCGAATAATTTGGCAATCGTAAGTTGCGCATACTTTTTAAAAAAATGACAAAGTAACCGCAAAAAATAAACATTTACATAAAAGCTTCAGCTGCATATATTCAAATGACGGATTACCTTATCATGATCGTATTGGACAGCAGTTACTAAAGGAACAACACCTACGTCCACTCGTTATATTAAAAATCTGCATTTCAAAAAAAAAAATTTTTTTTTAACCTGTACAATTTTTTTACTACATAACAAACAAAAATCAGCTGTTTTAAGTCTAACGCTAACGCTAAAACGCAATGGAAACACCGTTCCGCGTTTTTCGATAAATTGTTAACGCGATAACAAAACGCGGCTCAATGGAAATGCGGCATTAGATGCGAAAAATTTGTAGTTCTCATAGATTTTAAAGCTCGTTAGCTATGTTCTTGAGTCTCCATTTATCATGTCTTGTAAACTGTTTGTGTGTTTTTAAAAAATTTATTCCAATGAATATGAAACTGTACTTATTGATAAGACGCGTAAAGTTCTATAAATAGCTAGCAGTAATTTTTTTTTCGGAGCTAATGTACTCGGTATAGAACGTTCCGTGAACTATCGGATTTGTAAAGATTAGTTACATTTTTAATTACAAGTAGTGTCATCCCTATTTATTGTAGTACGCAAATAATTTAAATCAAATTTCCTAAAATATCCCAAAAAATAATCTAATTTGAAGAAGTATTTTTTTTATCAATTTATTTTAAAATACAATGAAAAAAGCAATATTAAAATTGATGATTATATAAATTATCGATTACTACTACATATTTTGATTACAATTTTTTGTCTGAAAAGATCGATGATATCAGTGAGTTTTAAACAATCTGAAGTTAGATGTTCAGACATACAACAAACCTAAATCAAACGAATAATTGGCTATTTCCACTAGTGGGCCGTTAGCCTGTTGCTATCGAAAACAGCACCAATTACATTCGTATACAATATTGCTTATATTTATTACTTCCCAAGACTTTTGAATGGAAAGTGGGTTGTCTATAGTAGCCATTGTTTTGATAGGAACGCGAACTCTAGTAAAAATAGCAGTATTCGATAAATTCTATTTTATCGAAAAACGAGAAACAGTGTTCCCATTACTTTTGGAGTTCGAGTTCAAATAATTGATTTTGTTTCGTTATGTATAGTTCAGCATTAAAAAACTTTTCTGAAATATAGTTTTTATTTATCGAACAAATGGATGCTACTGTCCAATACGAGCATTAAAAGGTAATCCGACTTTTGATTATGTGCAGCGCAAGCGTCTGGGTTAAATGATAAATTTTTAGGTTTATTTGTCAGCTGTTTTCATAAATATGGGCAACTTACGATTGCCAAATTTGACGAGCCATTAGGATAATTCGGTGTAAATGTGAATTATCGAAAATCGTGTTTAAGTTGAAAGCAACTTTTTCCCATACCTAACACTCCATACTTTTGTACTATATATGATTTAGGCGGCGTTTCCATTAGGCCGCGTTCCGCGTTAGCGTTAAAACTCGACAAACTCGCGTTAATTCGTATACAAAAAGATATGCAGTTAGGTATGGGAAAAAGTCGCGTTAATTTTGAACGCGACTTTCGATAACACGCGTTCAAACCGATTTCACACCGATTTCAAACCGATTTTTCTTATCGGTTCGAATAATTTGGCAATCGTAAGTTGCGCATACTTATGAAAACAGCTGACAAATTACCCGCAAAAATAAACATTTACATAAAAGCTTCAGCTGCATATATTGAAATGACGGATTATCTTTTCATGCTCGTATTGGACAGCAGTTACTAAAGGAACAACACCTACATCCATTCGATATATTAAAAATCTGCATTTCAAAAAAAAAAAAAAATTTTTTAACCTGTACAATTTTTTTACTACATAACCAACAAAAATCAGCTGTTTTAACTCGAACGCTAACGCTTAAACGCAATGGAAACACCGTTCCGCATTTTTCTATAAATTGTTAACGCGATAACAAAACGCGGCTCAGTGGAAAGCGTTTTTGTCGAGTTTTTGACGCTAATGAAGATGCGCTATTAATCAATTTTAGTTGTTTTTTATTAAAAACTTATTCAAACTAATTGCATATTTTTTAGAAAATTTAATTCAAATTATTGACTTGTTTGAATGCACTCTAAATCGTTTTAATTTTCTTTAAAAATCAAACTTTTTAGACAAAAGCGTAATTTAAAAATATTTTCTCATCGAAAGTAGTTTCAAATCTCATTAAGTTTTAACAAAAAGTAACAGGAAATGCAAATAGAAATAAAACTGCCAATTAAAATAGGTTCTGCAGGCGGTATAGGACCTTTAACTTTCATATCAGCTACACATAAGGTAAATGGGTATATTCAGGCTGTCCGAAAGTTTGTAACGCATTAAAGGAGGCATCGGAGACCGCATAAAGTATATATAGTGTTGATCTGCTCGATGAGACGATACGATTTAGCTATGTCCGTCTGTCTGTCTGTTGCGATGCGTTTTACTCAGAATGATTTAAAGATATTGACATGAAATTAAGCCTTTTTTTGGTTCTAGGCAGTTTGTATGTCAGAATCAAGGTGTCACGCCCGTTTTTAGGCACAGCCCCCATACAAATCTACCGCATATTTTCGAAGTTTTGTATGAAAATAGGTATTATTTATGAATATATTCACTCCAAATTGGCCAATATCTAATCCAAGGTGCCACGCCTATTTTTAGGTATAGCCATCATTCAAACTAACAGCCCATTTTCAGGTTTTTGTAATTAAACATTTTCTTTTTTCTGAATTAATCCAATTAAAACTTGGTAAAATCAATTCCAATGTCAACCTAAGTGAACACAATCGATATGGTAAGGATATTTTATATAAATATCTTATTTGACATTTTTAAATAGAAAAAAATTAAGCAGTTGAAAATTTACAACGTGAATTTATTGCCACATCTTAGAAATGTAAAATTTTAAATCGAAAATTTTTGAACTCCATATAATGTTTGTAAATCTTTTTTGAGCCTAATTCCAACTCACAAAAATTGTACACAACTGTACCAAATAGTTAAAAGTGTTGGATTAAATTACGAGAGAGTTATTTTAAAAAGCAGAGTTTAGTTAGTTATGACTATAAAGATTTTGTCTTCCATTCTATATTTATGTTTATAATTAAATTTTCTGGTGTACAGGTTTCTTTTTTAGATCCCAACGAAGTGATAAAGTATAACCACTAACCATACATATAACCACTAACATTATTGCACACAATATTAGAAATTTAAAATAACTTGAAATAATGAATAATGAATACCAGTCTAGACAACCATTATTTCAAGTTTTTTAAATTTCTAATATTGTGTGCGAGTAATTAAGTTTAGTTAGTTATTGTTTTTTTTCGCATTTTTTTTAAAGAAACCAAAAAATAATCAAAAGTTATTCTAATTATTAATAAATGTCATTAGGAATTTAAAAATGAAATTCATAGTAGCGATCGCAGTGGGACTTGAACCGCGACTCCTGCACACCGAGCTGAGTGTCTACCATCTAGACCATTGCGAAGTTCGCGAGCCCGTCGTCTAATTAGGTAGACATACACACTTCTGTTGTTTATGTTCCCTTTTCTTTAGCAGTGATTTGCTAAAAACTTAAAAATTAGAATTGAAATGTGCATTCTCAACACACACACTATGGTGCGAGCGCATACACATATTAGCACCCATACATGCAAACAGAACGGAGCACAAGCGAAGCAGACCGTGCTCATCGTTTGACTACTTAAAGCAGACTGATGTGTGACTGATTCGCCTGGCTTTGGCAGTTATATTTTCGCTTTTGATGCGAATTAAAACGCTCGGCTTCTGCTTTCGGCCGAGGGGGTTCTATGAGTCTGCCTACGTTTGCATTCACGAAATACTCGATTTGTCCAATCTATGTATTGTATGGTTAGTGGTAGGGGTTGTGACGCAGCTAAATATTTTTGACATGCGGTATGAGAATGACAGTTTGAGCCCTGCCAATCATGTTCGTTTGACGTTCCGCAGTTTTTGGACAGACACCAACGTTAATAGTCGCATTGTGTATACGCGCACCAAACATCGTGTTGAAAATCGTGCGAAAAAGTTATTTTGATTTTTTTAAAGTACCAAAAATTTTGTGAAATTAACAGTGAAAAGGTGAGTGTAATGCATCAAAATATTGTATTTGCCGTATATTTTGTGATTCTATATGGATTTATGTGATTATGTGGTGTCTATAAAAAATTTGCTTGTCATACACAAAATGGCGTCGTGACCCGGTTGTGACTCAGCGGGTGGCCCAGCTATGACGCACCTTTTTTTTTGCACTAGGATCATATAGAACTGTCAAATTCCTACATTTTTGTTGTTGTTTAAAAAAAAAGGAAAGGAAATTTACATATTGAGACCAGTTTGTCCGAGAAATAACTGTGAGTACTTCGCAATTACGAGGAATTTCGCATAATCAATTACCCTGATTTATAAGTCATTCGATGAATCAATTACAATTTGTACAATTTTTATGTCTTTATGAAAAATCTAATCTTGTAACTTCCGAAAAGTTGTTCATTCCAGACTGTTTTGTTTTTGATTGCGTTGCTCCTTGCCCGGCGTTTCTTCATGAAACAGTTGTCGTAACGCATTTTAATTGCAATTTAATTCGTGTTTTGCTTTTTTGCGTTTTCAGCCATGTCACCTCCAAAGAAATCTCCCGCGGCTAAGAAAACCGATAATAATGTGGTGCTGCAAGCCATCAAATCTTGCATTATCGATGAAAATGCAATCCGTAAAAGTGCGAGAGAGCATGGTATAAACGACAGGACCTTATCGCGATACGTACAGAAAACGAAAGATAATTTTGAAGATATTTCGAAAGTGAAAGATGAGGATTTGTTGGAATTCATTCATGGTGTTGGTACAAGAACTCCATCAAACATGGTTTCTCTCCCGCTCAAGAGAAAGATCTCGTTGGATACATCCTGAAGTGTGTCAGTCACTACTATGGTTTGAGCATCAATGAATTGAAAGAGCTGGCGTACCAGTTTGCAAGGAAGCTGTCTCTCAGGTACCCACCTGAATGGGATAACGATTGTAAAGCGCATCGTAAGTGGTACAGACTCTTCATGCAACGGCATAGCGAACTGACGCTCAGAACACCGGAGCAAACATCCATGAACCGAGTCAAAGCTTTCTGCAAACCCAATGTAGACAAGTTTTTCGCAAATTTGTCTCGGTTGATCGATGTACACAACTTTGACAGTTGTTCCATCTATAATATGGATGAAAGTGGGTTCTCGACTGTGCCAACAAAAATTGGAAAAGTCATCGCTTTGAAAGGTGTGCGGCGTGTGGGACAACTAGAAGCTGCCGAGCGAGGAAACATGGTGACAATGGCTCTCACTGTTGGTGCGAATGGCAATTCAGTTCCGCCGTTCTTTTTATTTCCAAGAAAGAACATGCAATCAACTTTTTTGGACAATGTTTCTCCTGGTACTGCTGGATTTGCGAATGATTCTGGCTGGATGTGCCAGCCAGAGTTTGTCCGATACATTCGTCATTTCATCATGTTCGTGAAACCATCAAAGGATCATCCGGTGCTGCTGTTGATGGATAACCACGTTTCGCACATGTCGGTGGAAGCTCTCGACATTGCAGCTGCAAACGGTGTCCATATCTTGTCTTTCCCGCCGCACTGCAGCCACCGTCTACAGCCACTGGATGTGTCCGTATTTGGCCCAGTGAAGACTTATTATAAGTCACAATGTTCCGCTTGGCAAAAGAACAATGCAAATAAGGTAAGAAAACAAAATATGATTTGTGTTATGATTGTTGTTCTAGTTTTCGTGTTTTTTTCAACAGGTTTTGGAAATTCGACACATTGCTGGGCTTGTGTGCGCTACATTGGATTTGGCTTTAACGCCAAAAATAATTAAGGCGGGCTTCGCTGCAACGGGCATTGCTCCATTCAATCCCGACATCTTCACAGACGCCGATTTTGTTCAAGCTGTTGCACAAAATGAGGAACAAGTTGCTTTTGATGCTGGAATCACCGAAGATGACCAGCGACGTATCGTTTTGAACAATACCATGGATATAGGACGCGGAGAAGAGGTGCTAACATCCGAACCCTCTACCTCACGATCCCTATCTCTAATGTCATTGGTGACCTATAACAAAACAAATGTCAAGAAAGAGAGAGACCAATCATATTGACTGTTTGCGAATTAAAAGTATAAATGTAGATTTAAAAAAAAAAATATAAATATATATTGGGTGCGCAACTAAATAATTTCGTATTTGTTACTAACTTCATATCTATTTATGTAGTCAATATTTTGACAGTGACAGCTATTCTATGTTAAAGCGCGCCAAAAAATCAAGAACATTTGATATGTCACAGTGAATATTAGTAAACACACAAATATTTTTTATTACAGTCAAAATGTCAAGTTACGTTCCAACAAAACAGCATTTGCGGGGAGGTTTGCTTTTGTTCTTCAATTTAAAGAAAAGTGCAACAGAAGCACATCGTTTACTCTCAGAAGCTTATCCTGAATATGCTCCAGAGGTTAGAGTATGTCAGCAGAGGTTTGCACGATTTAAAAGTGGTGATTTTGACACAGAAGACAAAGAGCGACCAGGTCCATCAAAAAAGTTTGAAGACGAAGATTTGGAGGCATTACTCGATCAAGATTCATGTCAAACTCAAGAAGAACTTGGAGAAACATTGGAAGTCTCTCGACAAGCCATTTCTAAACGTTTAAAAGCAGCTGGATACATTCACAAACAAGGAAATTGGGTGCCAAACGAATTAAAGCCGAGAGACGTTAAGAGACGATAATATATAAAATTGTAATATATAAAATAAATGTTTTTTGTTATTAAATTAAAATACATCTTTTAATTCGCAAACAGTTTTAGCAAGTTGTCAAATAAAGTTGCTTTCATATTAAACTTTTATTTAAAGAACATCGTGGGGTTTAATTAATGACTCGTTCCTATTTTGACTATAGCAGAGCGTTGCCAACTTTAACGACATTAATAATCATAATTTTTTTTTTTTTTTTTTGAAAAATTGGAAGATTACAGTCAACCTTTACAGTTAAGAACAACAAAAACCCGACCAATCATCCAGAGATCCGTTTTGCTGAAGTCCAAAGTGTTTTAATTTACTAGACCTAAGTGCTGGGGACACTCAGAGAGATTTTTCTTATGTATTCTCTTCCTTGCAGCTTCTTCAGAATCTGTTAGACGGAATTCGAAGATTGGTCGTTTGTTTCTCTATGAGCCAAAGTCTCGTAGCAGCGAGACTCGTGGTGTCTGTTAGTTTTGAAGCTTCATATGGTCTGATACGTTTTGGGTCGATTGTTAACCAAATAAGTTAAGTTTTGGCCAACGTTTTTGAAACATTTTTCTTCAAAATGCAAACAAAAATTTGAGACCACCACTACAAAATTTAAAAAAATCTAGTCAGCAGTGATGTATTTTAAAGATCTGACAAGTAAACCAACCCAAGTGCCCCTCTCCGATTTCAATGAAATTTGGCACAGTTGTAGTACATGAGACGATACGATTTAGCTATGTCCGTCTGTCTGTCTGTTGCGATGCGTTTTACTCAGAATGATTTAAAGATATTGACATGAAATTAAGCTTTTTTTGGTTCTAGGCAGTTTGTATGTCAGAATCAAGGTGTCACGCCCGTTTTTAGGCACAGCCCCCATACAAATCTACCGCATATTTTCGAAGTTTTGTATGAAAATAGGTATTATTTATGAATATATTCACTCCAAATTGGCCAATATCTAATCCAAGGTGCCACGCCTATTTTTAGGTATAGCCATCATTCAAACTAACAGCCCATTTTCAGGTTTTTGTAATTAAACATTTTCTTTTTTCTGAATTAATCCAATTAAAACTTGGTAAAATCAATTCCAATGTCAACCTAAGTGAACACAATCGATATGGTAAGGATATTTTATATAAATATCTTATTTGACATTTTTAAATAGAAAAAAAATTAAGCAGTTGAAAATTTACAACGTGAATTTATTGCCACATCTTAGAAATGTAAAATTTTAAATCGAAAATTTTGAACTCCATATAATGTTTGTAAATCTTTTTGAGCCTAATTCCAACTCACAAAAATTGTACACAACTGTACCAAATAGTTAAAAGTGTTGGATTAAATTACGAGAGAGTTATTTTAAAAAGCAGAGTTTAGTTAGTTATGACTATAAAGATTTTGTCTTCCATTCTATATTTATGTTTATAATTAAATTTTCTGGTGTACAGGTTTCTTTTTTAGGATCCCAACGAAGTATAAAGTATAACCACTAACCATACATATAACCACTAACCATTACTCGCACACAATATTAGAAATTTAAAATAACTTGAAATAATGAATAATGAATACCAGTCTAGACAACCATTATTTCAAGTTTTTAAATTTCTAATATTGTGTGCGAGTAATTAAGTTTAGTTAGTTATTGTTTTTTTTCGCATTTTTTTTAAAGAAACCAAAAAATAATCAAAAGTTATTCTAATTATTAATAAATGTCATTAGGAATTTAAAAATGAAATTCATAGTAGCGATCGCAGTGGGACTTGAACCGCGACTCCTGCACACCGAGCTGAGTGTCTACCATCTAGACCATTGCGAAGTTCGCGAGCCCGTCGTCTAATTAGGTAGACATACACACTTCTGTTGTTTATGTTCCCTTTTCTTTAGCAGTGATTTGCTAAAAACTTAAAAATTAGAATTGAAATGTGCATTCTCAACACACACACTATGGTGCGAGCGCATACACATATTAGCACCCATACATGCAAACAGAACGGAGCACAAGCGAAGCAGACCGTGCTCATCGTTTGACTACTTAAAGCAGACTGATGTGTGACTGATTCGCCTGGCTTTGGCAGTTATATTTTCGCTTTTGATGCGAATTAAAACGCTCGGCTTCTGCTTTCGGCCGAGGGGGTTCTATGAGTCTGCCTACGTTTGCATTCACGAAATACTCGATTTGTCCAATCTATGTATTGTATGGTTAGTGGTAGGGGTTGTGACGCAGCTAAATATTTTTGACATGCGGTATGAGAATGACAGTTTGAGCCCTGCCAATCATGTTCGTTTGACGTTCCGCAGTTTTTGGACAGACACCAACGTTAATAGTCGCATTGTGTATACGCGCACCAAACATCGTGTTGAAAATCGTGCGAAAAAGTTATTTTGATTTTTTTTAAAGTACCAAAATTTTGTGAAATTAACAGTGAAAAGGTGAGTGTAATGCATCAAAATATTGTATTTGCCGTATATTTTGTGATTCTATATGGATTTATGTGATTATGTGGTGTCTATAAAAAATTTGCTTGTCATACACAAAATGGCGTCGTGACCCGGTTGTGACTCAGCGGGTGGCCCAGTTATGACGCACCTTTTTTTTTTGCACTAGGATCATATAGAACTGTCAAATTCCTACATTTTTGTTGTTGTTTAAAAAAAAAAGGAAAGGAAATTTACATATTGAGACCAGTTTGTCCGAGAAATAACTGTGAGTACTTCGCAATTACGAGGAATTTCGCATAATCAATTACCCTGATTTATAAGTCATTCGATGAATCAATTACAATTTGTACAATTTTTATGTCTTTATGAAAAATCTAATCTTGTAACTTCCGAAAAGTTGTTCATTCCAGACTGTTTTGTTTTTGATTGCGTTGCTCCTTGCCCGGCGTTTCTTCATGAAACAGTTGTCGTAACGCATTTTAATTGCAATTTAATTCGTGTTTTGTTTTTTTTTGCGTTTTCAGCCATGTCACCTCCAAAGAAATCTCCCGCGGCTAAGAAAACCGATAATAATGTGGTGCTGCAAGCCATCAAATCTTGCATTATCGATGAAAATGCAATCCGTAAAAGTGCGAGAGAGCATGGTATAAACGACAGGACCTTATCGCGATACGTACAGAAAACGAAAGATAATTTTGAAGATATTTCGAAAGTGAAAGATGAGGATTTGTTGGAATTCATTCATGGTGTTGGTACAAGAACTCCATCAAACATGGTTTTCTCTCCCGCTCAAGAGAAAGATCTCGTTGGATACATCCTGAAGTGTGTCAGTCACTACTATGGTTTGAGCATCAATGAATTGAAAGAGCTGGCGTACCAGTTTGCAAGGAAGCTGTCTCTCAGGTACCCACCTGAATGGGATAACGATTGTAAAGCGCATCGTAAGTGGTACAGACTCTTCATGCAACGGCATAGCGAACTGACGCTCAGAACACCGGAGCAAACATCCATGAACCGAGTCAAAGCTTTCTGCAAACCCAATGTAGACAAGTTTTTCGCAAATTTGTCTCGGTTGATCGATGTACACAACTTTGACAGTTGTTCCATCTATAATATGGATGAAAGTGGGTTCTCGACTGTGCCAACAAAAATTGGAAAAGTCATCGCTTTGAAAGGTGTGCGGCGTGTGGGACAACTAGAAGCTGCCGAGCGAGGAAACATGGTGACAATGGCTCTCACTGTTGGTGCGAATGGCAATTCAGTTCCGCCGTTCTTTTTATTTCCAAGAAAGAACATGCAATCAACTTTTTGGACAATGTTTCTCCTGGTACTGCTGGATTTGCGAATGATTCTGGCTGGATGTGCCAGCCAGAGTTTGTCCGATACATTCGTCATTTCATCATGTTCGTGAAACCATCAAAGGATCATCCGGTGCTGCTGTTGATGGATAACCACGTTTCGCACATGTCGGTGGAAGCTCTCGACATTGCAGCTGCAAACGGTGTCCATATCTTGTCTTTCCCGCCGCACTGCAGCCACCGTCTACAGCCACTGGATGTGTCCGTATTTGGCCCAGTGAAGACTTATTATAAGTCACAATGTTCCGCTTGGCAAAAGAACAATGCAAATAAGGTAAGAAAACAAAATATGATTTGTGTTATGATTGTTGTTCTAGTTTTCGTGTTTTTTTTCAACAGGTTTTGGAAATTCGACACATTGCTGGGCTTGTGTGCGCTACATTGGATTTGGCTTTAACGCCAAAAATAATTAAGGCGGGCTTCGCTGCAACGGGCATTGCTCCATTCAATCCCGACATCTTCACAGACGCCGATTTTGTTCAAGCTGTTGCACAAAATGAGGAACAAGTTGCTTTTGATGCTGGAATCACCGAAGATGACCAGCGACGTATCGTTTTGAACAATACCATGGATATAGGACGCGGAGAAGAGGTGCTAACATCCGAACCCTCTACCTCACGATCCCTATCTCTAATGTCATTGGTGACCTATAACAAAACAAATGTCAAGAAAGAGAGAGACCAATCATATTGACTGTTTGCGAATTAAAAGTATAAATGTAGATTTAAAAAAAAAAATATAAATATATATTGGGTGCGCAACTAAATAATTTCGTATTTGTTACTAACTTCATATCTATTTATGTAGTCAATATTTTGACAGTGACAGCTATTCTATGTTAAAGCGCGCCAAAAAATCAAGAACATTTGATATGTCACAGTGAATATTAGTAAACACACAAATATTTTTTATTACAGTCAAAATGTCAAGTTACGTTCCAACAAAACAGCATTTGCGGGGAGGTTTGCTTTTGTTCTTCAATTTAAAGAAAAGTGCAACAGAAGCACATCGTTTACTCTCAGAAGCTTATCCTGAATATGCTCCAGAGGTTAGAGTATGTCAGCAGAGGTTTGCACGATTTAAAAGTGGTGATTTTGACACAGAAGACAAAGAGCGACCAGGTCCATCAAAAAAGTTTGAAGACGAAGATTTGGAGGCATTACTCGATCAAGATTCATGTCAAACTCAAGAAGAACTTGGAGAAACATTGGAAGTCTCTCGACAAGCCATTTCTAAACGTTTAAAAGCAGCTGGATACATTCACAAACAAGGAAATTGGGTGCCAAACGAATTAAAGCCGAGAGACGTTAAGAGACGATAATATATAAAATTGTAATATATAAAATAAATGTTTTTTGTTATTAAATTAAAATACATCTTTTAATTCGCAAACAGTTTTAGCAAGTTGTCAAATAAAGTTGCTTTCATATTAAACTTTTATTTAAAGAACATCGTGGGGTTTAATTAATGACTCGTTCCTATTTTGACTATAGCAGAGCGTTGCCAACTTTAACGACATTAATAATCATAATTCTTTTTTTTTTTTTTTTTGAAAAATTGGAAGATTACAGTCAACCTTTACAGTTAAGAACAACAAAAACCCGACCAATCATCCAGAGATCCGTTTTGCTGAAGTCCAAAGTGTTTTAATTTACTAGACCTAAGTGCTGGGGACACTCAGAGAGATTTTTCTTATGTATTCTCTTCCTTGCAGCTTCTTCAGAATCTGTTAGACGGAATTCGAAGATTGGTCGTTTGTTTCTCTATGAGCCAAAGTCTCGTAGCAGCGAGACTCGTGGTGTCTGTTAGTTTTGAAGCTTCATATGGTCTGATACGTTTTGGGTCGATTGTTAACCAAATAAGTTAAGTTTTGGCCAACGTTTTTGAAACATTTTTCTTCAAAATGCAAACAAAATTTGAGACCACCACTACAAAATTTAAAAAAAAATCTAGTCAGCAGTGATGTATTTTAAAGATCTGACAAGTAAACCAACCCAAGTGCCCCTCTCCGATTTCAATGAAATTTGGCACAGTTGTAGTACATCGAAAAACATTAGACACGTTTTTTTTATAAGGGCCCTTAAAGCGTTTTAAGGGTGAAAACCACCCCCTAATTTTTTCAAAGAAATTGAAAATTCTATGTTAAAACAAGATATTTTATAAAAGTGACTATTGAATTTGTTTGCAAATCATCAAAAAAATAATCCCTAACATTTATTATTCACTTTTCGTTAACTTTATAATTGTTTAACAATAATTATTTAAAAAAAATTATCATCAAGTTTACAAATTTAAAAAAGTGTTGATGCCAATCAATTCTACTTAAAAAGTTAAAACGATTATATATTACACATTTTCTTGAAATATTTGTATTTTGTTTATAAAATGCGTATAAACAAATTGAGGAGTAAAATAATAAATAATATAATAGTACTGCACACTTTGTTTTGTGTTATTTGTTTTTAGGAGACATCATATTCTCACAATCAGACATTCATTGTATTACACTTCTTAAATGATTACTGAAATTTTCGACTTGTGCTATTAGATATACATGTTTTTTGAGTTGAGGTTTATTAAAAGTATCATTTATACAGAATTCGTCCTCTCGTATATTTACTTACACTTCTTAAATGATTACTGAAATTCTCGATTTGTTCTATTATATATACAGGTTTTTTTAGTTAAGGTTTATTAAAAGTATCATTTGCAGAATTCCTCCTCTCGCATATTCACTTAGGCCGCGTTTCCATTAGGTCCGCGTTAGCGTTAAAAACTCGACAAACTCGCGTTAAATCGTATACAAAAAGATAGGCAGTTAGGTATGGGAAAAGTCGGGTTAATTTTGAACGCGACTTTCGATAACACGCGTTCAAACCGATTTCACACCGATTTCAAACCGATTTCTCTTATCGGTTCGAATAATTTGGCAATCGTAAGTTGCGCATACTTATGAAAACAGCTGACAAAGTAACCGCAAAAAATAAACATTTACATAAAAGCTTCAGCTGCATATATTCAAATGACGGATTACCTTATCATGCTCGTATTGGACAGCAGTTACTAAAGGAACAACACCTACATCCACTCGTTATATTAAAAATCTGCATTTCAAAAAAAAAAAAAAATTTTTTTAACCTGTACAATTTTTTTACTACATAACAAACAAAATCAGCTGTTTTAACTCGAACGCTAACGCTAAAACGCAATGGAAACACCGTTCCGCGTTTTTCGATAAATTGTTAACGCGATAACAAAACGCGGCTCAATGGAAATGCGGCATTACACTTCTTAAATGAATATTGAAATTTTCGACTTGTTCTATTAAATATAATGCGTTTTATTAGAATTGTTAGTTTCATTATTTTTTAAATGTCTTGAAGTTTAATGTAAAAAGGGTACAATACTGTGCAGTTTGTTTTGTGTTTTAATAATTATATCAGTAGGAAGAATTCTGGACATATTTCGTTTTGTCATTCTACTGGTTGTTTCACACGTTAATTTTTAAATTAAATTTTGCAATTCACTTTACTCGTAGGAGAAAGTATTTCGTTTTTCATACAATATAACTAATCTGTACTAATTTGTATTACTTATGTATAATTTAACTACAATTTGTAGGTATTATCATTGTTTAGTATGTAAAAGTCTCCGCTTTTAAGAAGAATTATATTGTTTTAAGTTAATTTGTTTTTTATGAAATTGTTTTGTATTCACGTAATAGAAGTCTATGCAATTAGTTAATTTTTTTTTCTTATTTTTAAAAAGTTACGATGAATCCAAAAAATATTTTAAATTTCTTGGGTAGTAGGTTTAATGAACCTCAATACAACATCGAATCTGTCATTACAGAAGATGAAAAGCATTTTTTGCTTCACATTCAGAAAATTTAATTAAAGATGCCATTAAAGACAACATTTTTATTGAATGTTTTGAATCTTTAAATTTTGAAGACGAAAGTGCGCCACCTGATCCACAAATAATTTTTGAAGACGTAGATTATGAACAAGATCTCCTTGATGCAGTAGAAGAAGACGAAAAATGTATTACTAATGTAAAGTTTGAATATAAGCAAAGAGCTGTTGCTTACTGGAAGTCAGGAAAACGAAAAAAACTGAAATTTGAAACCGTGAAACATTCCTTTAAAGAAGTAAAAGATCCAAAAGAATTACGAAGATGGGATTCACAGGTTTCTGAAAATGGAGACAGAATTACTAAATTACAGAAAATATCTGATTACGTATTAAATCAGTTTAAAACTGCTTGCGAGAAAGCCATATCAGTTCACGATGCTGATTTAAGAAGGTGGGCATTAAGAGCAAGAAGCGATGTTAGTTTATCAAGAAATTTGTTTACAGCTTCTGATAAATGGATACACAATTTCAAATTGAAACATAGAATTGTGTCAAGAAAAGTAAATAAATTTATTACAAAAACTACCCTTGCAAAGAAAGAAGAATTAGCAAGCAAAGCAAAAGAATTTGTGGATACAATTGCAAAAGAGATTTCTGTTATAGGACCCGAAAACGTCTATAACTCTGATCAATCAGGTTTTAATCTCGAAATGCATTCAGGTAATATATAATCGTTTTAACTTTTTAAGTAGAATTGATTGGCATCAACACTTTTAAATTTGTAAACTTGATGATAATTTTTTTAAATAATTATTGTTAAACAATTATAAAGTTAACGAAAAGTGAATAATAAATGTTAGGGATTATTTTTTTGATGATTTGCAAACAAATTCAATAGTCACTTTTATAAAATATCTTGTTTTAACATAGAATTTTCAATTTCTTTGAAAAAATTAGGGGGTGGTTTTCACCCTTAAAACGCTTTAAGGGCCCTTATAAAAAAATACGTGTCTAATGTTTTTCGATGTACTACAACTGTGCCAAATTTCATTGAAATCGGAGAGGGGCACTTGGGTAGGCTTACTGTGAGTCCAAGTCCATGATTTTTTTTATATATTTTGGAGAAAACTTTTCCAAAAGGGTCAGTTTTTGAAGTTATATTGAAAACGCGAACCAACTTTTAAATTTCAACTTCAGATTTGGATTCAGAGGCCTAAAATACATTAGAATCCCCCACACAAGACCAGAATTTGGTGAAAATAACGTTTTTTTTTTTTTTTTTTTTTTTTACAACAATTTTTTAGTTTTTTGAATTTAAACTCTGACTTTAGATTCGGATTCAGCGACCCAAAATACATATAAAATAAACCCTCTGGTGGCTGTGTTATTAACAGGGGTGACCCTAGCACTCATTGAAATCTGTATTCCGATTGGCTGGTATTCTTCCGTTGAACCCTTCCTTGCCAGACTTTCGTATTCGTTTCAGGGAATATCTCTGTGCTCGCGGACCTACAAGACGTAAATGGCGTTTTGGCGACAAACTAAGTACATTCCCTTATTTGCTTAGATGTGACCCGGCAGTCGGAAATATTGGGTGTACAACTAAATAATTTCGTATTTGTTACTAACCTCATTTCTATTTATGTAGTCAATATTTTGACCCAAAAAATCAAGAACATTTGTTATGTCACAGTGAATATTAGTAAACACACAAATTTTTTTTTATTACAGTCAAAATGTCAAGTTACGTTCCAACAAAACAGCATTTGCGGGGAGGTTTGCTTTTGTTCTTCAATTTAAAGAAAAGTGCAACAGAAGCACATCGTTTACTCTCAGAAGCTTATCCTGAATATGCTCCAGAGGTTAGAGTATGTCAGCAGTGGTTTGCACGATTTAAAAGTGGTGATTTTGACACAGAAGACAAAGAGCGACCAGGTCCATCAAAAAAGTTTGAAGACGAAGATTTGGAGGCATTACTACTCGATCAAGATTCATGTCAAACTCAAGAAGAACTTGGAGAAACATTGGAAGTCTCTCGACAAGCCATTTCTAAACGTTTAAAAGCAGCTGGATACATTCACAAACAAGGAAATTGGGTGCCAAACGAATTAAAGCCGAGAGACGTTAAGAGACGATAATATATAAAATTGTAATATATAAAATAAATGTTTTTTGTTATTAAATTAAAATACATCTTTTAATTCGCAAACAGTTTTAGCAAGTTGTCAAATAAAGTTGCTTTCATATTAAACTTTTATTTAAAGAACATCGTGGGGTTTAATTAATGACTCGTTCCTTTTTTTGACTATAGCAGAGCGTTGCCAACTTTAACGACATTAATAATCATAAATTCTTTTTTTTTTTTTTTTGAAAAATTGGAAGATTACAGTCAACCTTTACAGTTAAGAACAACAAAAACCCGACCAATCATCCAGAGATCCGTTTTGCTGAAGTCCAAAGTGTTTTAATTTACTAGACCTAAGTGCTGGGGACACTCATAGAGATTTTTCTTATGTATTCTCTTCCTTGCAGCTTCTTCAGAATCTGTTGGACGGAATTCGTAGATTGGTCGTTTGTTTCTCTATGAGCCAAAGTCTCGTAGCAGCGAGACTCGTGGTGTCTGTTAGTTTTGAAGCTTCATATGGTCTGATACGTTTTGGGTCGATTGTTAACCAAATAAGTTAAGTTTTAGCCAACGTTTTTGAAACATTTTTCTTCAAAATGCAAACAAAAATTTGAGACCACCACTACAAAATTTAAAAAAAATCTAGTCAGCAGTGATGTATTTTGAAGATCTGAGTCCAAGTCCATGATTTTTTTTTATATTTTGGAGAAAACTTTTCCAAAAGGGTCAGGTTTTTGAAGTTATATTGAAAACGCGAACCAACTTTTAATTTCAATTGTTGGTTCAGGGCCTAAATACATTAGAATCCCCACACAGACCAGAATTTGGTGAAAATAACGTGTTTTTTTTTTTTTTTTTATTTTAAAAAAAAATTTACAACAAAATACATATAAAATAAACCCTCTGGTGGCTGTGTTATTAACAGGGGTGAACCTAGCACTCAATGAAATCTGTATTCCGATTGGCTGGTATTCTTCCGTTGAACCCTTCCTTGCCAGACTTTCGTATTCGTTTCAGGGAATATCTCTGTGCTCGCGGACCTACAAGACGTAAATGGCGTTTTGGCGACAAACTAAGTATATTCCCTTATTTGCATAGATGTGACTCGGCAGTCGAAAGTACTTGTCCACTACCAAGTCTTTTGAGTATACCCCAGACCTCTCACCACAATTTATTTTGGAACCATCGGTGTAGCATGGCCGACCCACATCAATTTCCAGCAACTTTGCCATTCTGTTTAAATGATATGTACATACATATGTACTTAGTATTCCCATATTTTTAAATAAACGCTCAGAATCAGAGATAAAGAAAACGAATAAAACGATTTCTATGTTTTTGGTGTTGCCAGAATTTTAGAATTCAAACACTTTTGGATAGGCTGATATCGAAATTTTTTGAAGGCTAAAAGAATATTTCACTTTCGAAACAGAGAATTGATTGAAGCCGTAGCAACTGTATGAGCGTTCGGGAATCATTGCTGTTGTCGTTTTGCGAAAGTTAGTAAAAAAAAAAAAAAGTCTCTAGGTTCGAGCATTTATGTTGTTTATGTTTTTTTTAAACCCCTTTTCTATTCACATACACTAGACCTATTTGGGGGTTTAAGATTTTTTTATTAAGATAAAATAAACATTAATATAATATATTAATAATATATTAATGCAATCATTAATAAAGTTTTTTCTATGTCTGTACAGATATTCTTGTACAAATGACAACATTTTACAACACTAAAAAATGAAACACTAATGTTTATGTTTGCTCTTCGGAAATTTGCGAGTCACTGCGACGCTCTGCAAACGCGCAAATCGGCATCGTTGATTGTTGAAGCTAAACAAACGACTTTAATTTCGCCGCTTCTAAGCGTTAAACAAGCAAAGAAGTTCATTCATTTTTAAAAGTAAAAAGGTAAAAGATACAAGTGTGAACTATTTTTTTTGTTTATAAAACTCAAAAATTTACTTACTATACGCACACGATTAATTGAAAGTGCCGACACGCTGTATTATTTATTTGCTTCTAACTTGTGCTTATTTGGATACTTTTAGTTTGCTGTTGTGTATAAATAATTTGAAAACAAAATGGGCAAAAAAAATGAAGGTGATAACAATTCTGATGCTGCTGGATCAGGTGAAGAGGAGGAGTATGCAGTGGAAAAGGTTGTAGATCGTCGCGTACGTAAGGGCAAGGTATGTGTAAGCGTGTATGTATGCGGCAAATTTAATGACGCTGCCAGCGGTGTACAGACTTGCAGCAGCAGCGACGTCGTTAAAAACCCGCGCAAATCAATTTTTGATTACTGAAATACTTAATAATTATTTTTTCGTTTTTAGGTTGAATATTTGCTAAAATGGAAAGGCTATCCAGACTCGGAGAACACTTGGGAACCGGAAGCTAATTTAGATTGTCAGGATTTGATTGCTGTATATGAAGCTGCTAGAAAAGATGAGGTATATTTTGAGATACTTGAAAAATTTATTTGATAGTTGACAAAAACAAATGCTTTCTTTTTTTAGGGACAGGCTTCGACTAGCAAAACAGCAGCAGCACGTCCTAGCAGCAGCAGTGCAAAGTCAAAGGAATCAAGCGGACGCACAAGCGCAACAAATAAACGCAAATCGGACGATAAAAATGAACGTAAGTGTTTTGTCTTTGATATGTAAAAGAAATAATGTTGTAGATAGAGTTTATAGTATACATTTGTGAAACTGTACTCGACAAGCGTTGCTAAGATTAAAAGCAGCTTCTTGCGGTATGTATGTGACAAGAAATATGTATGTAGGGTAGTCTTGTAGCAGCATGGTACAATTGTAAACAAGTGTAGTATTCCCGCGCTTTTTATATAGTTGCATTGTAGAATGCGCGAGAGAGGCATAGACACATTTTCTGTTTACAAAATATGCGAGCAAAATAGAAAGAGAGAGCTGTGAAATACTACACCTTATTATATATAATTGTTAGATGCGAAAAATTTGTAGTTTTCTCGTAGATTTTATAGTTCGTTAGCTTCGTTCTTGAGTCTCCATTTATCATGTCTTGTAAACTGTTTGAGTTTTTAAAAAATGTATTCCAATGAATATGAAACTATACTTATTGATAATTTTGTTTTTCGGAGCTAATGTACTCGGTATAGAATGTTCCGTGAACTATCGATTTGTAAAGATTAGTTACATTTTTAATTACAAGTAGTTTCATCCCTATTTATTGTAGTACGCAAATAATTTGAATCAAATTTCCTAAAATATCCCAAAAAATAATCTCTAATTTGAAGAAGTATTTTCTTTATCAATTTATTTTAAAAATACAATGAAAAAAGCAATATTAAAATTGATGATTATATAAATTATCGATTACTACTACATATTTTGATTACAATTTTTGTCTGAAAAGATCGATGATATCAGTGAGTTTTCAACAATCTGAAATTAGATGTTCAGACATACAACAAACCTTAAATCAAACGAATAATTGGCTATTTCCACTAGTAGCCGCGTTAGCCTGTTGCTATCGAAAACAGCACCAATTACATTCTTATACAATATTGCTTATATTTATTACTTCCCAAGACTTTTTGAATGGAAAGTGGGTTGTCTATAGTAGCCATTGTTTTGATAGGAACAGGAACGCGAACTCTAGTAAAAATGTAGCAGTTTTCGATAAATTCTATTTTATCGAAAAACGAGAAACAGTGTTCCCATTACTTTTGGAGTTCGAGTTCAAATAATTGATTTTGTTTCGTTATGTATAGTGCAGCATTAAAAAAAACTTTTCTGAAATATAGTTTTTATTTATCGAACAAATGGATGCTACTGTCCAATACGAGCATTAAAAGGTAATCCGACTTTTGATTATGTGCAGCGCAAGCGTCTGGGTAAATGATAAATTTTTAGGTTTATTTGTCAGCTGTTTTCATAAATATGGGCAACTTACGATTGCCAAATTTGACGAGCCATTAGGATAATTCGGTGTAAATGTGAATTATCGAAAATCGTGTTTAAGTTGAAAGCAACTTTTTCCCATACCTAACACTCCATACTTTTTGTACTATATATGATTTAAAGCGTTTTTGTCGAGTTTTTGACGCTAATGAAGATGCGCTATTAATCAATTTTAGTTGTTTTTTATTAAAAAACTTATTCAAACTAATTGCATATTTTTTTAGAAAATTTAATTCAAATTATTGACTTGTTTGAATGCACTCTAAATCGTTTTAATTTTCTTTAAAAATCAAACTTTTTAGACAAAAGCGTAATTTAAAATATTTTCTCATCGAAAGTAGTTTCAAATCTCATTAAGTTTTAACAAAAAGTAACAGGAAATGCAAATAGAAATAAAACTGCCAATTAAAATAGGTTCTGCAGGCGGTATAGGACCTTTAACTTTCATATCAGCTACACATAAGGTAAATGGGTATATTCAGGCTGTCCGAAAGTTTGTAACGCATTAAAGGAGGCATCGGAGACCGCATAAAGTATATATAGTGTTGATCTGCTCGATGAGACGATACGATTTAGCTATGTCCGTCTGTCTGTCTGTTGCGATGCGTTTTACTCAGAATGATTTAAAGATATTGACATGAAATTTTAAACTTAAGCTTTTTTTGGTTCTAGGCAGTTTGTATGTCAGAATCAAGGTGTCACGCCCGTTTTTAGGCACAGCCCACATACAAATCTACCGCATATTTTCGAAGTTTTGTATGAAAATAGGTATTATTTATGAATATATTCACTCCAAATTGGCCAATATCTAATCCAAGGTGCCACGCCCGTTTTTAGGTATAGCCATCATTCAAACTCATTTTCGAGTTTTTGTAATTAAATATTTTTTTTATACCCGCCACACATAGTGTGAAGGGTATATTCAGTTTGTCTGAAAGTTTGTAACGCATTAAAGGAGACATCGGAGACCCCATAAAGTATATATATTCGTGATCAGCTCGACGAGACGAATCGATCTAGCCATGTCCGTCTGTCCGTCCGTCCGTCTGTTTGTTTCTTCGCAGTTTATTTGGTCAGTTTAAAAGATATTAAGCTGAAATTTAGAACTTAAGCTTTTCTCTCGAACGACTATAACAAGTATGGAAATGAAAGTGCCACGACCATTTTTAGGTATAGCCCCCATACAAAACTACTTTTTTTTTAGGTTATTTGTATGAAAATAGCTTTTATTCATGAATGTATTCACTCCAAATTGGGTAAAAATACTTCTAATGTCTTCTAATGTCAAAACTAACGTGCCACGCCCATTTTTAGGTTTAGCCCCCATACAAATTTACCGCCCATTTCGAATTTTTGTATAAAAATAGGTATTTTTTATGAATGTATTCACTCAAAATTGAATAAAACACCTCCTATTTCATCCAGTTCCAAAACCAGTATGCCACGCCCATTTTTATGTATAGCCCCCATACAAACTTACCGATTATTCCCGAACTTTTGTATGAAAAAGTACATTTATAAATGTGTATAAGCCACTGATGATCGCAGAAACTATTCAAAGATTCGTGTGGCGGGTATTTAAGCTTCGGTTCCACCGAAGTTAACGTTTTTCCTTGTTTTCTGAATGAATCCAGTTGAAAATTTTCAACTAGAATTTATTGCCAGATCTTAGAAATGTAAAATTTCAAATCGAAAATTTTTGAACTCCATATAATGTTTGTAAATCTTTTTGAGCCTAATTCCAACTCACATAAATTGTACACAACTGTACCAAATAGTTAACGGGAAAATTATTTTAAAAAACAGAGTTAAGATAATTGTGACTATAAAAATTTTCTCTTGCATTCTATATTTATGTTTATAATTAAATTTTCTGGTATACAGGTTTCTTTTTTAGGATCCCAACGAAGTATAAAGTATAACAAAAAAAATGTCAAGGACGAGAGAAAATTAAACGGTTGCTAGGCATTAGACCAATCATATTGACTGTTTGCAAATTAAAAGTATAAATGTAGATTTAAAAAAATATTTAAATATATATATATACAAAATTACAATATATAAAATAAATGTTTTTTGTTATCAAATTAAAATACATCTTTAAATTCGCAAACAGTTTTAGCAAGTTGTCAAAAAAGTTGTTTCAAATAAAACGAAAACTGTTGGAGTATGTTCGCAGATACATATTAAACTTTTATTTAAAGAACATCGTGGAGTTTTATTAATGACTCGTTCCTATTTTGACTATAGCATAGCGTTGCCAACTTTAACTGCATTAATATGCATAATTCTTGAAAGATACTATAATATTCACCAGATGTTTCATAAGAAGCTTTCATATTTTCTTAAAAATTCAAAAAATTTCTTTAAATGTTTAAATTATGGTGGAAATTTCTCACGAATTCTATTTAATTTCAGAATTTTTTTATGTTACTTGCAGTCTTCCAGAGTTTTGTTTTAAAATTTTATTAAATTCCAAAAACTTATGGTAAATTTCAACTTTTTTTTATTTTTGGGTATTTTATTAAATTTAAAAAAGCTGTATTTTATAAATTTTACAAGAAATAATACTTTTGTCGCTTATATGAGGAGCTGCACATTTAAAAAAAAATGGCATATTAGTTCAGTAGTTTAGATGCCTATAGTCACTTAGAATTTATTCTTATTAAAAATATAAAATTAATAATATTTTATTAACAAAATATTTTCTAAATTTTTACAGATAATTCCAGCAAACGTCATGATTCGCATCGTACTGAGAGTGACAACGAATCAACCGGCGATAGTGCTGTAAACTCTGTTAACGGATTTGACAAGGGTCTTGTGGCTGAGAAAATTCTCGGTGCATCGGATAACCACGGAAACCTAACATTTTTGATACAATTCAAAGGTGTTGATCAGGCCGAGATGATACCATCTGGCATTGCCAACATAAAAATACCTCAAATGGTTATTAAGTTTTACGAAGAACGTCTTTCCTGGTATTCGGATAATGAAGATTAAGCAACGATAAAGTTTGAATTCTTTAACAAGTAAAACTTTATCTATTAAAATAATACAAATAAAACGTAAGCGTTTAAATACGCGCAACGTTCGTATTACTACAAAAACAAATTAAGAAATTATGTATAAAAAAAAAAAACAAAGAATAGTGAGTGTGCGCCGCTTACTAGAAATTCCATAACAAAAAAACAAAAAAATACTAAAATTACTCCGAAATAAACATAAAAAAATAAAAGAATAAATTTTATATCTTATTGCCTCACATGGGTTCCGGGTCACTAAGATATATTTGGTAATTGCGAAGCAGATAGATTGGCCCATGGCCTCTCTTAAGCTGCTAGTGAAAAATTAAATAATCAGACTGACAGAGATTAGGTGGACCACAAATCCCAAATGTGATATATCAAAACTTACGTGGCCAAAATACAACAATAAACGAACAGCCCAACTCTGACTCTATTCATGATGGTTGGAGCCCTTACGGGACACTGCCTGGTTGGTAGACATGCCGTTCGACTATGGGTAGCATCAAATGACTTCTGTAGGAGTTGTAGAAACGAGGAAGAGGAGGAGACAGTAGAACATATTCTCTGCCACTGCCCAACCGTCGGGAGAATAAGGTTTACCGTACTTGGTAGGCCGTTTCACAATAGTCTGGCGGAGATTGCACCAGTCAAGATTGGTGCAGTAGTCGCCTTCATAAGGAGCTGGTTTGAATAGGATGAAATAAATGAGGGATTACATGGCATCACAATAGGCCTATCTGGCCTAGGTGATGTCGCGAGATTTCGCGTCGGCCAATCTAACCTAATCTTTATCTTGAATTATTTTCAGCATTTTATTAACAATGTGGTTTTCTTGACCCACTAATTATCACTCAAAAGAAATCAATCAATGAAAATTATGTCGCAAGATCTCTTTTTTTTTTTGGAAACTGTCAACAGAAATCACAACGACATGCATTATAGAAGACATTTCATTTAGCTGCTTTTTCTTTTTTTTTTTTTTTGACGAAAGCAATGCTTGGCTCTCTTCTGAAATCTGTCATTAAATCAATTTGCCGTTCTTACAAAAAAGAAAAAAAATATATTTTAAATAGCAAAATTGCGCTATGGAAAAATGTACACATATGTTTTTGAGTGTCAAAAAAATATTTAGGGTCGTTGGCAGAATCAAAAGAACGAAAATAAAAGATTAAGAAAATTGCGTTTTTTGTACCTGAAATATGGTTTGCCTGCTGTGGCGCATTTATATTTTTTTGGTTTAGTCTTTGTTGTTCTTGAGTTGTTTTCAATTTTTGGAAAAATAACAAAAGATTTTTGTGCATTAAGATAAACAATGCTTTCAAAACAAAATTTATTCTCGATCTGTATATATATATTTTGAAATCAATTGCTATACATATGTTTTTGAAGTGCAAATATTGTATATAGTATATATATTTTTTTAAATTTTTTAATAAATAGTTCTAATTAACCAAATCAGCAGGGTTCTTGAAAATTTCAGCAGTGATACGCTCCGTGCTGTTAAAAATTATTTAGAAAAATATATAAACTGTTAAAACGTTTTGGGAACGTGTTTCTTTTCACGCACTTAAGTGAGCTAAATGTATACATATGTCATTTGGAGCGACAGCCCAGTAAATTAAAAAGTCGAGGGCGTTTGTTGTTGTAAAGTGAATGGATCGATGAAAGCGTTGACATCGTATTTGCTGGTTTTTTATGGAAGATTAGCTGCTATTGTGTCAAACGCAAGTTTAACATTACGTACAGAAGTATCTGTGCCACACATATGAAGAATTCTGCTCTACGGCTACCTGGTATCCGATATCTACGATTTAAATTATTTCGGACTCAATAATTCCCTATGAATGCTGAGAAAAAAATGGATTCGAGGCGCGAAACAAATTCGGATATAAGTCCGTTAGAGTTACAAGTAGAAAAGAGGAATTTTAAAAATGAGTGTATCAGGGGTGACACCGAAAATAGATTTGTAAAGTTTTCATTTTCAGTTTGGCACGTCGCAAATTTGAATTTTTTGTTTAAAAATTAAAAATGTTAAATAAATTGGCTACCCTATGTTATCAATAAAAACACTCGAAGTATCGGTGTAATGGTGTAAATTTTCCAGTATTTGCACCAAAACACTTACACCAAAACTCAGAGATTTCGGTGCCCCTCTGATAACAAAGAAGGGCTTGGTTTAATCGGTTTGAAATTTTTTCAGCAGTTCTTTCAAAACATTTCAAAATTTTTTTGCTTGGCACTTACTCTTCAAAACCATGTAGATTTGGTATGATTTGGCAATGCTAGGCGATTGGAGAATATTTTGGACTTATATCCTTCACTTCTAGCAATTCTATTCTAAAATGCTGCTTCCTGGTACTATATACCAAACTACACATTACACAAAGACCTAAAAGTTTTCACGATTATACCGCAGCTACACAAGATACGCTCCAGGTTGGCAGCGAGCAACATGGGTTTTAAAACTGAGGACATGAAATTTAGGGAGTAAACTGAGACGTCATCAATGAGACACGAAATGGTTTTTTTCTATACTCGTTACACATAGTGTAAACGGGTTTATTCAGTTTGTATTTAAGCAAATGTTTGAATAATTTATGTATGCTCTCCAAATGCTATGATATTAATTTAGCAACCAAATTCATGTCTTGACAGTTTCTAGATAAAAAGAGTTTCGAAGATAACACACAATTATCGAACAAAATAAAAATGAATTTTATA
>JAEIFJ010000029.1:257500-398901 GCA_018903435.1 Leucophenga varia
TTTAGAAGAGTATTGGTGCTCTAGGAAAATGGGTGCTAAGAATAATAAAAGTAACCATTTATAAGCTTTATATATAAATTTTTTGCCAGGTCAAAACTATGGTGCCACCAGGTGAAAATAATTATTTATAAATATATTCACGACAATTTGTGTAAAGACACTTCTTATTTCATTCTATGTATACACTTACGATATATTAAGGATCGGGCGACTATAACATATAGCTCCATAAAAATTCAGCTCCCATTTTCTAATATTTTCAAGATATAGTCTGTATTTATAGCTTAAAATTAGATGTCAAAATTGGGTCTAAACTTGAGTTGTATTAGATCATTGACCCACACCCATTTATTTTTCAGTAAAATTTCTGCACTTTGGTCTCCTTTTAAACCAATTTCATAGCAATTACACCATTTCTTTCTGACTCATTGACTTCTAAAATATTTTTTTCGGCATTTCTTGAAATCACAGAACTTTACACATTTTAGCTTAAAAGCTTTAATTTTTCGGTTATTAAATCGATGTGTGAGACCTATCATAGGGCTACTGTGAATCAATGTTCTATCAATGTTTTATATTACACACATACGATTTGATTGAAATTATGGGAATGTTAGAGTAAATACACTAGCGAACAGAACAGATGGTCACGGTTAGATCTATGCATTTCGTAGAAATGATCAAAAATATATTTTGAGATATAAAAGAAATATATATAATTTTTTTTTTTTAAAGTATTATGTCATATGAAAATCATTAAATTAAGCGAAATGTTATAAAAAAATTTATGATTCTATTTAGATAGTGCGTAGGTGACATTTCTAACAAACGGGTATAAGGTAGTTTAATGTTGATTTTCTAAAAAAAAAAAAAAAAAAAAAAAAAAAATTTTTCAAACAGAATTTGAAAAGAAAATCTTATCATGGGTATCACCGAAAACACTTCCACTAGAGTTTTGAGTTTTACATTTTAAACAGAATTGTAATGTTTCATTTTCACTTTGGCGGATCGCAAATTTGACTTTTGTCAGAAATTAAAAATATTAAAAAAACTGGCTACCTTATGGAATAAATGATAACACTCGAAGTATCGGTGTAATGGCGTAAATTTTCAAGTAATTACACCAAATCACTTACACTAAAACTTTGAGCTTTTGGTACCATCCCTGTACATTTTACTCAGGTCAGCAAAATAAAATTTTGTAGCCAAGCATTCCTTTCAGTAATTCAGTAATTTAAAAACGCCATTGTTTCTTATTCTAGGAAGTCTTAAACTTGGGCTTAAATTATGTCTATGATAGTCCCAATGAAATATCCCAATATGGGTAGGACCAAACAAATTTTAGGTGTAGCCCCTATACAAATATGAAAATTAAATACAATGAGGTATGGTAGTAAGATAGGACTTAACTAAAGGTACAGGATATCTTGTAGTCGAGCATACTCGACTTCAGCGTTCTTTCTTGTTTTTATTGAGTTATCAATCGAATCGAATGGTCAATCCTATCCAAAACCTTCATGTTTAACAAAGTTTGTCCTTGCAGAAAGAGACTCCAGTCTTTGAAACCTTCGTGAAACGCTTGATTTTTTGATAGAACTTTCGAGCTTCGTTTTTTGACAGACTTTCTTCCCTCCGTTTTTCATTTTTTTTCCCGCTTGCACAGTTTGTACGTAGATGTTCTTCATGCTTCTTTTCTTCTAACTTGTTTGGTTGCCGTACTTAGTTAGTTGGAGATATACTTCCAAGTCGTTCCATAAAGTCATTCCATACAGCACACATACAGCCAGCTAGCCAAGACGTCTGTCTGTGGGATTGCTGTCGATCATATTGAAGATCGAAATTTACTATTATTTATTTTTTTTATAATTTCCAATAAATTTCGAAAGAATTTCGCTTGATCCCAATTTGACAACAACTAAATACTTTGCAATAAATCAAAACAAATCAAAAATAAATGAAAAATATTAAAAGATAATATGGGCTTCAAAATGTTGATAGACGTTGTGGATTTATCCATCAGAATTATAGAAAACAAAAATCATTTTGCCAAAATTATTAAATTTTTTGTAATAACAATTTGTAGGCACCGATTCTCAATTTTTTTTTATAAAAATATGAAATGGAACTAATAAAAAAATAAAATAACTCAATCAAAAAAATTTAAAAAAAAGAAACATTTAAAATAGCCTTAAAAATAAATTCGTTTTTTTATTGGCCCCATGCCGATCGGCAAATGTTCGAATTTAAAATATTTGCCAAAAAATTTGTCCATGCATATTGCGAATTAGAAAAAATTTTTTTTTTTGAAGAACATTTATGATTTACCAATTTAGATGGAATTAAAGAAATATACACATATAATATATAAAACATATAGAAATTCAGCAACTGTCTGTTTTACATATATAAAAAAAAGTATCTGAATGAAACATTTGTATGTATCTGGATGTAAGACACTCCACACACACACCACTCTATACAAACTCATGGAATTATTCTCGATATATGCGGGGTATATGTATGTATATATTTATATATCCAATATAAAAAAAAATATTCTTCTTTTTCTTTATATCGCAATCGTTGTGGGCAATTTGTGTGGAGAAATATTTCTTGAATGCGTTTTTCAGTTATTCCGTGACTTTTGCTACGAACGGTTTGGGCTGCAGTCTCAATTGTGCGTTTAATAAATTAATTATATATATTTTAAATAATTTTTTTATTTATATTAAATAAATAAATTTTTTATTTTTTAAATTAAATTTTTATTTTTTTTTTTTTTAAATATTTTTCACAGCAATAACTACAACAACAAAAATCAAAACAATTAAATCAAAATGAATGAAGCCACAAGCCTGTTCACCACTTTCTTCATTTTGGTCTTTCTGCTTGGTTTGCTCTGGGCCTTCTATGAAGCTATGTTTTAAATAATTTTAAAGATAAAAAATTAACGTCGAACATCTGACGTAACTTACATGTTGAATTTCAATTCCAAAAATCATCAAAAAACCATCAAAAATGTTTCATTGGATTTAGTCGTAAAGAAAAAAAATTTTGGATTTAAGCAGCTTTTAGCATTTAATGGATTTCGAATATTAGTTTTCTAAGAGAGGTAAGTGAAGAGCAAATTAATTTTTTTTTTTTTTTTTTAAAAGATACATATAAAATATTACAAGAGACCTTAGATATTTGCTTTATTAAAGCCGGACCCCTATTTTAAAATTTAAATTTGTTTTAAATGACTTATGAATTCATATACAGAATCATAAATTCGGATTCAGATTCGAGAAGTCGGGTTGTGAAACTCAAAAAGTAAATACTTATATACAGAGTTACGCTGAAATTCGGATTTTCAAGTTCGGTGTGGAGAATTCAGATTGGAGAATTCGGACTTTTAGAATTCGGACTAAATAATTCGGACTAGATACTTCGGGCTAGATAATTTGGACTGAATAGTTCAGACTGGATAATTCGGAGTACATAATTCCGATTTAGATTTCGAACTGGAGAATTCAAATTAAACAATTCGGACTAAAAAGTCGGACTGAAGAATGATTCGGACAGTTTTATTCAGTTTCTTTTTACTAAAATCGGATACATTAGAGTAGAGAGTTCGGACCAAAAGCTTCGGAGTGGAGAAATCAGATTGGATAATTCTGACTTTTAAGATTCAGACTAGATTATTCGGATGTGAAAAGTTTGACAAAATAATTCAGAAGAAGGAGAATTCGGGCTAGGCAATTCGAAATTCGAAATTAAGACTTTGGACTAGAGATTTCGGACTAGTGAATTTGGATTATAGAGTTTGGACTAGAGAACTTCTGACTAGAGAGTTCGGGCGGCAGAATTCGGACTTCAAAGTTCTGATTAAAGAACTTGTTCGAACTAAAGAACTTGGACGGACTTCCAACGAATCACATATAATTCAGATTTTTAATCTCGGATTTAGACTAGAATGTTCGGACAGAAGATTTCGGATTTAAGAATTCAGATTAAGGAATTCGGACTAAATAACTCGAACCACAAAATTCGGACTGGCGAATTTGGACTGAAGAATTCGGAATGAAGAAAGTGGACTGAAGAATTCGGATTGAAAAATGTGAACTGAAGAATTCGACTGAAGAATTCGAACTGAAGAATTGGGAAGTGAAGAATGTCCAGTCCTCATTCGGATATCGGATTAAATAATTCGGAATGAAGAATGTGAACTGAAGAATTCGGACTGAAGAAATCGGATTAAAGTATTCGAACAGACGAATTCGTACTAAAGTATTCGAACTTAGCGTTTTAAAAATAGAATATCTAAGAATTTGAATTTAAGAGTTTTGAATTCCGATCTTGAAAATCGAATTATCTGATTTAATTTAGAATCATGAACTCATATTTAAAAAATCCTCAGACTCAGTTTTGGATATTTAAGCTGCCTTTTCATTTATTTATCTTAAATTTATTCATTTTAAAATTAAATTAAAAAATTCTAAGTTTTAGTACCCATTGGTATTATGAAATTGAAAAGGCAAGAAAAATAATGTAAATTAAGCTCGGATTTTTCTGTTGTTTTTCATTGTCTCTTCAAATTTTTTTCGAGTTTTTATTTTAAAATGGGCAGAGATTTGCCACCTGACAGCAATATTATTTAGCAAATAATATGGTTTCAGAATAATAGAGCAACATTACACACATTAAACTCATTTCTGACATAAGTTTGAAAAATATTTCTAATAGATCTTGACAAGAGTCGATATGTCTTTTTTTTTGTAACGGTAACAAGTTATCTTACCATTCCATGTTCGGATTATCATTAAATAAATCATCTTTTGATCCATTATAAAGAATTTTCTTTTTTTCTATACTTAATTGCTTTAATGGATTCATATCTCCTTTCTGAGGTCATTTTTTATAAGACAATATCTAACTTTAATTTTTTTATTATTTTTTTTATCTCTTTATATTCGCCCTTTTCTCTATGCTTCATCTGTAGTTTGTTATCTGATAAATACAAATGCATAATATTTTTTTTTAAATTAAATTAAAATATTAAAATAAAAATATTTTTTCCTGTATTTAATGAGTTTAATTTTATTTCATTCATTTAAAAATAATTATATATAAATATTTTTTTACCACCTCGGTAAAAACTTTAATTCATATTGTAATTTTCTTTCAAATTAAATCTATTAAGATCATAATGAGTGTCTGCATGACAGCTTTAAAAATTAAATTAAATAATAAAAATAAAAAGAAAAGTGTCCCAAAAAAAAAAATAGAAAAAAATAGGAAAAAGATTTTATTAACGCCATGTGGCATTAATTGTTGACGTAGCACGAAAAATTTGTTTCTTGGCAACGAAAATGAAATGAAATGAATCCAATGCAAAATTTTGTTTTTTTTTTTTCCAAAGTATTTTTTTGGTTCATAAAAAACATAAACTGTTAACAAAAAAAAAAAAAAAAAATGTAATTAAATTTATACTAGATTTTATATATTAGTGTATCTTTTTTTATCATTTTGAAATATATTTTCAACTGCTGCATATGAAATTTGTCAACTTTTGCTGCTGCTACATTTCAATACAAAATATACAAATGTATCTGATCTATATCCATCTTTCCATCCATCTATCTATCCATCTATTTATTTGTATCGTTGATTTTTCTGACTGATACATGTTTTTTTTTACGATTTTTTTTTTTTTTTTTTTGAAGATGATTTGTCAATGTATTTTTTTTAAGATTTTTATATTTTTAACTTGGTGCTTTGTTTTCTTTGTTAAAAATTATTATTATATTTTTATATTTAGTTATATACTCGAAAAATATAATTTTAAATTTATGTTTATTGCTGTTGTTTTTTATGTTTTAACATTTTTTTATTTTGTTTAGATGAAAAGTAACAGCTGAATGCTTTTCTTTTCAACTTTGGAGATTTTGTTTATGCCAGTTTTAATTTAGGAAAATTCATAAATTCCATGTTTTATTTTTTTAAGATTATCATTTTATTTTTTTTTTGAAAGAAATTTTATGAGCAGAAGAATTTTTAAATTTAGATTAAAATAAAAATAATAACGAAAAAAAAATTGTTGCAGAATTGTTGTCGGAATAAACATTTTGTCCTTTTCGTCATTAGTGAATATCTTAAATAAATTTGGTATGTCTGTGGTATTATTTATGTAGTTGTTTATAAATAACGTAGACCTGTTGGAATAACTTTCAAGGTTATCTATTATCAAAATAAATACAGAATTATTACGATTTTTAATTAAATAATATCCAAACAGACCAACACATACCTATCATTCCATATAATATTTTTTTATGAGCTAAAAGATTCACCATTAACATGAAAACTTTCTACTTAATACAAAATTGTATATAGTTTTATTATTATAATGGAGAGTAGGCACTATAGAATCCCTGAAGATGGCTATTAGATTCTTTGGATTGAGTGCCTGCACCATCTTTTCTATTTACATATTGATAATAACCAAGCTTCCTCATGGAAGCGATGCTCTGGTGATTCCTCATTCTCAAGACAGAAACTGCAGTTGCTGTATTATTTAACGCCTAAATTTTACTGTAGTGATCTGCAGTTGGGAACTCTGATATGATTCTCAGCAAGTGTTTTTCAAGTGGTATGTAATTTATGTGTTTTTCTACACTGCTTCATTTTCTCTCTAATTAAGGTCTTTCAACATATCTGGAACTATACCACAGAATAGTGCTGTGCCAATTATAAAGCTAGCTGGTATTCTAGGTAGTACTGATTTGGAATTCAGTGCTTTGTTTGAGGCTTCGCCAATATAGTAATTCATGAAGCTTCTATCTATGTTGAGTTGGGCACATCTGTGGCATAAATTTCAGCTTAAAAGATACTGTTTAACTAGTAAACTAAAGAGATGTTAGTAAATATAAAAGATGGTAAACTATAGAGATGGGGATGGGCCGTGTTAATCCGAGCCAACACGAATTAAAAAAATAAAACAAGGCCAACCCGACACGAACAATTGAAAAGCCCAGCCCGATCCGATACGAACATTTTTATAAAAGTTATATTAAAATAAATACATTTCTTAACATTTACTGTAGAGGTGGAGAACTATCGATAGTCGGTGATATCGATAGTTGATGATAGTTTTCTTAAAACCATCGATTGTCGACGATTGTTGTTTAAAAACTATCGATAGTCTACGAGAGTCCCATCTATCAAGTAAATTATATATGTACCGTGAATGTCACTGAAAATCATACAACTCAATAATTTTCAGTGCTTGGTGAAAAAACCATGTTTCAAAAATTAAAATACGATTTTATACAAGGGTGTCCCAAAAATGTATCTTTCTGAGGAGTGGAAAAAACAGTGTCAAAAAATTTAAAAGGTTGATGGATTCAATGTCAAAAAAAAAAAAAAATTAAAATACTTCTAAATGGAACCAAATACTAAAACTTGTATTTCTTCAATTAATTATAAAATCACATGCAATTTTTTGAAGCAATTTTTCAATTAATTCTAAATTAAAATGCCTAAGTGACGCAAAATGAATAAAGGCTGAAAAATTAATTTGTGATGTGTAAGCCGAACTATCGATAACATTATCGAACACTATCGAAATATGATCCATTGATAGTATGGAAGTGCCGATGATGCTATCGACAGATCTCCACCTCTAATTTTCTGATATTCACATTAGTTTTGTAGGTTAATGCCTTGGAAGGAAAACGGTTTAAATGTTTTAGGTTCAAATCGCGGGTTTATCGCTCAAATAATAAAATGGTTCTTTTATTGTTAAATATTCTTTAATTAAGAGTATATAGTTTTAAAAATCGTTGTTCAGTTAGACGAAAAGTCATTTGATATATAAATCGTAAGAAAAAAATAGACCGCACGAACACGAAAAGATAAATGCGCCTCTGCAAAAGCCCAGCGCATCTCCTATCTCTGTTTTAGAGTACCTTTTACGAGTTCCAAAGATTCCAGCTCTTATTTCTTTGCCGCTCAGCTTTATGTTCCTGGTTTGAAATTGTAATTGGAGTGTAGGTCTTTTCAAATCTTCTTTTTAAGTGGGTTTATTTCAAAATCGTATTATAACGCTTTGCACATTTCTAGGTAGTCTAGTGGGTGTACGTGTTGAATAGCTTTCTTCCTTAATGATTTTTAACTAGCCCAAAAAAAAAACTAGCCTTATATCGTATTTTTTGTTATTAAATAGTTAATCTCATACAATTTAACTGAAACTACTCCATTTTTTTTTTATTTAATGATTTTGTTTAAAGTATTGTCTATGATTCCGGAACCAGTGATAATCAGCACATTATTGTCCTCGCAGGTTTTCAAGTTAGGTTTTGACAGGTTCTCGAGCAAATCACAAACATATTCATTCGTGAGAAATTTATATTTCGATTTTTTTTCCCCATTTAAATTGTTTATCATTTTTTTTTTTGGGCGAAACCCACCCTTTTTGGTGATTTTTTTCACCTTTTAAACCCCCCTTTACACAAAAAAATTTTTTTTTTTTAAAATTTCCGGGCCTCTAAAAACCCCCCCTTCATTTTAATTTAATAAAAGCTTTTCTATTTTATTTAGTAGTTTCCAAACAAACTATTCGAATATCTCTATATCTGGTCCATAAGCAACTTCCGTTAAAGAACTTTTGAAATATATGTTTTTTGCCCAATTTCGCTATAAAATCTTAAATTTATGACTTAAATTGGTCGGTCCACTTTGAGATGTGCTGACATAAAACATCTTATAGAAAAACAAAAAACACACTTCAAACACATCAAATTATTATGCCTGCTAATCAATATTTCAACAGCACAAATAAAAAAATGTTTATAATTTCAACAAAAATTTTATTTTCAAAAACAATTTTTATACGTTTTCGAAAACAAATTTGAAATAAAAAATACATAACGAAATCTAAATAATACTTTTGTGTATTTTTCGAATAGCTCAAAGCAATTAGTAATGCCAAAAAAACGAATATTTTATAGAATGCAATGATATATTTTCAAAGTTCAATAAAAACTGATCCATATATATCGATTTTTTTGTAATTTATTAAAAGCAAATTAAGCGACTCAAGTGTGCAGCAGCAATATGTGCCAAAATTTTATTCGCTGCAGCTATCTTTCGATTTATCATTTAAAAAAATTTGAAATAAAAATTTATTTCGAAATTTTTTTAAAAATTTTTTTTTAATATTTCTCTTTTTAATTTTTTTAGATGACATCAAAGTTGTATTGCACACATCACGAAAATTTGTTTGTTGCCATGGAACACGCCGCTGCAAATCGTCGACAGGAAACTGCGCTGCAACGCATAATTTGCGGTAAGTTCAATAAATTTGGCATTTTTATATTTCTGAAATTCGAATAAAAATTTTTGTATTTTTATTACAGATTTGGATAATTTTGGAGGTCATATGCTGCAACTGCAACTTTTCTCATAGTTAAAGCAATATAGTTTTGCGGCGTCATCTGCTTTTAACTTAATAAATAAAATGGTTTCATAAATTTTAAAATTATTTTTAAAAAATAATATTTCGGTTTTAATTTTAGTTTTGAAAAAATTTGTAGCCTATAGTAGACCATGAATTATGTTTATCTTAGTAGTACTTATATTATAGTATAAGCAATTTATTATTCTTTTTTTTTTTTTTTTTTGATTTTGTTAAACAAAACCAGAAAGCCAGCGAAAAGATACTAAATATGTAGAAATTTCGGTTTTTAAACTCGCAGTCTTCTTAACTAAGAACTAAGAACTTTTTATTGTATAATTGCATTTGTAAACTTATTGAAAAAAAAAACAACAACAGAAATGAAAAAAATAAAATCTAAACAAACATCCGCAGGAAAGTAAAAAAAAAAAAAATTATTTAAATTTTGTTTCATTTCTTAATTTTTTTAAAAATTTATTTTCGAGTTCTCCATGCAGCCTAAGTACGCCAGCACTCTATAAAAATTTGTCTTAGCTGCAAATTAATGGCTGCAACCTATTCGTATATTAAATTTTTTTTGCCGAATGAACATTAATTTATGGTTTGCTGTGGCATTTGAAACTTGTAGTTCATATATTATCTGTCATTTGTACAATATTTATGAGTATTGAAACGTTGCATTAAACTTTTGCATAGTTTTTGGCATTCATTAAGAAAAAAATACTACACTCGTTAACATTGAATTTGGGTACGAAAGTTTAATAAATTTTTTATTCAATTTCTTTTGGTACGGGTCAGACATAGGATTTTGTTTATTTATTTAATCGAAACTCTCGTTGCCGGAGCCTCTGCATCCATTCGATAAAGTTCTTGACCAGCTCAGTAAAATTACTACTATTGGATGTTTCTGACTAGGTCGATGTTCTCATATAGCTTATACAGCTCATCGTTCGAGCAAATACGAAAGTCAATACCCAGTCTAACTGGTCCAGAGATTTTCCGAAGTATCTTCCGCTCAAACATTAAACCGTTCATAAATTGTGCGATTATTTTACGATTATTTAACGATTATTTAACGATAAATTTACAATTATTTTATGATAATTTTGTGACTATTTTGCGATTATTTTGTGTTAGTTTTCGATCATTTTGTGATTATTTAACGATTAATTTCAATTAAATTCAATTAATTTCAAATTATGTTGCGACTATATTCCAATAATTTAACGATTATTTAACGATTATTGAACGATTATTTTACGACTGTTTTACGATTATTTTACGATTATTTTGTGTTAGTTTTGCGATTATTTTGTGACTATTTTGCGATTAATTTCAATTAAATTCAATTAATTTCAAGTTATGTTGCGACTATTTTCCAATAATTTAACGATTATTTAACGATTATTTAACTATTATTTTACGATTATTTAACGATTATTGAACGATTATTTTACGTCTGTTTTACGATTATTTTACGATTATTTTGCGTTAATTTTGGGATTAGTTCGCGATTATTTTGTAACTAATTTAAAATTATTTTGTGAGTATTTTGCGATAATTTAAGGATTAGTTTTTCGATTAATTTACGATTATTTTGCAATTATTTTAAGATTATTTTACTAAAATTTTGCGACAATTTTACGATTACTTTGTGATTATTTTGCGTTAGTTTTGCGATTACTTTGCATTAATTTTGCGATTAGTCGAAAAGACTATTTTGCAATTAATTAAAATGTTTTTTAGATTATTTTGGGATTATATTACGATTATTTTAATATTATTTTTCGATGATTGTGCAATTAATTAAAAATTATTTTGCGACTATTTCACCATAATTTAACGATTATGATGCCATTAATTTTACGACCATTTTACGATTATTTTGCGATTATTTTACAGATTATTTTGCGTTAATTTTGGGATTATTTCGCAAATAGTTTGCAATTAATTTAAAATTATTTTGCGAAAATTTAACAATTATTTTACTATTAATTTGCGATTATTTTGCGTTAATTTTGTGATTAGTCGTAAAGACTATTTTGCAATTAATTAATTTTTTTTTAGATTATTTTGCGATTATAATACGATTACTTTAGTATTATTTCGCGATGAATTTGCAATTAATTTAAAATTATTTGGCAATTATTTTGCGACTATTTTGCCTTAATTTTACGAATATTTTACGATTGTTTTGCAATTAGTTTAAAATTATTTTACGAAAATTTAACAATTATTTACTATTAATTTACAGTTATTTTACGACTTATTTTTCGATTTTGAAGTAATTTCACTTTTTTTTTTGATTATTTTTTGCAATTTATTTTCGTTAATTTTGAATTTTTTGCGTTAGTTTTGCAATTATTTTGCGATTACTTTGCGATTGTTTCATAATTAATTTAAAACTATTTATTTTGCGATTATTTTGCGATAATTTTCCGATTATATTGCGATTATTTTATGACCACTTTACGATTAATTTGCGATTATATTGCGTATCATTCAAAGAACTTGAATACCATTGGAATTAAAGTAAAGTTACGTTGAAATTTGTATTTTTAATAGCTTTAACGGTAAAAACGGATCTGTTTATTGTAAAAACATGTCAGAGCACCTTAAAATTGTATATCACTCAATTTTTCATCAACTTCGGTACATTTGAGCCGGTTTCTCGGTTCACAAACCGGTTTTTATTCAGAGTCAAATAGAGAATCGGTTCGATATTGGACCAAATTTGAATTATGTTGTTATGAACTGAAATCATTCTTAACAATCTGTTTTTGTTTGCTTTAAGCTACTTATTTAATTTTTTTTATTTTGTTAAATATTTTTTACAGTGTACATTGGCAAAAAAATACTGTTCATGTTTTTTGCACAAATTCGGAAAAAATAAAATCTTGTTGTGTAATCATCCATAAACGGTTTCCTCCATTTGTTCATCATATGGCATAATCAATTTCAGTACTCTGTGTTCTCTAGGTCGCATGCACAACATTTTGGTACGCTTTGTAACCGGTTTGCCCAATTTAACTGCTTTGGACATCGGAAAATTGTTAATTGCATGTGTTATGCA
The DNA here is from genome assembly GCA_018903435.1 of Leucophenga varia. NCBI lineage: Eukaryota > Metazoa > Arthropoda > Insecta > Diptera > Drosophilidae > Leucophenga > Leucophenga varia. The sequence goes on from JAEIFJ010000029.1 coordinate 270,010, forward strand.
AGAGCTCTTAGATATCTTTTGTATTTAATTTTTTTTTTGTTAAACATGAAAAATATAAATATTTACTGCAGTTTGCTGGTTATAAACTTGAAGTACTTTGCATTGTTTTGTGCCTTAAAAGCTGTGGACAATGTCATGGATACTTATTTATGTTGTTATTGATCTCGTAATTGATCTCGTATATGATTTCTTTTTATACTAGAGTGTTTAACATAATAATTGCCATGAAATTTAGCAGTAAAAAAATAAAAATATATCAAAGCTTTCAATATCGTATCAAACTAAATGTAATAAAGATCTCAAACTTGTAAAATTAAATAAGCGTTCTTGTTATTTATTATCCAACTCACTAATAGATACTATCTACTTTATTAAAAGTAATAATAACAATTTAGCAATTAATTATAGTCGTAGAATATTTAATTATTTCAACACCTCATTCCATTTGTTAACCTTTATTCATTCATAAAATTCTCAATTGATTTAAAACCGGTTTACAGCTTGAAAGATTTCAAACAATTCACGTGAGTCTTGTGATTATAATATTTTTTATGTTTTAATTAATGCGAATATTTGTTTACTACGTTTACTGTTAGATCTAAAAATATTGGGTTGTTCAACAAGTAATGTCGTATTTTTTCAATAGATGGCGACTCTTTAACATATCTTAGGTTGTACTAATCGCATCGGGTCATCCTGTACGGCGATTTAAAGAGGACACCCAGAGCTACAAGGACACCCAGACTGAATTGTGATCATATGTTTCAGTCTCAAGTTATAGCGCGCCAAAGATGGAGTCCACCAAGCAAGTAATTCACCATATTTTACGTTTTTACTACCTGAGAGGTAAAAATCCAACGAAGGCGGCCGAAAAAATTTGTAAAGTTTATGGGCCCGATGCTGTAATGATTCGCACAGCACAGCGTTGGTTCAATCGATTTAGTTCTGGTCAAAGATGTACCCCGTATTGGTAGGCCAATCCTCGTAGAATCCGATAAAATAGTCGAAATCATCCAAGTGGACCGGCATGTTAGCACTCGTTCGATTGCCCAGGAACTGGGTATAAGACATACAACCATTTGGAACCATTTGCAGAAGATGGGATTTCAAAAAAAGGTTGATGTTTGGGTGCCACACGAATTAACGCAAAAAAATCTTTTGGATCACTTAAACGATTGTGATACGCTGCTGAAACGGAACGAACTCGACCCATTTTTAAATCGGATGGTGACTGGAGATGAAAATAAGTTGATCACTTACGACAACGTCCAGCGAAAAAGGTCGTGGTTGAAGCGTGGCGAGCCGACCCAAACCATCGCCAAGCCCGGATTGACGGCCAGGAATGATTTGCTGAGTGTGTGGGGTGGTTGGAAAGGAATCATCTATGAGCTGCTCAACTATGGCCAGACGCTTAATTCGATCATCTACTGCGAGCAGCTCGACCGTTTGAAGCAGTCGATTGACCAGAAGCGGCCAGAGTTGGCCAACAGGAAGGGTGTAGTGTCACCAGGACAACGCTCGGCCCCATTTTAAGGAGTACCTCCCATACAAATCTATCCAAAATTTTGGTTTTTGTGTAAAAATTTCATTGTTTCTTATACTAGGAAGTCTTAATTGGGCTTAAATTATGTGTATGAAAATCCCAATAAAGTATCCCAATATGGGTAGGACCAATAAAATTTTAGGTATAGCCCCCCTACAAATATATCTCACTTTTAAAGATTTTGTATGGAAATTCAATATAATTAGGTATGGTACCAAGATAGCATCTAACTTAAGGCACATAAAGATTGGGTACAGGGTATCTTGCAGTCAATCATACTCGACTTCAGCGGTTTTTTTTCTTTTTTTTTTTAGATTTTATAATATTTTTTAGTTATTTGTAAGCAATAAATCAATGAAATTTTATAGCTTTACTTTACTGAAATAAGTCTTAGAGCGCTGTAACTGTTTACTCGACGAACGGATATAGGCGACCTATAACCGATTCGATCTAATCTGATGAATACAATTTTGGGGCTGTTAGAAATAATCGATTGTTGATGATTGTATAAATAAATCGATTGCTGCTGATTAATCAAGATTATCAAAAAAATATGTTTTGATATTAGTTTCGGATTTTAATTATATTTCATAATCTTAGTAGAACTTAAAAAAGATAAAGAGTGAATACCTTTTTTTTTTTTTTTGCTTCCCACCTGGAAAAAACTTTTTTATCACGCATGTTAATCAATGCCGCGGCTGACCTGTATCTTCTATCAACTCTTGTTAATCATATTGTTAAACTAATTGATCAGTTGATTATACATAATATTCATTGATTAATCGATTACTCACACAGTCCTAATCAAAATACCAAACGCCTTGATTTAGCTCAAATGTTAACTTAATTAAACGGCAAATCTTTCGAAAGACTATCCGAAGTAAAGCTTTTTGGATTATCTGATGGATCGGATATTACTCGAGTTATAACTTGTGGAACCTATATTAAAATCAATATTTCATGTATAACAAAGACCAATCGAGTATCTAATCAATCTAAACCGAGTACTTGACTCGATTTTAAATAAAGTCGACTTACTCGAATCAATCCGAACGCGAAAAGTCAAGTCGATTACACTGTGCGATCAAAAAAAAAAAAAAACTATATCAGTCAGGATCCCATTTTCAAATTAGTTATTTACTTTTGAAATAAATCCTTTTAATCTTATAATTTTTAAACAGTTTAAGCATATCAATATAGAAGTTTCTGTGTGTTAGTCTTTGTCTAACTTGTGTTGAAAGGCCGCAGAAACAACAGGGAACAACAGGGAAATCCCTCTAAAGTCTAAAACTCAAGGCTTTATAAACTTAAAATTATTGAGACAACTGTCAAACTCTCTAAAACTTTAAAATACAGCTGTTACCTTAAAATATTCACAATAGTTCCAGTGGAGTATTTAAATAAAATATCTTTTCAAGTGAAGATTTGAAATTATTTTTTTCCATTTTTAAACTATGACCGAATACCTTTTGAAAAGATATCGTTTTAATTTTATTTTATTTCCTATTTTGTAATATTTATATAAATTCTCTACAAATGTTGCAGCATGGTGCAATGAAGCGTTTACCGGTTTCCAAACTGTGGCAGTAGTTTTTGTAGGTCAACTGAGCTGCATCTGAGCAACCGGTTTACTGCACAACACACAAAACCGCATGCCATGCAGGAAAAACAAAAAATAAAAGTGCAAGTCTTATGCAATACTTGTGCTGCAGTCTAAATTGGAGTTTTTTTTTAAATAAATAAAAATTCAAAATATTTAATTTTTTTTTGTTTAAAAATTTAATTTTTTTTATGCTACAAAACCTTTATTTTAAATATTTTTTTTTATTTTACAATAAATAAATTTATTATGCCACTTTTTGTCTGCTTGGCTTGCGTTGTGAGATACTCTTTGCGCAGGCGTCGCGTTAATTGATGCCCAAACAAAATGCGCAACGGTTCAGGCGACAATTTTATAAAGAAATACTATAAAAAAAAAAAATAGAAATATTATTAATTTATATGCTACAATTTAATCTAATTGTACCTGCAATCCATGCGTCCAGAAACCATTTGTCATATTTGTTTTACCCAGCGTAAATACGGCGGAACGTGCAAAAGTTTTTGCATTCGGTATCAGAAATCCGCCACGCATTACCGTATTCGAATATTGATTCATTTTGGTTACCACAAATAATGGCATAACACATTGCACGGTTATATTATGTTCTGCAAGTTCCTGTTCCAATGCTTGTGAGAAACATTTTATATAACGTTTACTTGCAGCATAAACGGCCATATACGGTATCGGTTGTAATTCACTTCCAGATGAAATATTTACAATGGCACCTTTACCAGCGGTTTTCATTTGTGGTATTATTTTTCGTGACATAATTGTGGCAGCGGAAATATTTATATTTATTATATCCCAGAGTGTATCTTCGCTAATGTTCTCAAGTGAATCGGGATAGTCGTACATTTTGCCGACATTATTAACTGTAATTTTGGTAGAAAAAAAGATAAAAGATAAAAAAGAAACTACATCTCTTAGCAAGGTTATCATATTTTTATGTTTTTTTTTTTTTTTTTTTTTTAAATATAAATTTGTTGAAGCGTTAAAACGGGTCTTATGTATCTTTCAATATAGCAAAAAAAATATTTACAAGATACATTTAACCATTTTTTTTGTTTGTACTTGAATTTTGAAGTATTTGCTACCGTTTCGACTTTGAATAAGCTGAAGGCAGCTTCATAAAAAAAAGGAAAAAGATTTGACGTAATTACGCGCAATTATGTCTTTTTTTTTTATATTTGTCGACCTTTAATTAATTTACTTTTTTTTCAATGTCTTTCTTACATGCAATGACAATTTTTTTTTTTTACTCGAAAGATTTTAAGTGTTGCGTTTTTAATTTTAATATTTTTTAATTTTTGGTGAAAAAAAGTGTAGAAGTGTGGACAATTTAATATTTTACGTGAAGAAAAATTGTAGAGAATGAGGCGTGGGATTTTATTGTTTTGGTAGGGCGCTGATAGTCGCAGTGTGTGGGCGCATATGTAGGCATGGTTTATTATGATCGATGGCAAATGTGAGTAGCTTTTAGCTGTATTTTTCGAATTGTACTTAAGTGACTTCCTTTCATTATAACACTCCAGCTCTTTACTAATTCAACAAAACACCATAAAGTTCACCCTAAGCCTCCAATGTGAGAGTGTTTTGAACATTCAACATCAACGATGGGCAGCTACAAACACTGGGCGTGGCACCTTAGATTTGATATTGGATGATATAAAAAGTGTTTTACCCAATTTGGAGTCAAAACATTACTAAAAAATATCCAATTTCATATAAAAATTCAAAAATGGAAGGAAAGTTTGTATAAGGACTTTAGCTAAAAATGGGAATGGCGCCTTGCTATTGATATTGGATGATATTAGATGTGTTTTTAGGCAATTTGGAATGACTATATTCCTAAATAATAACCATTTTCATACAAAAATTCGAAAATGGGATGTAAGTTTGTATGGGGGCTATACCTAAAAATAGGCGTGGCACTTCCATATTCAAACTTGACCTGGTCGTTGCTGAGAAAAGCTTAAGTTTCAAATTTCGGCTAAGTATCTCCAGTAGTCTCCGAGTAAATCGCGGTGAAATAAACAGACGGACAGACAGACATGGCTATTCGTCTCGTCGAGCTGATCAAGAATATATATACTTTATGGGGTCTCCGTTACCTCCTTTAATGCGTTACAAACTTTCTGACAAAATGTGTGTCGGAATATTTCCCATAAAAATAAATATTTAAAAATAATTTATCCATTCGCATACTATTGCGCTAGAGGAAAGCTACCTGAAAACCATCCTTTTAAGGAAGATATCAAAAAAACAGAAAAAAGACAGAAACAAAAAATAAAATAAAAATCAAAATAATTTAATTAAAAGCGCAGCTAAGCCGTCAACTTTTTTCAAAATTAGTTTAAAGTAGTCGTGAATTTTAAGTTTGAATGGAAATTTATAATTCACATCAGTTAAACTGAGTTAATGAAACCACTCATGTGAATGGTTTGAGATATATGTACATCATTGAAAAGGTTTTTATGGAGTTTTTAGTTTTTGTGCATCCCACTATAAATCTTTACATGGGGATGGGGTGAATTATTTGAATGTAACAGCTAGCTGTGGATCTATCTATTAGAAATATATTTTATATTTTGGGAGTAATTTTGTTGGCTTAACTAAAGACGACTGAGGCACAATCGCTTCTCGTATGTCGTCTTAATTAAACCATTCTCGTAATCAGACGCTTTGATATTGATAAGAAATTGGAAACTTGCTCAAGAACTAATATATTTTGTCTATTTATCGGATTTTAATAGTTCCAAAGCGACTTTAACTTGATAAGATGCGGTTTTGTATACTTACGCTTGAAATACACATTCTGAGTATATCCATTGTCCACTGAAACCAGCGTTATTTGTCTCAATTGGTCTTGCACGTATTGAGAAAAAAAACAAATCTCACACAAAATATCCTTATATATTATATATCTTAGTTATAGGCGATATCTTACCTAATATACCAACTGGAATTCCGGCTAATTCTTTCTCGATTTGTTCATAAACCTCACGTCCCTTGGCAAAGTCCGCTGCAATCCATTTTGTTTTTACTTTGAATTCGCTTTCTGTAAATGAAAATTAAGTTAAATAATAATAATAATAATAATATTTATAATAATAATAAAAATAATAATAATAATAATAATAATAATTATAATAATAATAATAATAATAATAATAATAATAATAATAATAATAATAATAATACTAATATTATTAAAGAGGAAATGTTTGTTTCTTTGAAATGAATAGGCTCCGAAACTATTGGACCGATTTAAAAAATTCTTTCACCGTTGGCAAGCTACACTATTCCCGAGTGACATAGCCTATGTTTCATTTTCGATTTTTGACCCGGGATCTAATGGGGTCCTTGAAACTGGAAAAGCCCAATATTTGGAACAAAAAGACGTTTAAAAATTTATTTATCTTTGTGTTTTTTTAGAATTCAGTTGAGCAACAAGACGGGATTTTGGAAAATTTTGAACCGGAGCCTAATAGGGGCCTTGAAACCGGAAAAAACCATATCTTTGGAGTGAATAGACGTAGAGATTTGAAACAGGGCTCATTTGAAAGATGGTTAAAAAACATTTTTAGCGTTCAAGGTGTTCAAGGCATTTCCGAAATTTGGACCTGGGACCCATATGTGGACCCAATACAGATTTTTTGACCAATTTTTTTTATTTTTGTTACAGGTGAGCACTTAGACGGAATTTTAGAAAATTTTGACCCGGGGCCTAATGGGGTCTTGAAACCGGAAAAGCCATATCTTTGGAATGAATAGACGTAGAGACTTGAAACAGGGATCATTTGAAAGATGGTAAAAAAAACATTTTTGGCGTTCAAGGTGTTCAAGGGATTTTCGAAATTAGGACCTGGGACCCATATGTGGACCCAATATAGATTTTTTGACCAATTTTTTTTAATTACAGGTGAGCACTTAGACCGGATTTTAGAAAATTTTGACTCGGTGCCAAATGAGAGCCTTGAAAAAAAGTGATACATTTGGATTGAATAGATGTAGAGACTTGATGGTTAGTCGTCTTTAGGGGATTTCCAAAATTTGAACCCACATTTTTTGAACAATTTATATTTAGCCACCAAAGAAGGAAAAAAAAAAAGCGAGCAAAGCCGCGGGTACCTGCTAGTAATAATAATATTTATAATAATAATCTTTTTTTTTTCTCAATAAAAGCTTACCAATCTCGTTAGTTGTTGTAATCAGTTTCTCTTTTGTACGTGAAATAAGCACCAAATTCAAGCCCTGCTTGGCCAATTCTTTGGCATATTCTTTGCCAATACCATCGGTAGCACCAGTAATCACTGTAATTAAAAATTTAAAATTAAATTTAACGAGCCATTGAGAAAGCAGCCCTTTACAAAAAAACAAGCAACATTTAGCGCAATATTATAAAATTTACAAAACTTAAAATTGCAAGAAAAAAAAAACAACAAAATTTTGTAATTATTTTCCCTCATTAACAAGTTAATATTAATTACTCAGTTGACTTTATTATTGTTAAAGCAACAGTTTAGGAAAAGGTGTTAAAGGTTTTCAGGGCTACTTTAAAATAATATGAAAAATATTCACTGTGCCTAATGAAGCGTAAAATGCATTTAAAGCTTGTAGATTTTTTAATGGAAAACATTTTTTTTTTTTTTTTTTTTCAAACTATTTTAAGATATAAAATCATATCTAATGTGCATCTTGTGCAACATTTTCAATTATTACATTCACTCAAGCCGCACAGCAGTCCGGTTTTTAAAATGCATGCGCAACAAAAAATCAAAAAGTGGAAGTATCTACAAGATACACGAGTCGTGTGAGTGTTTGAACAGTACGTGTAAGTATCTACAAGATACACAACCGATATAGTGACTTGTTGTTTGTTAGTTTATTGACTTGTAGCGGTTTGTTTAGCTCAGAAGCGAGTTAATAGGCGATACTTTTTTTACTTGCTTACCGTATTTGCGCCGAGGAAATATTTACAACGAGTGCCACACTAAATAAATAATTATAAATTTACAATTTGCCAACGTAAAATATTTATTAACAATTACCAAAAGTATTTAAGCTTAAATGCGTTTTTACGCAAGGTCATTGTGTTGCGATGAGTTATTAAATGAGTTGGAAGATGTACTAGAAAAAAAAAAAAAAAAAAAAATTGTGTCAGCAGCAATGCTTCAGTTGTGAAGGTAATTAGTCAAGCAGAAGACTGATTTTTAGCTGAATTAAAGAACTATTTAGTTGGTAATTAAAGACTGGTACAAGTGTACTAAAAGTAATCTGGCTCGTGATACAATTATAGCAGATGGTGTATTCGTATTCTGTCTCTTTCACTCTTGTCTGTTTAAATTGTCAGTTTGCATGAAAATGTCTCTCTTGCCTTTTTACGCTAACAGCATTCTTTCATCTGATTTGACAATTTAAACAGACCGAGAGAGAGAGAGAGAATACACCACCTTATTAATTGGATCATGAAATGGTTTAGCCAAGGTTTATATTATATTGCCAGGCTTTGATTCAATATTTTTTTATAGCCGACTTATGCGAAAGTTTTAATAAACATGTTTGTTTATATTTGATATAAAAAAAATGTCTTATTTTAGAATTCGAGTGGGGCAAGATGCAGTGGAGTGAGGTTCTTAAAGGTTCGACTATAATAATAATAAAAGCCGAATATCTTAAAAAAAAAAAAATAAATAAAAATAAGAAATAAGATTTCTAATGAAACGCTTTACAGCAAAGCGAACAAGGTATACGGACTTGTTTCAGATTTTTTAGCGTAAGAGGGAAGCTATCTGAAAACCCTACTTTTAAAAAGATATCAAAGACCAAAGAACTTAAAAAAAAAAATTAAAAAAATAAAAAAAAGTTTAATAAAATCCGCTGCCAAGTTATCGACTTATTTAAAAATTAGTTTGAAGTAGTTATGAATCATATATATAATTCACAATTAGTTAAACTCTTATATGTGGCTGACATCGAAAAGTATCGATTTTATAAAGGAAACTTAAGTTTAAAATTTTAGTTAAATATCTTCAAAACTGATCGAAAGAACCGCGTAGCGGCAAAGAGACAGACAGATGGACAAACATGGCAATATCGAGTCGTCTCATCGAGCTGATCACGAATATATTGTTATTTGCGATCATTTTACAATAATATTGCGATTATTTTGCAAATATTATGCAATTATTTTGCGATTATTTAGTGATTCTTTTGCAATAGTTCTGTGGTAGTTTAACGAATAATTTGCAACTATTTTGCGATTATTTAGCGATTTTTTTTCGACTATTTTGCGAATATTTTGAATTGAGCTTGCCTTTATACCCGCCACACATAGTGTGATGAATATATTCAGTTTGTCTGAAAGTTTGTAACGCATTAAAGGCGGCATCGGATACTTCATAAAGTATACATTTTATTGATCAGCTCGACGAGACTGTCTGTCCGACCGTCTGTTGTACTCGGAAAGTTGTAAAGGGTCCTAGGCAGTTTGTCAGAATCAAGGTGCTACACTCATTTTTAAGCAAAGCCCCCATACAAACTTACCACTTTTTTCGATTTTTTGTATGAAAATTGATATTAATTTTGAATGTATTTACTACAAATTGGGTAAAACCAAGGTGTCATGCCCATTTTTCATTCACCGACTGACAATGTTAGGGTGAAACCGGGTAAATGAGTCAACGCTCCAACGGGATCTCCCCAGCGGTTCCAGATCAGTTGAAATTAATGCCGCCAAGTCCATTTTCAGAGCCAACGAGTCATTCGGACAGACATTCTACCTAGGAGAAGCCAACAGGAGGGTTAAAGCTAAAGCTAAAAAAAAAGGGGAGAGATGTGGCAGCCCTGCCTTATGATACATGAACTCGATGACTGACAGTGGCATGACATCTAGTAAACTAATATTAGAATTACAACTAAAAAGTGTAATTGAGTGAAATAAATAATAGAAATAAAGAATCAAAATAATTAGCATTATTACAGTTATTCATGAATACATTCACTACAATCTGGGTAAAATCACTTCTTTTGTCATCATATGAATATACTACCGATATGATATGGATCGGGACACTATAACATACAGATGCCTACAAACTCAACTTCCATTTTTTTTATTGTTATAAGAAAATTATTGTTAGATATGCCAAAAGAAAATATTGTTATTTTAGCTTAAACTTTGATATCAATATTGTGTCTTAACTTGGGTTTTATTAGACCCATTTCGAAATTTTATCTAAGCCACTGATATTCACACATAAATTATTTAAAGATTCGGGTTCCACTGAAGTAAACCTTATTCCTTGTTTTATTTTATAATACACTGTAAATCGCGCAGACGTTAATAATTGTTATATTTAAGAAGTCAGGTGTCTCCGTTCTCAACACATTTAATTGACAATAAACATTTCTTTACAATAATAGAACCAAAGTTTTGATACTCTTAACAGTTTAAAATTTTAGTATATGATATTTTTTTTTATTAATGCATTTGTGAAACGTTGCCAACCTCGGGGAATTATGGGTAAAATCTAAAAAAAAGCTTTAGTTTGGCGTCTGTCTGCTCTATTTGTTATGCTAGTATCGGTGTGAAGAGCAGTGGCGGTTTCTGAGGTACGGAACTCGGGAGCGTTCTCGATGCGCTCCTGGTAAAGATGGTATATGCGATAAATTAACTTCGTAAGTGATTTATTTTAATACAAGTTTCCCAAAAACAGCCAGAACACATCTATATACTATAAATAAAAATGAATAGCTGTGTATTAACAACGCTAAAACTCGAGAACGTTGCTCTCATCATATATGTGGTCAGAAAGGAAAAAAAATTGGAAAATTTTGACCCGGGGCCTAATGGGGGCCTTGAAACCGGAAAAGCCATATCTTTGGAGTGAATAGATGTAGAGACTTGAAACAGGGCTCATTTAAAAGATGGTTAAAAAACATTTTTGGTGTTCAAGGGATTTCCGGAATTTAGACCTGGGACCCATATGTGGACCCAATATAAATTTTTTCACCAATTTTTTTTTATTTTTATTACAGGTGAGCACTTAGACGGAATTAAGAAAATTTTGACCCGGGGCCTAATGGGGGCCTTAAAACCGGAAAAGCCATATCTTTGGAATGAATAGACGTAGAAACTTGAAAAAGGGCTTATTTGAAAGATGGTTAAAAGACATTTTTAGCGTTCAAGGTGTTCAACGGATTTCCGGAATTTGGACCTGGGACCCATATGTGGACCCAATATAGATTTTTTTGACCAATTTTTTTATATTTTTATTACAGGTGAGCACTTAGACGGGATTTTAGAAAATTTTGACCCGGGACCTAATGAGAGCCTTTAAAAAAACAATCATACATTTGGATTGAATAAACGTAGCGACTTGAAACTGGGCGCATTTGAATGTTGGTTAGTCGTGTTTAGGGGATTTCCTAAATTTGAATCCACATTTTTTGAACAATTTATATTTAGCCACCAAAAAGAAGCAAAAAAAAAAAGAAATTGCGTGAGCAAATCCGCGGGTATCTGCTAGTCGGGCAATAAAAAAAAATTAATGCAATTCAAATTTATAAAAAAAAAAAAAAATATTATAAATCGTTTGTTTAAATTTTTACAATTTTATATCAATTGAATAAAAATGTCAATATTTAAGTTATTGAATAATTTTTGATTTTTGTTGCGTTTCGGTCATGCAAGTTCAAAATCAAAATAAACAAATTTACAAAATGCTAATTTGTATTTTTATACCCGTTACACATAGTGTAAACGGGTATATTCAGTTTGTCAAAAAGTTTGTAACGCATTGAAGAAGGCATCGGAGACCCCATAAAGTATATATATTCTTGATCAGCTCGATGAGAGGAATCGATCTAGCCATGTCCGTCTGTCTGTCCGTCTGTCCGTCTGTCCAGTCTGTCCGTCTGTTTGTTGCTATGCGATCTTTTCGATGAAGATATAAAGATATTGGGCTGAAATTTTAAACTTAAGCTTTTCTCGGCAACGACTAGGTTAAGTTCGAAAATGAGAGTGCCACGCCCATTTTTAGGTATAGCCCCATACAAACTTATCGATTTTTTCGATTTTTTTTTAATAGTAATTATTTATGAATGTACTCGCTCCCAATTGGGTAAAAACATTTTTTTGGTCACCCAGGGTCAAAACCAAGACGACACGCCCATGTAACGGGTATTTCAGCTTCGGTTCCACCGAAGTTAACGTTTTTCCTTGTTAAATTTACAAAATGCTAATTTGTATTTTTAAAACGCATTTAGGCATAAATGATTTTTTTTTACAAACAGAAACGGTAGGAGAAAGGAGTATGTGCAGCTTGTGTAAATATAATTGACAGACAGACAGAGGCGTGTTAGATCCCATAAAATATCGAACAATATAGATAGCAGACCGAATGGTTAAGCTTACTCGACTGCATACAAATCGGTTTGGTCAATGACGTCACACAACAGCGTGAATACTTTGTAAAAAACGTTGGCAATGTAACAAAAAAAAAACTATAATTTTCGTTTTCTTTTGTTTTCGATTTTTTTTTTCTCTGCGATGTCAATTATTTATCGATTTTCTCTTGCCCAACTTACCTGCCCATTTGCCAAATTTATCCACAAGCGTTTGCGGCAACTGCGGCTGAAAGTATGGTTCCAATAGTGCCTTTATAATCGATAAAACTGATTTGAAATTATCATAACAGAATGCAGCAATAGCTGCGAGTCCGATTAAATAAATCGACGTTGAAATTATTTCCCAAATGAATGCCATGCGGAGCACTGTATAAATACTGAATTCCATTATTGGCTGCATTGTGTTTTTATATACGAATATATTTTTTAATTTATTTTTTGTTGTTGTTGTTGATTTTATTTGTTGTTGATTGTTGAATTGTACAGTTTTTAGTTTTGATAAGACACTAAATGCCGATAGTAATGTCGAAGGCAAAGTTTGTTTTATTTATGTTTTTTTTTTTTTTTTGTTGTTTTTTAATGCGGCTTATCACAGTGTGCTGAGATTAAAAAAATTACATGTTTTTTTTAAGGTTGTTCACATTAAATTTTATTTATTGCTTAACTAGTTAATCAGTAAATATATTTAAATTATATTTTCATTTTCAATAATTTCCAATAAACTAATTCTCCATTTACTCGCGTTCATATCATATTCGATTACAATAGTTCAAATTTTAAATATTATACTAAATAATACCAAAGTCAATATTATTTTTGGAATATATATAAAAAACTAGCAGGAACCCGCGGATTTTTTTTTGCTTCTCTTTGGTGGCTTAATATAAATTTTTCAAAAAATGTGGGTTCAAATTTTGGAAATTCCCTAAACACGACTAACCATCATTCAAATGCACCCAGTTTCAAGTCTCCACATCTATTCAATCCAAATGAATGACTTTTTTTTCAAGGCTCTCATTAGGTCCCCGGTCAAAATTTTCTAAAATCCCGTCAAAGTGCTAAAAAAAAATCAGTCAAAAAATCTATATTGGGGCACATATGGGTCCAAGGTCCAAATTTCGGAAATCCCTTGAACACCTTGAACAAAAATGGTTTTTTTACTATCTTTCAAATGAGCCCTGTTTCAAGTCTCTACGTCAATTCACTCCAAAGATATGGCTTTCCCAGGTTTAAAGGACCCCATTAGGCCCCGGGTCAAAATTTTCCAAAATCAAGTCTTGTTGCTGACCTGAATTATAAAAAAACACAAACATAAAAATTTTTTAAAAGTCTTTTTGTTCTTTTTGTTTCAAGGCCCCCATTAGGCCCCGGGTCAAAAATTGAAAATGAAACATAGCCTATGTCACTCGGGAATAGTGTAGCCTGCCAACGGTGAAAGAATTTTTTAAATCGGTCCAGTAGTTTCGGAGCCTATTCAAAACAAACAAACAAAAAATCAAATATTTCCTCTTTATAATATTAGTAAAAATTAATAACGGGGGAAAAAGTCACAAAAAAAATTTTTTTTTGAGAATATTTCGAAAAAGGTCCATAAGAAAAAAAAATACATGAGAATGGATATTTGAAAACCCAGAACTTTTTGGATGTAAACTAGTTTAATATATTAATTTTATGCGGAATGCTCGGGATCGGGATCAAACATTTAATTTACGTCCATCTTTACTCCAAATAGTAAAAGAAAATTCGCAGTTTTTTAAACAATTTTCTCACAAAATCATTTGTTCAAAATTCATTGTAGCTAATGGTTCCAGTTTTTGAAATGAAAGTATCCGCAGTATATGCGCAGTTGTGGAACTGTTGATTGGTTCAAGAAAACAAATGAAATAAATAAGAAAAAAAAAATTAGTAAGAAGCAAATAAGTATGAAATTTAGAACGAAAGTGCGGTACATATATTAAACAAGAAGTTTAAACTAGTTGTGAATTATAAGCTAAAGCGAAAATTTTTAATTTATAATTAGTTTTGCTGTTTTGTGGATTATTTGAAATCACGGGATGATTATTATTTGAATTAACGGAGCCGTGGCATTGCAACACTTGTTAGACAAATTCAGAGTGTTATGTAGTATATTGGAAAAAAAGCTTTTATTCGGGAAAATATAGTATAATTAATTAAATATTCCCAAGTCTGCATACGATTTAAGGGAAATTTTATTTATTTTTTATTTAATTTTATATTTTTTTAAAACACTTTGGCACATATAAATTTCATACAATTGATTTTAATTAATTTAAATTAAATTTGCACTTTATTCCTTTTTTTTATTTATTTTATTTTTTTTTTAAGTAATTCAAAGCGCGTTACAGAAAGTAATTTTTTAAGCGGCACGGCACATTCGAGCGTTGAACACGCACTGAACGCTAAGCGAATGCATTCAGCTCGATGAGGCGTACGCCAGGTTCAGTTCATCGACAATAACAGAAAAACCAGACCAGACAAAATTTTGGAGCGTACAGGCGAGGCAGGTTAGGAGGGAGGCAGACGTTGTTGTAGCGGCTGCTGCGACTGCGTTTGAGGTTTTCTTGTTTTTGTACTTTTTTAAGTTTTAAAAGAAACAATTGTAAAATGTTTTTTTTTTTTTTTTTTATTTCTTTACATCTTTTTTTTGTATTTGTAATTAACTGTTTTTTTTTGTACACTTCATATATTTTTTGTGGTAGGCATAGTAAAATTGTGAATATGCTTGTAACACAAAAAATAAATAAAATTATTTCTCCAAAATGTATGCTGGAATTCGAGCAAAAGTGTCGAATTAAGTTTTCTTCGAACTGTTTTCCGTGAATAGGGTACTAGGTGAACAGATCTTCAAATAGCACTAAAACAGTGGGCATAGCATCAAGATCATCAAAACTTAGCGAAGTCACGAGTATGAATTCATTCTTAGTGCAACTCGTCCCATTTTTGAAGCGGATGGTGACTGGCGACGAAAAATGGATCACATACGACAATATCAAGCGAAAACGGTCTTGGTCCAAGGCCGGTGAATCGTCCCAAACAGTGGCTAAGCCGGGATTGACGGCCAGGAAGGTTTTGCTGTGTGTTTGGTGGGACTGGAAGGGAATAATCCACTATGAGCTGCTCCCATATGGCCGGACGCTTAATTCTACCATCTACTGCGATTAACTGGACCGCATGTAGCAGGCGTTCGACCAGAAGCGTCCAGAATTGGCCAACAGGAAGGATGTAGTGTTCCACCAGGACAACGCCAGGCTACACACATCTTTGGTGACTCGTCAGTAGCTATGGGAGCTCGGATGGGACATTTTATCGCATCCAACATATAGCCCGGACATAGCGCCAAGTGATTACCACCTGTTCCTGCCCATGGCGAACTACCTTGGTGGTGTAAAGTTGGCTTCGAAAGAGGCTTGGGAAAAGTGGCTGTCTGAGTTCTTCGCCAATAGGGAGAGGGGATCTACAAGGGGGGTATTTTGAAGTTGCCGTCTAGTTGGAAACATAACAAAACGGCGCATATTTGAACTAAATCCGATCACTGTAACACATTTTATAAAGCATTGAATAAAGAGCAAAAGAGCGGAAGGGAGATATTTAACAACCTAATATGTATATAAGGTGATATCAAACACTCTTTCGCTCTCAATTTGTTTAGTTCCTAAATGCCAGAATAGTATTGAAAATAAAATAAAATGTAACTCGTACTTCTTTGCATTCATTTCCACTTTTTATCGAATGGAAACAAGGCTGTATATTAGAAAGTAAGCAATTTGCTATCTATGTTGCTTCTACATGCTTGGTATCACTAGGTACCAATGATTCGCATGACATTACCATACAGAATGTCATTCGCACGAGAATCTAGGTAGTGTATAAATGCTTTGGCTCGCTTAGTAGCTACTTTATTTTTTTATTTCCCCTTTTTTTTTTTGTGAATGAAAAAAAAGAGTAAATTTGGTTTTTGTATTTAGTTTGAGTCTTTTGTAAGACTCAGAAGGTTAAAGTTACAAATGTAATAAAGATTCGTGTTATCGATGTATTATAGGTGTATACTGTATTGACCCTATATAGTGCATGATATTTGAGTCGATCTTAATTAATTAAATATGTATATTTTTTTTATATATTCTTCTACACATGCCGCATTAGTAAATTTTGTTGATAGATTTTTATTTTGACCTGTTTGTGTGCATCGTAGAAAAACTTTGTCGTTTTATGACTGCATATCTAATTAACCCTTTACGAACTTTGTCTTACTTTTTAATACGCATTAATGCAGCGTTAAGTGGAAGCTATATAAAAATTAGTGCGACTTACGACTTTTGGCTTGATACGATTGAATTAACACTTTTGAAAGTGATTTTAAAATTAGTTTAATTAAAAATAATAATTCTTTTTTTTTCTTTCTAATTGAAATAAATTATTTATTAAACTTTGGTGCACCTTTCTAATCAATTTCTTAATTATACTAAACAAAAATAAGGCCATTCTAAATGCAAAAATGTGTCTGTTGCAAATATTTATTACAAAACTTAATGTTTGCACAAACTAATTTATTACAACAAAACCTTGAAGCGATTTAGTTTAATCTTTGTTTTCTTTATTTTTTCAATATATTACTCTAATAGTTTTTATAAACTTATGCACTAAACACCATAATATACCTAGTATTTTCTCAAGTCATTAACACATTTTGCATAAACAGCAGCAATAACGATTTTTAACTGAGGAAATTTATATTGATGAATCGCAGAAATATAAGAGACACCACTTGTTGTTTTTGCAATAATGATTTTTGTATTGAGTAACAACATGATTTGTGTAAATTATTTGACGAAAAAATTATCTCGATTTGAGAACAAAGTGTGCTTGTATCAAGCATAGAGATGGGCGTGAGACTAAATATTTGATTCCGACTCACTCATTCCCGCTGAAAAATTATGGTATCCCATTCCCAACAATCCCACAGTTTTTCGAAATCATCCCATGTGTCTCGTGTGTCACAAGTAATTGAGTACGCCTATCTTCTAAAATTCTACTTGAAGTATAAAAAACTCGTGAATCTTGGTCAATATCCCGTGCCGTCGTCAAGTTTTTTGCAGTCATTCCCGATTCCGCCCATCATGTGATTTTTAGCAATTCTCCCATGGGCCCATGGGTCTCGGCGTCCCGTTCTCATATCTAATAAAGAAAAGAAAAGATAGGGCGGTAAGTTTACAGCTCCTTTTTAGGTTTTCCAGGCTATAATTTAATTTTTCCAAATATCGGTTTCGATTTCGTAGATGTTTTGTATGTTTTTGGCTTATTGAAGTCGACGCGCATCATAAAACGGGGCACCCTATTTATATATTGAACACTCCCTATTTAGACTAGTACGTACTATTCGCATTATTCGCTTAGAAGTACTATTCGCTTTGAAACAATACTGTTCAAACTGTGCAACAGTTTTAGTTCTACTGTGATACTCACATGCACCACTGGTGCCCTCTATTGATATAACGTGGTGAATTTGTTGAGTTTAGTGAATTCGAAAAGAAATAGGTGCATTTTTTGTATTATTTTTAGTTTTTATATCCGCCACACATAGTGTGAAGGGTATTATTAGATTGTCGAAAAGTTTGTAACGCATTAAAGGAGGCATCGGAGACCCCATAAAGTATATATATTATTGATCAGGTCGACGAAACGAATCGATTTAGCCATGTCCGTCTGTCTGTCCGTCTGTCTGTCCGTCTGTCTGTCCGTCTGTCTGCTGCAATGCTTTTTCTCGGAAAGTCTTAAAGATAATGAACTGAAATGTTAGACTTAAGCTTTTTGTGCTCCTAGGCAGTTTGTATGTCAGAACCAAGGTGCCACGCCCATTTTTAAGATATAGCCCCATACAAACTTACTTATTATTTATGAATGTATTTAATAAAAATTGGGTAAAAACACTGCTAATGTCATCCAATATCAAAATAAAGTTGCCACGCCCATTTCTTGATACGGCCTCTATACAAACCTAGCTCATATTTTTTTAGATTTTGTATGAAAATCATTTTTATTTATGGATATATTCACTCCTATGAATATGCTACCGTTATGACAAGGATCGGACCACTATAACATATAGACCCCATACAAACTCACCTTCCTTCCAATTCTTAGACAGACATGCCAAATTTCAGTGCGAGGTTTTGGCGTCAGTTTTCTGGGATAATCATGGCATACTCATCGTGGAGCAATATAGAAGCGATTGAAATCCGTAATCGCTGCTAAACGGCCTCATATGAAGTATAAAAAAAGGTTGATTTTTGCAAGACAATGCGTTGGCTCACAAAAGCATCGAAACCACGGCTAAAATCAATGATTTAAGACTACAATTGCTTCCGTATTCACCCAATTCGGCTCCCTCGAACACTTATCTTTTCATAAACTTCAAAAAATAATTATTAAAATTCAGCTTACGCGAGGAAATCATCGACGTCACGGATGAGTTTTTACAGACCTTCCGGAAAATTACTTTTCTGGATCAAAAAGTTGAAAAAACCGGTGGAATAAGTTTTTTGAGCTTAAATGGGACTACATTAATTACATTTAAAAAAAAAAATTTATTCATCCCAAAGAAGTTACTTTTTACCCCACCTAGTATATGTAAAAAAAAAATAATATGATTGATTTTTTTTTTTATTTAAAACAAACAATTACAAAATATTAAAATAAAACCTAATAGAAAAAATTAAGCAAATTCGTCCAAAAAATCTAATTAGCCTTTTTATTGACAATAAGAGCAAACATTTTTTGAAGAATCCACATACGAGTACGCATTGGAAACATCTTAAGAAATGCATTCTGTATAATAATAAAAAAATAAAACACTTCATCATTGAGTATAAAAGTTAGACAATTTAAAATGTAAAACTAACCTGGGCTGCATGCCAAAAAAAACCAGATGTATCATCTACTTCCGCATCGAGGTATTCCAGAGCAGAACGTGCATAGGTCTGTGCATTCGGTACTATGAAATTACCACGCATAATAAAATTCGAATACGAATTGATTTTGGTAACAACAAAATTTGGTGATAATAATTGTACAAAAATACCATAGGGACGAACCTCTTCGGCTAAGGCCATTGTTAAATGTCGTATATAAACTTTTGATGCAGCATAGAGTGCAACAAATGGTACTGGATGCTGTTCAATACCCGATGAAACATTAACAATGGCGCCTTTTGTATTTGTGCGACGCATACGTTCGATAAAATAACGCGAAAGTTGTGTAACAGCAACAATATTTGTATCGATAATTTGCTGTAGTTCTAAGCGACTACATTTATACATACGACAGGGTGAGGTAGCTGTGCCGACGTTGTTGACTATAAAAAAAAAGGAGATTGATTAAAAACCGCTCGAATGCCAGATATGTTGTATCTAATCTTTATGTATCTCAAGTTTAGTCTTACCATAGTTTTTATATTGAAGTTTCATATAAAACACACACAAAACAAATTAAAATGGTGTAATTTTTGTAAGGGGTCTATACCTAAAATATTTTTTGCCCTACCCGTATTAGGATATATAATTGTGACTATTATTCACTTAATTATTTTGGAGTATTTATTTGTATGGGAGTAGTTCTTAAAATGGGTCTAGAAAAAAGACGTTTGTAAGTGACCACTAGACGGCATAGGAAGGTATAAGTGGAGCCTCTATAAGCTATAGTCTCCGAGATAATCCTTTTCATACAGGCAGGCAGCATGACAGACGGTCGGACAGTCGGACGGTCAGATGGCCAGAAATAATTAGGTCTAGTCTCCGTTCAATGGGCGTCCATAGCTGCTCTCCACCTCGTCCGTTTCTCTGCAATGGCTCCACCCTGGTATGTCCTTCTCGTCGCTCCCTTGACACTATTCCCCTCCTTGTTTCTTAGAGACGTTCTCTTCTTCAACCTCTACCATCAAGAGGATTCAGTTGCATGGCTTTTCGTGTAATGTTGCGTCCACGGGATTATGAAGTGTATGCCCAATTCATCTCCAATTTTGATGCACGATCCTTCGGCTTAGCTGTGCACATCCTCCAATGAATTCGGAGAATGCACCTCAAGAAGCAGTTAACAAACACCTGAAGTTTGTTGGTGATTGTTGTGGTTACCTTTCAGGTGCAACATCCGTAGAGTAGCACTAAAAGCCCGATAAGATTTAAACAGTCTGACTTTTAGAGTTGTACTCAAATCGTTGTTTTGCCGAAAACAGCTCAGTTCCGCCTTCTTCTGCACGGATGCTGCCTAGGTAAGTGTAGTTCTCAACCATCTCGATTTGTCGCCCATTGATTACAACACTACCCGTGGTCGGTCTTATAAGACTAAAACATAGGGCTTGTGTTTTCTTATGTTGATTTTTAGCCCAGCGTAAGTAGATGCCTTCTCAAGCGCTGTAGCCATTCGGGATAAAGCCGTTATGGTATGCGAAAGAAGGCAAATGTCGTCAGCGTACTCGAGGTACTGGAGTTTGTCAGTCATCGTGCATCGTATTCCGGTGTTCGGAAGTGGCTGCCGCGCCGATAGCAAAACATTCCACATTACTGTTACAAGCAGAATTGGTGAGAGGATGCAGCTTTGGCGTACTCCGCTTTGGTGTAAGACGTGACAATGAGCGCTATTGTACTTTGCTTTGATTATAGCGATAATCTTTTCGGGCACATTCCTTCGGCGTAAGGTAGCCCATATACATTTCCGGTGTACAATGCCAAAAGACTTCATGAAATCGACGAATAGCAGCTACAGATCCGACCTTAATTCTGCACAGTACTCGATGATCATCCTCAAAGTATTCATATTGATGTTTGGTGCTTGATGAGGAAGGCCGGAAACCGGTTTCTTCATCGCCTATTGTCGTGTACATGTGTTCCATTATTTCTTCCAGATTGATTTTCGTTACAATCTTCGAAATCGCAGGCAACACACATATGCCTCTCCAGTTGTCACATTCCTTTGGATTCTCGTTCTTAGGTATTTTGACAAGTGTTCTTGTCTGGTACATAATATATATATACTTCATAGGGTCTATCATGTCTCCTTCAGCTTGTTAGTAGGGCTGTGTGATTGTTGTAAATAATCGATTGTTGATGATTATTAAAAAAGATGGAAAAAAAGATAAAAGATAAAAATGTACTTTGGTCTCAGAGAGTATTCATGTTAAAAAAAGTCTCCATATTAAATCATGAGAAAATTTATTGAAAGTCAAGAGAGTATCTTCTTCCTTACAACTTCAGCATGTGCTGGTATAAGGGTAACCTAATCTGGCCGCCTGTTTCCCGATGGGTCAATGCCCCGCGATGACGGCTGTTAGTCTCGAAAGATCTTAACTGAGTTAACCAGTAGAATTCTGGTGCTATTGGGTCAATCCTAGGCCAAAACAGCTAAGCTATCCTGTAGCTATTCATATTTTGCCATGTATTATTCCCTAAAGAGGTGAAGTAATTCCAAATGTGGGCGACTCATTGGGATCTGAACAGCTATTGGCTGAGATTAACCCGAAGAACCCCGTCTAGCCAGCGTGTCAGCTTGCTCGCTTGCATTTGCTGCCATATAGTCCATTGCTTTTGTTTTGGGAAACCCTTTTTTAAGTTGTAGACAGACGTACATGTTCAGTGTTACAAACTTCATCGCCTTCATTGTCTATTTTAGATATCATGCACTCATACATACCTAAAATACCCACTGGTATTTCATTCAATTCACGTTCAATATGTTCATAGATCTGTGGTCCTGCTGTAAAGTCTGCTACAATTATTTTAGTCTCGACGTTGTATTCAGTTTCTAACAAAAAAAAAAAAAACTAATAAATTTAAAACTATTTAAATTCTCCATTAAAAATAGTAATTTCTACCGATTTCCTTAGCCACTCCGTTAAGTTTCTCCTCATTTCTAGCAATTAGAGCCACATTCAAACCTTGACTGGCCAATTCCTTGGCATAAGCCTTGCCAATCCCATCACTGCTGCCCGTTATGGCTTTAAAAATAAAAATAATTTTTACAAATATTTTTTAATCTTTTTCAGAATCACTACACACCTGCCCAATCACCAAAACGTTGCTTTAAGCTTTGTCTTGCTCTGACATCACCGCGAATTTTCTGAATTTTTCGCAATAAAAATTATTGCAGGCGTACGCAGCGTATTATATAAATAACAAATTAAGGCATAAAAGCCAATAAATGTTAAAAAATTTATAAAATTCTCGTACATTGTTCTTTCGAAAAAAAAAAGATTTAATTCAAAAATTTACACTTTTAATACAAATTTTACTCATAGACAAATGTAGAGGTCCGCTCAGACGACCGCACAGCGCGAATTGTCAAATGAAATGTATTGAATTTTCTGTAGGTACTCAACTTTTGTTTGAACTTTCAATTTCGTTAATTTAATTGTTTTGTTTTCTATTTTTGTTGTTGTGTTCAGTCAAATCATTTTACTTGACTGATAAAGCAAGCAAAAGAATATAAATTTGCAAATTAAATTAATTTGATTTATTTCGATTTATGTTTTGCATTTATACCCGTCACACACTTACTGCAGCAAATCGGGTATTATCAGTTTGTCGTAAATTGTGTAATGCATTAAAGGTGGCATCGGATAACCTATAATTCCATATATATTTCTGATTAGCTTGTCTAGAGAAATCGATTTAATCATGTCAGTCTGACTTTAGTTACATACATATTTGATTCGCTCTGATTTAAAGAAATTCGAAACTTAAGCTTTTCTTAACACTAAACAGTTTATATTTTCTAACAAAAGTGCCACGCCCATTTTTTTTGGCATAGATTCCATACAAACAGATCTTTCATTTTTCGACTTTTTAATTATGAAAAAATCGAAATTTTTGAAGATAAAAATAATTTTTATCTCAATCATGATCTTTCTTAAAATTTGGTTAAGTTCGAAACATTCTAGAATAGGTACATCCCCTAGGCTGCCTTAATAGCACTTGACTCATACAATAACACGTCTAAAACTACCTCCCAGTGCCGCACATCTCTCAACGAGATGGCTAAGCAATGGGATATTTGCCTCACATGGGTTCCGGGTCACTAAGTTATATTTGGAAATTGCGAAGCAGATAGATTGGCCAGAGAAGGTACATAATCCTTTATTCCTCCAGGGAGAAGCTCGAGAAGAATGGTTTCTCTGCAGCTGCGAGTGAAAGAGGAATTAATCAGACTGGAAGAGATAAGGTGGACCACAAATCCCAAATGCAATATCTCGAAACTTATGTGGCCAGAATACAACAACCAACGAATAACCCAACTCATGCGCCACAATAGACAGATTCTATCCGTGATGGTTGGAGCTCTCACGAGACACTGCCTGGTTGACAGCAATGCCGTCCGACTAGGAGAAGCATTAAATGACTTTTGTAGGAGCTGCAGGAACGAGGAAGAGGGGGAGACAGTAGAACATTTTCCCTTTCACTGTTCAGCACTTGATATGCCGTTTTTCGATAGTCTGGCGGAGATTGCATCAGTTAAGATTAGTGCAGTAGTCGCTTTTATAAGGAAATCGAGCTGGTTCGTGTAGGGAGAAAAATTAAGGGATTGGGTCTATCTGGCCAAGGTGACGTCACGTCAACCTAACCTTACCTATATTCCCCATAAAAACCTACTAAAGCCCCCAACACAGTGTATAAGCTTGGGCTG
The DNA here is from genome assembly GCA_018903435.1 of Leucophenga varia. NCBI lineage: Eukaryota > Metazoa > Arthropoda > Insecta > Diptera > Drosophilidae > Leucophenga > Leucophenga varia. The sequence goes on from JAEIFJ010000029.1 coordinate 294,258, forward strand.
CATCAGATTGCATTAATTCTCACCCAACACTATAGCAAATGTAAGCTACTGGTGTGATGGGTATTTAAACTTTGTTTCTATCAAAATTAAAAATGTTCATTGTTTATATTTGTTCTATTTTTGTTTACCAAAAGTATATAATGCATGCATGCCATAAGTTTTATTAGTTATGCAATATGAATTAATGAGTTAATAGTTTAAATGCATACAAGTTCATTAGGGTGGGTCAATTTGTTCGAGTTAAAAAACGTGATCAAGAGTATAGCATGAACGTAATCTTTGGGCTATTCGAAGAACATTTTCCCATAGAACCATAGATCAAATCGGACCTTCCGCATTTTATCTTTAAAGTAAGCTGCTAATATTTCTTAAATGTTTTTTTATGTTTACACCTAAATGGAATAGGGTTTATATTGGCCTATATCATGTATTTTGGAGCGTAGTCCACTAAACCAGAATTTTCCAATTCCAATTAACATCGTTCGAATTATCCTTAAAAATTCGTTTTCAGTTTAAAATTTCAGACCAATAACTTTGAAACTGAGCGAATAAATAGCGCAGCAAGAAGCAGACAGACTGACAGATGGACACAGCTAGGTTGACTCACCTCGTCAGGCTAAACAACAATGTGTGATAGGCATATAGCGTACGTTAAACCCGGTCAACCATTACTGTTCAAGCATGAACATCGGTTTATCTGTTTATGTTTATTCAATACGCGATAAAAAATAGGCAAGATATCCCGCAGCGACACTGAAGTCATAAAATTTTACAATCGTGCTAAGTAACGTTCAGCATATTTAACTGCAACAAACATATTGAGCGATGGCTTTTCAACCCCTGGACGGATCACCAAAAGTCTCCACTTAAAATAGATAAGCTATTTTTTTAGTCAAGTTCATTTTCGAGAAATGGTACCGAATTATATGGATGCTTTTGACAATTCTAAATTTTCACTTCAACTTACAATTTATATCTAGTTTAAACTTATTTTGTAATATGTAATCGCCACAATTGTTCATATTTTTGTAGTTTTATGTTTTATATTATTTTTAAAGTGTTTTTTTTTTTTTTTAATTTATAGAAATATTGTAAATATTTTTAAAAATCTTTCAAGATGTGTTGGTGTATTGCTTACTTACATTCGCTATACTTGTTATACTATATGTAAGAATATTTTCAGTTATAGGCAAACTATATAGAAACGAGTGAAAAGGTGTTTGCAAAATTACAGATTTTTCTTCCATGAGTCTGCTAGAACTGTTTTACCTATTTTCGCAAGTTCATCCGCTCTGCAGTTATACTCAACATACATAACTATGTCCAGGCATTTCAAAATACAATGATCTATGGACCAGAAAAATTCGTTATTCTTTGGTATGTTCTCCTCTCCATACCTTTTTTTTTTTTTTTTTTTACCAGGGCGCTTTTTATACCCGTCTCATAAAGTGTAAAAGGTTATATTCAGTTTGTCAAAAAGTTTGAAATGCTTGAAATGAGATACCGTAGACCCCATAAAGTATATATATTTCTGATTAGCTCGGCGAGACGAGTCGATCTAGCCATGTACGTGTGTCTATCCGTCTATCTGTCCGTTTGTCTATCTGTAGTTACACCTTTCATTCGCTCAGCAGTTAAAGTGTTGAAACCAAAGTGTCACGCCCATTTTACAAATTATCGAGTATATTTTTTTTTGGTAAAAATGGCGATTTGTGTCATGAATTGTAAAAACACATCTAACAATAACCCATTTTTAAAAAAGGACCCATAGTTGAGATGGGAGCACTATAGCATATAGCTCCCATACAAACCAACCTCAATTTTTTTTTTAGTTTTCCTACGAAAAATGGTTTCCTTGTGAAGCGATTAGTGTCAAATACGGTAAAAAAAAAACTTCTAATAGCGACCCATCTCTAGAAAATTACCCATGTTTGAGGTGGGACCAATGTAGCATAAAGCCCCCACACAAATCTTTTGCAAATTTTATAGTTTTTATATGAATTATGGATTATTTATGAAGCTATTTGCTTCCAATATGATAAAAACTTTTAATATCAACCTATATTGAGAAAAGGATCAATGGTTGAGATGGGATCACTATTACATATAACCCTTATAGAAATTTAAAGCCAATTTTTGTGTATTTATATGAAAAAATGTTTATTTATGAAGCTATTTTTTTTTCAAATATGGTCAAAATATTGATTGTAGCTAACTATGATCATAATATGGCAAATAGCCCCTATACACACCGAACGTACATTTTCATTCTGATCGTTTATACAGTCGGATGCCGGAGTAGTCTCTCTAAGCAGTTGAGAAACCCATGTTGAGTAAGCAGCCTAGCCTACCAACATCTAGCTTTCGTTGTATGGTAGCTCGCTTCGCGTGTGCTGTACTTAGTCTGGTATTTGTTTGAAGTCGTTGTTGGGACCTCTGTTTGCTCGTACATTAAATACACGCGATGCATGTCTGCCATCGATTAGCACGTGATCTATTTGGGTGCAGATGGCTGCGATGCCACCGCGCCAAGTTGCCTTGTGGATGTCGAGGTGTTGAAATCTGGTGCTACTTATGACCATGTTACGGCCCGCGGCAAAGTTGATTAGCCTTTCCCCATTGTTATTGGTGGTGTTATGTAGGCTGAATTGTCCGATGGTTGGGCAAAAGATTTCTTCTCTCCCAATTTGTGCGTTAAAATCACCGATGACAATTTTGATGTCATGCTTGGGGCAGCACTCGTAAAGTTGTTCTAACCTCTCATAGAATTCATCTTTCTTCGCATCGTCTTTATCCAATGTCGGGGCGTGTACACATATTAAGCTAATGTTGAAGAACTTAGCTTTGATGCGTATCGAGGCAAAGGCGGTCGTCTACTGCTGTAAATTTGGAACCAACGAAGCCACATCCAAATATGCGTTGACTCTCATGGCCACTGTAGTAGATGTCGCAGGTTACTTTTTCTAGGTGTTCATTTCCAATCCACCACATTTCCTGGAAGGCTGTAATATCAGCCTTAAATTTATCAAGAGTGTCAATCAGTTGTTTAGTTGCACCATCCCTATTAAGGGATCGGACATTTCAGGTGTATATTTTTAATTCGTGTTCTTTAAATCTTTTCCGGGGTTTGTTATCACGAGTAGCAGATTTATCAGTAGTTATGGCCTCCATGGAATCCATGCCCCTGCCGCAGAGTTCACCACGGGTGGATTTTCACTTCTGTTTTTGCCACCTGAAATAGTTGTGTTTCTATTATGATTTCAAGTTGTTTCCCGGTTGATGAGACCAATAACACTACGCAACCAACCTCATCCTGTGGGATTGTCTCTTTAGACGCCTCTTACGTCAAGCTGAGCCTGCTGTGGTGGTTTTATTCTTGAGTAGACTATGTAGTCTACGCGTGTGGACTATGTAGTAAACAATGTAGTCATTTAATATTTATTTCATTATTTCGTTAAGTAATCATCATTTTTTATACTCATATTTAAAACAAAGGACTATAAAACCTTTTTTTTTGTAAAAAGAGCGGGCGTCACCGCTACTGAGAAAGCAGTATACACAAATTTCATTATTTTACTCAATTACTTATTGTAAGCAAAGACTACTTCTAAAAAGAGGACTACTTTCAAGAGCTCTGGTTTTTACGATTAATATATATAATTATGAACAAAATACATATTTTAATTTTAATATATTTATTTTTATAATTTGAACCTTTGGCTGGATTTTTTTTTAATAATACTATAAGTAAAATAATTGGAAATATAGTAAAAAATTGTAAAAAGAGTATAATTAATCAACTACATCTAAAACGCCTTTACGATCGAACAAGGGTATTGCTTTCTTTAAATTTTCTTGTATTTTCTTATTTGAATAAGCTGTTCTACGGAAATTATGACCGCGTTCATCTTCGCTCATCAAAGCAGAAAAGTCTGCATCAGTATTTGAAGTATTTATCATAATGGGTTGTGCTGACGTTGAGGATGTGATTGCTGAAATATAAAGAAATGTTGTAGAAGTTTTGTAAAAATAAAAAAAAACCCCCTTAAAACTCACCATAAAAACGTCCTTCCTCGAATTGCACTACAAATTGATGCAGCGTTGGTATATAACCACCAAAATTTAGCTGTCTCAAAGTTTCCGTAAGAATCTGATGATAATACTGTACTAGTTCAGCCTCCCGATTAAAGCGTAATTCATTTATTAACGAAGTATTAAAGAAATAATGCAAGTCCATAGCCGGTGAAGTCCAATTACAAAATTGAAAATCTATAATAACCATATCCTCGGTAACGGCAGACAATGTCTCCGCACTATGACGCAGCATAACATTGTTAACCCAAAAGTCACCATGTGTCAATGTATTAAAATTTTTCTCCAACGGTTTGTGTACTCGCGTAGCATATTCGACGACATATTTCTTAAGTTTTAACAATTTTTCACTGTAATAATTACCCAATTCTGGACAATCTTCAGCAAAATTAGCGGCCTCTTGTAGCATATTCTCAAAGAATGGCCCAAATTTACGTGTATGCTGATTGAATATGCCACGATCGAATTTAGTTAGCAGCCCTGGTTGTCGTTCATTAAGTACTGCCGCTGTGGCATGCATTTTAGCAAGTTTCTTGAGTGAAAGTTTTGCCAGTTGCTCATCCATGCCGGCCAGACGATCTGGCATAACAAATTTCGATATGGCTAAATCTTCGAAAATAATTGCTTCACGTTCATAGTCCACATGTATTGTATTGGCAAATAATTTATCCTCATCACCGATTTCTTTCAATAATTCACTTAGTTTGGGTAAGACTTTTTCGTACATTAACATTTCGGTTTTGTGCCACTTGATATGGATTCATAATGCTTGCCACAAATTCATCGCCTTCATGTGTTGTCTTTACGATATACGATTCCTGTTCAGTATCCTTGGAATTGTTGCGTAAAAATTCTACATTGACGCGTGTCATAATACTTGCATAATTTTCACCTTTAGCTGTGACCGGTTTCACTTTCAATTTTATCACTTTAAGACTTTCATCCTTTTTTCTGATTGCGCAGTATACGCTCCAAATATGTTTCGGTTAGCCAAACTGGCGCTGGATGAAATTCAATCTCGCCCATTTCGCTTGAGTTCTGGAAATGTTAATGAAAATTGCGTTGCGCTTCTAATTTATATAGCTATGCACATCTGCTAATTTATTCGTTCACAAAGACAGAATTGCTGTATCATTTTTTTATTTATATTCTTCATTTAGATAAGCACAATCGTAATATTTATATTTTGATAATTCGCATTTAGCTCGTTTGCTGGCTGCATTTGATTAGTCGTGTAAGTGACGACTTTTCTTTGTATTGTATAATTCGCACGAGCAGACTTACACGTACGTGGGTCGGTAGGTAGGTTGTTAGGTGGGTAGAATTCATAAAATCTTAAATCTTTGTTATAAAGATAAAATCTTTCCCATGCGATTATGAATGTCATTTTAAGGCGTTAAAGTACGCCGCACACTGGTCCGGAATGAAATTTTAGCACGAAATAAATCGAGATATTAATGTCTCCACAATAAAAATGAAACGTTCTTGGTTGTTGGAAATAGTCTGAAGAATCAGAATATGACTTTGAAAGTAAAAAAAAAAAAAAAAACGTTTTTGAGTCGAAAATAGGGGTAGACATTTTTCTGACTATGTTTATCGTATGATTTTGCGGTTGTTGTATTCGAATTTCGTATCCACTTCACTCCATAATTTCAGGTCTTTGACCAAATTGCGAGCAAATGAATTGCGGAGCTAAATCGGATAAAATTCTGACGCCAAGTTTTTTTTCTCAAACCAGAAGTGATGGAAAAATATGGATACCAGATTTAAATTCTGAGACTCTGAAATCATACGTCAAACACAATCAAACCTGAAGGTCAGCTAAAAAAAAATAATGATTTCGATTGATTTTATTCAATCTTACGCTTTTTGAATCCTAGGTCTTAAAATAAAACAAGAAAAATGTTAACTTCGGTAGCACCGAAGCTCAAATACCCGCCACACGAAACTTTAATCATTTTCTTAAAAAAAAAAAAAACAAAAAAATGGAAGGTGAGTTTGTATGGGGTCTATATGTTATAGTGGCTCGATCCTTGTCATATCGGTAGTATATTTATAGGATAACAGTAGAAGTGATTTTACACAGATTGGAGTGAATATATTCATAAATAAGAATTATTTTCATACAAAATCTGAAAAATGGGCGCTAGGTTTGTATGGGGGCCATATCAAAAAATGGGCGTGGCACCTTTCATTTGAAATTGGATGTCATTAGAAGTGTTTTTACCCGATTTGTAGTAAATACATTCATATATAATAACTATTTTCATAGAAAAAAATAGAAAAAGATGGTATGTTTGTATGGGGGCTATATCTACAAATGGGCGTGGCACCTTGGTTCTGACATACAAACTGCCTAGGAGCACAAAAAGCTTATGTTTAAAGTTTCAGGTCAATATCTTTGAAACTTTCCGAGAAAAACGCATTGCAACAGACAGACAGACAGACGGACAGACGGACGGACAGATAGACGGGCATGGCTAAATCGATTTGTCTCGTCGAGCTGATCAATAATATATATACTTAATGGGTTCTCCGATGCCTCCTTTGATGCGTTACAAACTTTCCGACAAACTGATAATACCGTTCACACTATGTGTGGCGGGTATAAAAAGAATCTATTTAAAATTTGAGTCATATTTAACGTTCTACGTTAAATCTTATTCTGGGGGAGAGGAGTCATCTGTTGTGAAGGAATACCTTATATATGTATATTACATAGCTATACGCATTGTCATCATGGTCAAGCGGTGTTTTTCGTGGTCAAATTTCAAAATGAAGAATCCAATAAGGCGAAAAAAAGTTTTTCAATATTTATCTAATTTCAATAAATCTTGAGATATGCGGGGTTTTCGAGAACATTGATTACTACTTGAAAGTTAGTTTTTATTTAATTTTAGTGAACTTCTTTATAAAATCAAATATTGCGCATATATTTCTTAATAATAAAAATAGATTTGTTTGGAGTTTGGAATTTGCAAGTTTTTTGACGACGCTGATTATGAAATTGAAGTTAGATTTCAAATATGGTGGTGGACATGAAATTTTTTAAGCTTTCAACTTTGATTTTATACATCTGGACATAGTTTCCAAAAATAAATTCCAACAAAAAAGAGAAAACTACAAATGGTATTTTATGCTTTCGACAGTTCATAATGTCTTGATTAATGGCAAGAAAGTGATTAAGAAGCTTGGCTGTCATTGGATGGCTTTCAGAAGAGGCACATGATTTGAGAAATATGAAATTCAAACGTTTTCGAAAGCACTGCACAAGAAAGTTGTCTTGGCTTGATACTACCACAGATCGTATGCATTCTCTTATGGTACCTATTATCCGATCCAAAGTACAAAGTCAATGCCATGGAAATGAATTTGAAACTGGAAAACAGTGAATATGAAAATGAGTAGGCCAAAGTTAGGATCAAAACTATAGCAAATGTGAGTTTTTTCTTTTTGTAAAAAAGAAAATCTATATTCCAAATCAGTGACACAAAAAACCACCGAAGATAAGTTCTACGCCATATAGTTTTTTGAAAAATTAAGCTATCCTGAAATTATTGTAATGTTGAAAATGTTTCGAATTTTATTCTGAACCACTGTGCGACGTTGACATATATATATTTTTTTTGCTTGAGTTATTAGTTGTCATAATGTTTGTTTTTTAGCACGATTATAACAAGTAAGAAGCGTGGCGGTAGATTTAAAAAAAGAAATCCATTATTTGAACAACTATTTTAATAATATTTAAAAATAAGGCGATAAGAACAATAGGATTTTTTTTGGATAATCGAATATTTGAGGACTGCTTAAAGTGTTACAATTTTTTTTTTATTAAAAAACTATTATGTCTAATAATTTTAAGTTTAATATTCTGGACTAAAGTTAAGAATTTTAGGTCTGCTATATCAGATATTATTTTACGATTAAACGTGGTGCAATTTACAAAAATTACGTAGCGACTGAAGTCGTTCTCAGTCACACCAGACAGTTATAAATTTTACTACTGTATGCATTTCAGATAAGCAACTATTTTATTTACAAATAATATTTCAAATAATAAATACAAACAAATTACAGAAATTTTTTTCGAACAAAGACAAGAGGAGATTATTACGTATTTTAATTTTATTTTTTGTTTAGCAAAGTATTAAATAAAAAAAAAATTATTTTTTGTCAATTGTAGGAAAAACTTAATGAGACATCGAAGACGTCTAAAATCTATGTCCATCGATTATAGCTCAAAAAACTTGTAGAGGTTTATTTTTTAATGAATTTTTTTTTTTCGAACATTTTTTCCTCGAAATCTTAAACTTAAATTTGATTATGTAACAAAGTATAAGATTATAATAGGCCTAAAACTATTTGAACGAATTTCATCATGCGTACTTATTTTTTGTTAGCAGAAGTTAATACATTTATTTGCAAAGTATTAAAATTTTATTCTAAATAAATCTTAATTTAAATATAAAAATATTTGTTTTTAAATTTGTTTTAATTTATTATGGTTTACGCGTGCGTGGCATACGAAGTCTAAGTGACGACACGGCTTTTGTTAAGTCAATTATTGTCGTCATATCTGGAGCTTATACAGAAATTTCTACAATAAAGCAATTTTTTTCTGAAAATTAAGCATGAGTAGGTATTTTAGGCAAATGACTGAGCATTTTTTAAGGTGAAAAAACAATGATTAAGCATTAATTGGAATTTACAAACAAGATAAAACACGTATTGTCGGCTACAATCCAATAATTTCAACGATATAGCCAACTGATTCTGAATTCGTGATTAGATTTATGGATTTCGAAATATTCTAACCTAAAAACTTGCTTGATCGTTTTTATGTTACTCATTTGTAAACAGCGCGTTAAAATCCTTCGTGCAATTTATCAAAGTTTTTTGGTTCCAGACATTCGTCAACTTTTATAGGCCTTTGTAATTGTTACACAAAAATGGGGAAAAAATATATAGTAAGTTTATTTTAGCCCTCTTAAACACGAAAGATTCGGTTTATTTTTCTTTGATTGGAGTGAATATGAAAAGCATGAAAAACGAAGAGAAACGATAAGATTGCTAAAAGGCTTTATAGTCCAGGCTCGAGACCATGTCTGCCCGTTTGTCTTTAGTTACACTTTTACTCACTTATTTTTGAAGATATTTAGTCAAAACTTAAGAATTTCTCAGTCATGCCCATTTTTAAGGTATATCCTTAAACCATAATCATAAAATCTTGACGTCTGACCCAGATTCGCAATACAATCAAGTGATCAGAGCGAAGAAGAAAACTTACGTAAGTTTCTACACGTTCCACAGCCTGAGTTGCAAGGGGCAAAGTGCGAACATGGTGGATCCCCGAAGTGGAAGTTAAGGACACTACGACTTTTTTAAAGTCTATTGTATCCAAGCCCAATAAGTGGCTAAATTAAGTTACTCACAATCAGTATGCCCAACGTCTGTTGTGATTTCACAGAGCCTAAACCGAGTAAATCGAAATACCTATTTTCATACAAAAATTCGAAAATTGGCGGTAAGTTTGAATGGGGGCTATACCTGAAAATGAGCGTGGCATCTTGGTTTTGACACTAGACGGCATAAGAAATGTTTTTACCTATTTGGGAGTGATTACATTCATAAATAATTACTACTTTTATACATAAAATCAAAAAAAAACGGTTTGTTTGTACGGGGGCTATACCTAAAAATGGGGGTGGCACTCTCATTCTCGAACTTAACCTAGTCGTTACTGAGAAAAGCTTAAGTTTAAAATTTCATTTAATCTCTTTAAAACTAAGCGAATGAAGCAGTCAAACAGACGGACAGACGGACAGACAGACAGACGGACATGGCTAGATCGATTCGTCTCATCGGGGTGATCATGAATAATATACTTTATGGGGTCTCCGATGCCTCCTTTAATGCGATACAAACTTTCCGACAAACTGTATATACCTGTTTACACTATGTGTAACGGGTATAAAAAAACTTTTATAGGACCAATGGTTGAAGTGGAACAACTATAGAATATAGCCCTCGTACAAACCGAACGCCAATTTTGAGTTTTTCGTCTTAATATCGTGTGACGTATATTGGAACTTCGATTCTAACAAAGAATTTTGACAATTTTACATTAATATAGGCACTTAGTTCCTAAAAAGTGTACAAATACTCGATCAACTGGTGGATGAAGCTTTCTTCGACAATCTGTCCGTCTGTTTGATTCTACAAGTTTCTTTTCATAAGTTTTATAAATATTTGATGGTGAAATTTGACGGGCTTCGACATGAATCGGGTTATTGACCTCCACCCAACCATCTTCGCGTAATACTATCTAAACGATGCATTTTTACAGAACTTAACAGTATCTCCCTACTTTCAAAAATAATGAAAATGGTTTGATTACTTGACGTGATGTACATATGTGGCCAAAAAGAAGATGAAAAAAGCTTGAACAGCAAAAATGAGAGCGATTCTATATTAGGCACAGCAATCGGTGATGGGGCATCAAGTATTCTTGCAAGGCCAGCATTAAAAAGATTTTTATTATAAATTTTTAAATTTAATTTCTAATTCAAGTGCTTTTAAAAGATCTTCCAAACTAAATAAAACAAACTTTGTCTTTAATTTCAACATCAAACGGAATTCATAAATTAAACGACTAAATGCGTTTATGTGAACAAATCATCAGCAGTATTTCTTTCGCCCTTTTTCTCTTTTTTTTTTTTTTTGTAGATTTACTTACCCACACTGTAGATGGCATTTAGACATACACAATACATTGTTCAAATAAAAAGTCATGTTATGCATGCTGTGCTGCTGCTGCTCTCTGCTGTATTTTAGCAAGGAAAATCCGGAAACGGAAATATGGCGTGGCGCTGTGAATTGAACTTAACGCGACGCAATGTTAAAATATTGCACAGAACAGAAAAGAACGAAGGATCGAACTAACTAAAACCAACTAGAATCAAGTGAAAGACAAAAGCATGATTAAGACTTATGATGAGTAACACTTATGCCGAAGCGCATCGATAGCGAAAAATGCTTAAAATTTATTTGCAGTAATTTTCGTACAGAAAATCTCCAGAAAAAAACCGCACACAAATAAATTCATAGAAATTTTTGGCAGAAAGAATTAGCAGCGACGCCAAGAGTAATTAAGTCAAATGGCAATGACGGTCGTCGCTGAAGGCGTTGCAGCTGCGGTTTTTAAACATTTTCGGCTGTCGCCGTAAAGTATGCCACACTAAAAATTTTAAATAATATTTGACAATTTACGCTTGAACTTATGCAGCAGCTAATCGTATTTAATTGCTTTTTAAGCATACTTTTTGGCACTTTTAGCTAATTAATGGATATGTGCGAGAGTTTTAGACTTAGTTGTGCATTTGTGTAAAAGTGCAATAAACCCGCTCAAGTGACATTTAATTTAAAATTAAGTACGCTAAAAAGCTTAAAAATTATTATACTCAACAGACATCGAGTATGTGGTATGTGGTACACATATGCCTGAATTATAAAAGCACTTAAAAAGCTACAGATACAAGTATGTATCTTATAGATACATAAATGTATCTTTTATAAAATACTTAAACAGACTACGCTGTTCATTGTCAAAAAGTCAAACAATTTGAATTATGTTTTGCAATTTGTACATCCGTTGACTGTATCTAATGTTGTCGTCGTCGTCGTTGTCGACTCAAACCCTAATCCTTGCTATATGAATTTTTCTGCTCTTATTTATTGCAGATTTTTTCCGCCGCTTTTAATATAAAAATGTTTATTTTTTTTTTTCTTTGTTGTTTTTTCGCATTTTGACGCCAATTTCTGCAGTTTTTATTACGCTAACATTTGATTTTATTGTATTACATTTTGTATTTTGTTTGTTTTGGCTGCACCAATGTGCGCCCACAACAAATATTGCATGTAATGAGCTGTCTTTTTTTTTTTTTTTTTTTGGCATTTTAAATATCAAATTAAAGCACAGATTTAGATTTTCAGTCTATTAGCAACGCTAGTCATTGTGGCTTTGGCTCATTATGCATCCAATTATTTTTTCAAAATGTGAATTTTTAGTTTTTGCAAAAAATCCTTTGACATTTCATTTAATGCAAATTTGTACTTTCTTTTTTCGCGAAATTTGATTGCATCACTGAAGTTCAAGTAAATCCGCATTATTTGATTTGAAAAGCACAGCACAGCGAAAACACCCACAATCTACTGCAGTACGCCAAGATTTGGAAAAAAGAAATTATATTTGAATTGCTTCAAATGAAAGGATTCAAGTAGTATTCTTTGAATGCGCAAAAATGCCTACAAGATTAAAGGCAATGTCACGTGCTCGCGTTTTGGTTTGGTTAATGTGAAATTTGTATACGCTAACTTTATATTGGATTGACTATTTCTGTGTGTACAGAAAAATCTGTCCGTCAGTCTTTCTGTTGTAACAATTTACTACGTATTTCATAAATAAAGCGTTTAGTAGTTAATTACTTACGTAGGTATATAGTTTCGTACATAATCAGTAACTTCGATATTTCTAAGCTTACGTCAATTTGTTTCTACGTACTTTGCTTCTTATGTGCATCCGTTCTACACAGTTGGGTAACAACGTAAATGAGTGCTTACGTACTTTCTTTTTTCTGTGCTTACGTTGATTCGTTTTTACATACACTTGCATAACTACGTAATTGAGTTCTTACGCACTTTATTTGCTACGTATTTTGCTTACATGGACAATGTATCTACGTATCGTATGTTACGTATGTTACGTACTTATAATCACGTATAATAAAACATTCAAAAAGGTATTTTGAATTACTTTTTAACATTTTTTCAGACATGTTGTGTCGCAATTACGTATTGTGATGAAATTTGTTCTGGAGTTAATAATTAATAATAATGAATTATTGCGTTTTCATTTGTACGTAGTTATGTTAAGCGTATGAATTTTTACGAAGTTACGTATTGAACATTAGTTTCTACATAGTAACGTATTATATATGTAATAACTGTTACGTGATTTCGTATAACGTATAAAAACTACGTACGCAGCTACGTTTGAATATCACATAGCTATACACGTTTAAGTATCACGAAGCTACGTCAAAATATTGTGCTAAAGTATTACGCTAAAGTTTTAAGTTATAGTATTATGTTAAAATATTACGTTAAAGTATTACGCTAAAGTTTTAAGTTATAGTATTACGTTAAAGTATTAAGTTCAAGTATACGTTTAACGTTTAAGTATTACGAAAGAGAATGCGTTAAAGTATTACGTTAAAGTATTACGTTAAAGCGTTAAAGATTACGTTAAGTTAGTTAAAGTATTACGTTAAAGTATTACGTTAAAGTTTGTTAAGTATTACGTTTAAGTATTACGTTAAAGTATTACGTTAAAGTATTACGTTAAAGTATTACATTAAAAGTATTACGTTAAAGTATTACGTTAAAGTATTACGTTAAAGTATTACGTTAAAGTATTACGTTAAAGTATTACGTTAAAGTATTACGTTTAAGTATTACGTTAAAGTATTACGTTAAAGTATTACGTTAATATTTCGTTAAAGTATTACGTTAAAGTATTACGTTTTACGTTTAAGTATTACGTTAAAATATTACGTTAAATTATTACATTAAACGTTAAAGCATGACGTTAAAGTATTACGTTAAAGTATTACGTTAAAGTATTACGTTAAAGTATTACGTTAAAGTATTACGTTAAGTATTACGTTAAAGTATTACGTTTAAGTATTACGTTTAAGTATTACGTTAAAGTATTACGTTAAAGTATTACGTTAAAGTATTACGTTAAAGTATTACGTTAAAGATTACGTTTAAGTATACGTTAAAGTATTACGTTTAGGTATTACGTTTAAATTTTTACGTTAAAGTATTACGTTAAAGTATTAAGTGAAAGTATTACTAAAAAGTATAACGTTACAGTCTTACGTTAAATAAATAACGTAGCAATATTTTAGCTTAACGTTGGTTTGTATAGGTACTACGTGGATACCTTTTAGTTTTACTTAGCTACGTTTTAGTATTACGTAGCTAGGTCAAAGTACTGTTAAGCTACATTAAAGAGCTACATGGTACTACATGGGATCGTTTCATTATTACGTGGTGAGTTTTTAGTATTACATAGTTACGTTCAACATTACTCTTTTTACGTTAAAAAATAAGTTATTTACGTTTAAGAATTACTTATTTACGTTTTATTATTATAGTATATTTATGTTTGAACATTACGTAGGTTTGTTCTCCATACTATGTAGCGACGATACATAGAATGATGAAAATAATATTTAAACTTAAATACGTTTTCTAATTATAAATATAACTACGTTTAATTTGTATATAAAACAACTACATTTAATTACTAAGTTTTGGTATAACGTAGTTACGATTAATTACTACGATTAAAAATTATGTAGTTACGTTTAATTTTAACTTCTTTATTACTTGTTAAGAATTACGTAGTAGCTTTTAATACTATGTAATTACGTCTAAGTATTACGTAATTATTCAGTTACATAACGATGTAACAGTATTTACATTGTCTAAGATTTACGTAGCTACGATTAGGCTTTACGTAGCTGTACTACCCATTTAACGTTCCGTAGATATAGTTACATTATACAAAAAACTCTATAATCAAGTAGTTACGTTAATGGTTACGTAGTGCTGCAGTTGTATTTATAGAAACTAAGTAACTCAACGTTTTTGGCGCAGTTTACTCTTATCACTGTAGAGTCTTTAAATGGAGCATGGAAATTAGCTAGTTGACTGTTTGACGCCCATTTTTATACCCGCCACAATGTGAAGGGTATATTCGTTTGTCTGAAAGTTTGTAACGCATTAAAGGAGTCATCGGAGACCCCATAAAGTTATATTTGACAAATTCAGCTGTCTGTTTGTTTCTTCAGTTTATTTGTCGTTTAAGATATTAGCTTTTCTCTCAACGACTATAACAAGTATGGAAATGAAAGTGCCACGCCCATTTTAGGTATAGCCCCATACAAAATTACCTTTTTTTTAGTTATTTGTATGAAAATAGCTTTATATGAATTCAATCCAAATTGGGTAAAATATTCTAATGTCCTGTTACATACTACCGCCCATTTCGAATTTTGTATAAAAATACGTATTTTTTATGGATGTATTCATCAAATTGAATAAAACACTATATCATCCAGTTCCAAAACCAGATGCCACGCCCATTTTTTGTATAGCCCCATACAAACTTACCGATTATTCCCGAACTTTTGTATGAAAAGTACATTTATAAATGTGTATAGGCCACTGTTGATCGCATAAACTATTCAGAAGATTCGTGTGGCGTATTAGCTCGCCCGTTTTTCCTGTTTTTTTTGTCTTAATGCCAGTATTTTGACGAATGGAAGCATGTTGACAAAAATTTTGGGGCAAATACAAAAAAAGCATATAAAATTAGTATGCAAAGGATTTCAAAACCCCAGAACAACTCAACTCAAAGCCAACCATAATTAGCAATTTTAACAAACCTCAAACTGCAAATTGCAAATGATTTTTATTATTTTTATCTCTTTTGCAGCAAAAGTGTTTAGCATGAAAATCTGTCTCTGGATAAAAATAAAAAAAACGTAAAATGTTTGCCAACAAACAAACAAAACAAACTTTGGCAATAAAAATGCAATCAGCTGTGAATTATGTGACCAAAAATCAAAGAACAACATATTCCACAAAAATATGTCCAACTGTCCGACATACTACAGAATAACGACCGCCACCTGTTAGACCTTGCGGGCGTATATACGAGTAGTATGTACCGAAATATGCCATAAAAAATGACTAACTACAATGTGTTGCCTCTATTTGTCTGTCCGTCCGTCCGTCTGTCTGCCTGGCTATTCGTCTCTTTTGTTGTTGCAGCAATAACCATTTGCCTTTGGTTGTTCTAGTACTAAACGATTAAGCTAAAATATCAGCAAATGGAGCCAAAAGCTACAAAAAACGTAAACGTAATACAAAAAAAAAAAAAAATCACAAAAGGCATTGCGGAAAAAATTCAAATCTTGTTGCCAATAAAAGCCAATAAAGTTCATAAAACACAAATAAAAAAAAAAGGAAAGTTCAGGTTTGCTAGAGGAACAAATGTTTAAGTTATGAATCAGTATCTATGAAAAAAAAAAACTTTGTTGCTTGTTTCATAACGATTGAAATGATAAATGTAATTGTAACCAATTGAAGTGAGTTTTTTTTTTTTTTTTTTTTGGGTAAAGATTTGATAATGTTGTGAAAGGTTTGGAGCATAGTTGAGATTTTTACGTTTCCTTGTTTTTTTAATTGTATCATTTAATTCGTAAAATACAAATTTATAGCATTTTCTAAAAAGGGGAAAAACGCGAAACACAATAGAAATATCGGCTAATGCGTCAAAAAAAAAAAAAAAGAAATACAATAAAACTAGTAGCAAAAAATGCGGTTTTTACTGCAAGCAAACCGATAAAATACGCGACACGCATACCAAATAAGAATGTGTCAACAATCTTAAAAACAGTCAAAGACAACTTTTGGTCATTTGGATGAGGAGCAATGCGAAACGTACTTAGCAGGAGGGTTAGTGAAAGAATCAGCGCACAGTGATGCAATATAAGAAAAACTGCTCATTGTTGCTTGACTCATACACATAATAACTTCTTTATGTCGTTGAATTTTTAATCTTGTATGGTCTAATGTTTCTAAATCCTTGAACGTGGATCTTCAAAATCAATATTTAAGCATGAAATGTCGAATCGATCTACACAAATTTCTGAGCGCAAACTTGGAATCTCTTGCTTAAACAGAGAGAGATTATTTTCAATACTATAATTTTTTTTGTAACACTAATTTTGAGAGGACCCATAAGCAATCTGAACTTGGATATAAACTGTAGGGCTGTAGGAGAGAAATATCGTTGTGATATCGATATGTAAATGCAAGGATTCGCCCCAGCGTTTGTAATCTAGTGCTAGTCGATACCAGTTTGGGATATCGATATTTCTGATATCTTCCAAAATCTGGTTCTCCCAACGTAGCGGCGGATGTCCTCTAAGCTGCACACCTCCGATATGGTTCACATCTTGCTCATAAACATTTCTTACCGGAGCCTCTGTATCCATCCGACACAGGTGACTAGCCCAGGACAGCCTTTTGTATTGGATATTCCTGACTATGTCGATGTCAGTATATGGGTCGTACAGCTCATCATTCGTGCGTATACGAATGTCATTTCCCTCTCTAACTGGACCAAAGATTCTTCGAAGTATCTTCCTCTTAAATCCGACTTTTCCAAATCTGTCTGAGGCATGCATCAGGACAGGCATTATCAGCGTCTTGTAGAGTTTAATTTTTTGTTTTTCTGGACAGAACCCTACTTCGCATTTGCTTACCGAGAACAAAATAGCTCCGGTTCGCAAGAGTGATTTTTCGTTTAATCTCCTGATTGATGATGTTGTTGTTGTTTACATATGAGCCCAAATAGACGAAAATTTCTACAGCCTTAAAGCTGAAGTTCTCGTCTCAAAGACCGTTTGCGACGTGCAGATTGTACCTGCGAATGGATTCCAAGTACTTCTTATTGCTCTCGTTCACCGATCAGTCCCATAGGACGGAACATTGTTTTTCGATGTCTGAGAAAGCTCCGTTGACTGCACGATCAATTTTGCCGATAATGTCTATTCCGGCATATACGAGCAGGCCTCCTTCCGCCAGCGTTGGCCAACCGGTCGGCGTTTGGGCATTGTTTCCAGTATGTATTCCATCAGAAATTTTGAAAAGTCGCGCAACAACGCATCGCCCAGTCTGAAGCCTCTCTTGGTGTTAAAGGGGTCGGAGAGATTTTCCCCAACCCAGACCTTTTTTTTGGTTTGGGAGTTTTCCCCCATTATACAAAGGCGGACGATTTGTGCAGGATACGAAGTTCAGTCATTGCTATGAAAAACTTTGATTTGATTTGCGTGTCAAAAGCGGCTTTGAAGCCGACAAATAGGTGGTGTGAGTCGATTTGTTTTCCCTTATCTATCTCCAGGATCTGCGGTTGTGTGAATATCGGGTCTTTGGTCGACTTCTTTGGCCTTAAAGCACACTGGTACTGTCCATTCATACTTCCTACGTACTGTTTCAGTATATTACACAATAAGCCAGATAAGATTGCGACCGGAAGGAAACTCAATCTCCTCCACTTTATGCCTTTCCAGTTCTCTTCTCATCCGTCTGATCAGGCGTTTCTCCTCTCTCCGTTTCTCCCTAGATCGCTCAACAACAGCTCGTGTTGCTCCCGCCTGCAGAGTTCGTTGTCGTGCTATATTCTTCTCTGCAGTAGCAATGCGACATTCCTCATCGTTCCATGTCTGCCTTCGAGGTTTTAGTGTAGTCAATACCCTCTTCGGCTGCCGTAGCTAATGAGTTTGAGATACGCTTTCACTGATCGTTTGTACTATGTGAATATCGTATGAAAATGGAATTCAACTCTTAAGTCGGACATATTTCCACCAAATTTTACATAGAAGATTCTGCCGAACAGATAAAGACAATTGGAGCTGGTAGGTTGTCTGTTAGCCGCCTTTTTCTTCCTCTAAGTGCCTTCCAAATTTAATCGACTAGTCGATGCCCGGATGCAAAAAAAAAAAAAACTATTTCAAGTATTCAGAAGTGTAATAAAAAAACATTGCATCGTATTGTGAACACCCTTTGTGCTATTTTGTCTGTAAAAACAGCTGTTCTAGACTTTGGTTTGTTTGTTCCCCTTGAAAAGATAACTCCGCGAATGATCATTGTTCATTTACACATTCTGACCCACTGTAAATCGACGACATGTAAAAATTTTTCAATTCGCAGCAAATGGAAAAAAAAAATCTGCATGCAAAATGCGTTTTTATGACGAAAAACACAAAACTTAGCGGCTAACTAACAACAATATTTGAATGCATTTGCCGACTGATGAAACTTTTAAGTATGTAAATGATTCTTTAAGCTTCAACAAACCAACAAAAAATCAGGGCAAATTTAACTTTAATGTAAACTGTGAAAGTTGCACAATTTGATATGCAAAACGGAGGATTTGATGGCTAAAGTCCGAGGCCTTTTGTATATGTCGAAGCTTTAATTTATGAACCTAAAAGACTGTCGGTCGAAATAAAAATTTTCCAAATTGATATTTATCGCATTGATGATATATATTTCTCAAACTAAATCCTGTTCGTCGTCGTTGACGATACTATTTGTAGTTTGGTCTTTTTTTTTTAAAAAAGAAAGAGTTTTTTTCGTTCGTTTTTTTACGCTGAAATTTAATTGTATTCAAAATGTCTTTTTCGGTTTAAATTTCACTTTGACAACGCATTTGTTGTTTGCTTGTGTTCATATTGTACGATAGTACAAGAAGTATCTTATAAGAAATTCAAAAATTTTGTATCTAGTCAAGTGCAATAAATGCTGCGGCATATGTCAACGACACTTGGAGAACAGGTGTAGACGATCATTTGTATTGCTATTTTTATGCAATGCGCTGCCGGTTTAGAAATTTTGCGCTGGGATAAATAGAAGAAAATAGATTTTTGTTATTATTTATTTTTTTTTTTTTTTTGGGGAATAAAGATAAAAATTCATAATAAAGCAAAGAATGAATACATTAAGAGAAAGTATAACTTTTTAGAGACTTTTACGAAAAAAAATGGTGTATAAAGAGGTACCTTTACACTTTAAATGTAACTCAAATATTTGTTTTGTTTTTTAACGAGAAAATGGTTGAGATATAATTGGGGATGGGGACTCTGCAAAATATATTTTAATAATATGTTTTTACTAGCACAAAGTATCGCAAAACTTTCAGGTCCAGAAATCGTCAATAAAATATATGGACTGATGCCTGGCGATCGGATATAAAAGTTCCCGAGAAGGATAAAACGGAAACACCACATTTTGAATATTGGGGCATGAAAAGTGTGATCTGCGGTACCGACAACAACTACTCGAAGTTGTTTCAAAAACGATTATTATTTTGCAATTGTCTTGCGACTATTTTGCATTTATCTTACAATTATTTTGCGATTATTTTGACGATTCTTTTGCGATTATTTTATTTCGATTATTTTACGATTAATTCGAACAATACCGATTTTTTTACGATTATTTTATATAACGATTATATTGACACGATTATGTTGCGATTATTTTTCGATTTTTTTACGATTGTATTACGATTACACTACGATTATATAAGATTATATTACGATTTATATTACGATTATATTACGATTATATTACGATTATTATTACGATTATATGTATTACGATTATATTTACGATTATTTTACGATTGTTTTACGATTATATATGTATAACGATTACTTTGATTATATTACGATTATTATATTACGATTATATTACGATTATATTACGATTATGTTGCGATTATTTTGCGATTATTACGATTTTTTTAACGATTATATTACACATTACGATTATATTACGATTATTTACTATTATGATTTACGATTATTTTACGATCATTTTACGATCAATTAAAATTGATATTATTTTACGATTATTTTATGATTATATTACGATTATATTATGATTATATTACGTTTACGTTACGATTATATTACGATTATATTTTGATTATATTACGATTACATTTTGATTATATTACGATTATATTATGATTATATTACGATTATATTACGATTAGACTACGAATATATTACGATTATATTACGATTTTTTTACGATTATATTACGATTATATAACGATTATATTACGATTATATTACGATTATATTACGATAATATTACGATTATGATACGATTATATTATGATTATATTACGAATATATTACGATTATATTACGATTATATTACGATTATTTTACGATTATATTACGATTATATTACGATTATATTACGATTATATTACGATTATATTACGATTATATTACGATTATATTACGATTATATTACGATTATTTTACGATTATATTATTACGATTATATTACGATTATATTACGATTATATTACGATTATATTACGATTATATTACGATTATATTACGATTATATTACGATTATATTTACGATTATATTACGATTATATTACGATTATTACATTATATTACGATTATATTACGATTATATTACGTTTATATTACGATTATATTACGATTATATTACGATTATAAAACGATTATACTACGATTATATTACGATTATATTACGATTATATTACGATTATATTACGATTATATTACGATTATATTACGATTATTTTACGATTATATTACGGTTATATAACGACTATTTTGTCGATTATTTTGCGATCATTTGAAGATCATTTGAAGATATTTGATGATTATTTTTTGATTACTTTTTGCTTGCGATTATTTTACGATTATTTGACGATTATTTTTCTATTATTTTCGATTGATTATATTGCGATAATTTTTTGTTCGATTATTTTATGATTCTTTTTATATAGATTATTTTGCAATTATTTAGAGATTATATTGCTATTACTTTGCTATTATTATTTTCGATTATTTTACGATTATTTTGCGATAATTTATTGAGACTTTAATTTACGATTATTTTAGTCCTCCAATAATAGTTTAGCTGAATATATAAAATATTTATAAAGCACTATTGATAGTATCGATGTTTTTATCAGCATTTGCTCTTTTTTCCTAGAACAAGAAGCGAACAACAAGCAAGTACAAAAATAATTACAAATAATAATTTTAACTAACATTTTTTAATTAAGCGATATTCAGGGTGATTTGACCACTTTTCATATGGATTGCATCACAACAAAGACCAAGAAACAGTCGAAGCAGTGGACTCCTCCCAGTAAATGTACAGTAAAGATGACTTATTGTTAGCTTGATATGTTGGCCAACCAGTTTAAACAGCTGCTATCTCATACAGTAAAGTCTCCAGATTTAGCTTCCCGAGACTATTTTCTGGTTCCAAACTTAAAGAATTGGTTAGAGATTTGGGTCAAATAAGGAATGCAGCACCCATTTTGAGGATCTTGAGAAAATCTATTAATTAGAAGCAATAAAAAATATCAAAAAGTCCTGAGAAAGTCGGAGAATATGGTAAGATATACAACATTTTTTTTTTCCAAAAATTATTTTTGTTTTTAATTTATGTTTCTTGTCCAAGATATTTAAAGGATTAAAGTAAAAAAAATATCGTATATAAATTTCTAAATTTCTTATTAGCCTATTCAATCCATTCATATCAGTACAACTAACCTAAAAAACAGTTAAGTAAGAAAAAAAATCAAATTGCGACAAAGATAAAGCCAACTTGCAGCTAAATACAAATTGCAGCAGCAGAAAATTTTTGTTTTTTTTTTGTATTCTTGGTGCCAAGTTCAACGCCCACATTGCGAAAATCCATTGAATTAGCTCAAATGATATTTGGGATGCTATTATCGAAAAGTTTTCAGGTCATTAAGTTTGCAATCACACACAAACACACACATGTGGTAGGTGTGGACAGCAAAGAAAAGTCTACCCATATCGAAAATGGCAGCTGTGTGCAGTGTAAATTATGTTGCAAAAAGATTTTAGGTGTACTTCAAAATGAAAAAACCAAAAACTACACAATTAAATGCTTAACTTAAAATTAAGAGGATTCTCAAAAATGAAATATTTTTATTCTGGCTTTAATATCAAATATTGTGCATAGAAACTGATTTATGTGCTTTTGTAGATTTCGTGCAAGCGGAAAAAACAAAGACACATTTTATTTTGAGGATATTTTTTTTTGATTTTCGGTGGTATCCTTTGCAAAGAAATTTTTAACAGTCATTTGCCATAAAGAAATTTTGTACATGAGTGTGTGTGTGTGGCATTTAAATGTATAAAATTGTTTTTAGTATTCGGCGACGTCGACAAAATCTACCATGCCACATACTACATGTATCTGTATCTACGTAAATGTATCTCGTATCCTGCACAGCGTGCTGCATACGTTTTTGCATCTTTTATTTCGTTCGTTCGTTTGCAATGTTGTGTGTAGACGAGCGTTTAAATATTTTTATATGCTTCATTGCAATTGACTGTCTAAGGTTGATAAGAGTGTAGAGGTCATCGATGCTAGTCGACTTTTTTTTATGTTGTTTTCCTTAGCTTGTACTGCTTGGAATAATTCTATTCATGATTTTTGAGTTTTTCTTGAGTAGCTTCGTTGAAGAGTTCATGGCGTCATGCATTGTTTATAAAGACATTGGCTAAGTGTTCTTTATATTTTTTGTGAATTTTTGTAAAATGAAAATATTTTGAAATAATAAATAAAAATAAAGTACAAAGTCCGCTGAATTAGTTAAGGGAAGTAAGCATATTTTATTTAATTTTTTTTATTTGTATCTTAACTAATTGAACTTACGCAAACAAGTGATAAATATTGTAAACGAATACATATTTGGATATGCAGAAAAACTGACTTTAGAAGATAGTTTTAACCATGTTAAACTCCAAATAAAATTGGACCAAATTCCAGTTACTTCTGTTATACAAAAGAGCTCTAACCAATTCAACGTTGGTTTACAACAAAATCTTCCACATGTGGGAAAGGAAAAGGGTACTAGCAATCCATCGCATAATAATTTGGGTTTCCATTCATAATGTTCTTTAGACTTGTTCCCGAAAGATTATTTTCATTCTAAATGAAAATTGGAGTGTTGCGTTTCGAACGCATCTAATATTATATTTGGTTGTCAAAATCCTCAGCTGAATCCTCCCAGAGGTTGCCGTCTGGTAATGGAAGACTACATTTGTAATTCAAAGTAATTGTTGTAACAGTGTTTAGCTAACATCAGTGCCAGTTGTTCAATATCTTACTGGTGTGGAAACGGCACTTCATCATGACTTGAAGTCCCCCAAACCACGGTGTCGTACGACCCGTGCCCATTGGGTTTTGCGTTTGCAAGTGAGGGCTACGTATAGGCTGTATTCGCACGGAGCCTTTTCAATAACTGGTCGCCTGTTCGATAACTAGTCGACTCGAAGAGTAACGGTGATCTTACCTGCACAATGTGGATCTCTCGGGCGGGACCTATTTTCCCTAGCAATAAGCAAGGGAGGGCCCAGGAGGTAAAAAAGCAAGTCACGACTGGGTACTACGAAAGGGATAAATGACCTACGGAGAGTGCTGAGGTGTCACATGATACCTGTGGCACCTAGAGTAGGCCGGGCGTAGAGTAAAGGCCAATGCAGAAAACCACAGGAGGTTACGAGCGTATGAGAAGATTAAGTGCAGCCGGACAGAAGAGGCTACAACAGTAGATAACGTTCATCATCATCAAAGTGCAGAAGGCAATACCAGGTGTCAGCTACGCTTCCGGTGTCGAAGAAAGCGTCGAAGGTAATAGAATGTTTCACTTTTTCACCAAACGAGCTGACAAGCTGGAGAACATGATCCTCATTACAGTAGGGATACGTACAAGATGGAACACCGAGAACTTGTGATCTAATAGAAGCCCAAAATAAAAAGAATGATGTAGATATACTGTAGGCAGAAATATATGTATCATATGCATAACCAATTGCAACCCCAGATCCAGAAGACATATCCAGGTAAACGATGACAATATGAGGCAAGGTGTAAAATGGGACAGTTTGTTATTATTATATTCTGCACCTGAAGGATAAAAAAAAGGTTAGTAAGATGGTGCAAATGAATGTAACAGGCAGAGGAGCTGTGGTAGAGCCATAAAGTATATGCATTCTTAATCGCATTGAAAAGCGAGTCGATATAGCTAAGGCTGGCTGCCTGTCCGTCCGTCTGTCCGCCCCTGACGTCTGCCATATGAGTCTATAGTCTATAAGAGGAAAAGGGCCACCATATTTGAAACTTCGACTCTTCTAAAGCCGTCAAGTGATCATGAATATACTTTAAACTTTAAATTTTGTGTGGATGGGTATAGCACCTATAGGATACATCGTAGACCCCATAATGCAAATATTTTCTTGATTAGCTCGATAAGACGAATCAGAAATAGCCTACTGTCCGTCTGTCTATTTAGTGCGATGCAATTTTCTCAGAAAGTTTTAAAGATATTGACTTGAAATTTTAAACTTAACCTTTTATTGGTCCTAGGCAGTTTGTATGTCAGAATCACGGTGCCACGCCCATTTGTAGGCATAGCTCCCATACAAATCTTCCGCCCATTTATAAGTTTTTTGTATGAAAAACACTTATTAGTTCCTATGAATTCAATTAAAATTTAGTAAAATCACTTCAGATGTTCACCCAAGTTTACACTACCGAAATGATAAGGATATAATATATAATATACAAATATAATAAACAGCTCTATAAAAACTTGAACAAATCCATCATAGAATTATATTTAAACCTCTTAAAAGTTTCAGTGGCAGTTTTTGAGCTGCAGTTTCACTGAAGCTTTTCTTGGTTTTGTACCCGTTACACAAAGTGTAAACGGGTATATTCAGCCCCAATCCGAGAAGTTTGCAACGCCATTGAAGGAGACATCGGAACCCATAAAGTATATATATTCTTGATCAGCTCGATTAGACCGAATCGATCTAGCCATGTCCGTCTGCCTGTCTGTCCGTCTGTCCGTCTGTTTGTTGCTATGCGATTTATTCAATGAAGATATTAAGATATTGGGCTGAAATTTTAAACTTAAGCTTTTTCGGCAACGACGGAAGACATCGTCGTAATTATTTATGAATGTACTCGCTCCCAATTGGGTAAAAACATTTCTTTTGTCATCAGGATCAAAACCAGACGCCACGCCCATGTAACGGGTATTTCAGCTTCGGTTTCACCGAAGTTAACGTTTTTCCTTGTTTTTTTCTTATGTTTATATTTAATCCCAGGCAGCAAAAGCCCACGTTTCAGTGGCGAGTACATATGTGTATACAATATGTTTATATAGACTATCAACAAATTTTTATTTAAATACAGTACACATTCCATCGTTTTATATCTTTCAATTTAAGCTCTTAAGACTACTTCAATTACTTTGTATGTTAAATATTTTCAAGTTTCTTCCAAAAAAGAAAAGACATATTTTTACTTAAAGATAAGAAAACATTTGCTATTTATCTAGCATAATCAAGCTTTCAGCAAAAGCCATAAACGCTTGCATAAAATCAAAATTTCGAAATGAAACTAAACAAAATATACGCTCCTGCGACCACAAGAGAAAAACAATGAAAATAAAAATAAGAAAGCTTGCATAAAAGTAAAAACTTCAATTTTATGCAAACATTTTAATGAATGCAAATGGTCAACAGGTTTACATATGCTTTTTTATGTGTGTATGTGTGTACAAGGATCTTTGTAGCAACAAAGGATGCTTGACTGCATTGCTTACAATTGTAATGAAAATGCATACAAGATACTTTGTTTGGAGTTGTAAAATTACTGGCACCATGTATGCCATATTTTTTTTGTGTGTGTTTTTATTTTTCATATTTTTTTTTTTTTTTGTTTACACTAAAAATGTGAGAACGTTTGTACAATGTAAATACTAAATTTCGCGTTGTGGTCAACACAAACGCTAAACAAGCACACGAAGTGTGTTAATTGTTTGGTGATTATGCAATTTGGAAGGTGTATTAAGCAAAAGGATACATACATATGTGTGTGTGTTTTTGTGAAAAACACAACAAAAAGGATAACCACAGCAGCACGTGCTGCAACAATCCTAAACATGCAACAACAAACAAACTCAAATACAAAACCCTTTCAACAGCAACGCTACACGCCTCCTTTCTATCAATTGGATTTTTGTCTACATGTTATGCATGTCCTGCCATTGCCCTGTCTGTTCTGTGTGTGTGCTTCCGTTTAACTAAATGTTTATTTATTGCTTAAACAGCGCCAAAGGACAACACAAACTGCACCACCAACAACAATCGAAGGATATGCTGCGCCAAGCCAAAAAAAACAAAAGCCAAAAATGAAATTTAGAAAAAACAACTCATAGCGCCACTTCAATGAGACAAAAGGACCAGGCTCAAAGATAAACACCGCGAAGTAGTCACAGGACAATCAGTTCAACTCAACTCAATTCACTTCGAGTTTGTTACAAGTTATATACAAGAAGCGCAAAAAACCTGTATAGACTTTTGACTATATTTACAAATGTGCATCAAGATTTTTATATTCAACGAGAATGTCTTGTGTTTTTCTTATAATTTTTTTTTCCTTCTATAATGTTTTTTTTTGTTGCTACAAGTCACGTTGTTTTCAATTGGGGCAGTCGAGTTTTTTTTTTTTTTATTAGAATGAGTTAGTTGGCATTTGTTGTAGTTTAAAAGAGTTAGAAGAAAGTTTAGACAAGTTTTATAAATTAAAAAAAAAATATATATTCAAATCAACAATTGCTTACATGATTTTATGGTGTTTTAATTTTACAGTTTACCATATGGTGAAATTGATACAACAGTGGTGTAGTTACCTTTCGTTGGGATATGGTGAGTTCAGCGCGCCATTTAGTAATTCATTTCACCATGCTGAAGTTGAATACATATTTCACCATTTAAGCAACCACTTTGCAATTATACCCGTTGCAATATTCCGGCACTGTCTCTTTCTATTTTGTTTTACATGTTTTGGTGTGTTTGATGCGGTATGAATGCAAACTTTTAACCTGTCAATTAATTTAAGTGAAGTTGGCTGCGTTTGAAGGTAGAGAACTGTACCTTTCAATGTTTTAACATTCAATAGATGACGTTACGCGCTCCATGATTTAAACAAAAGTCCCTTTTTTATTGAACATACTGTGTAGAAGAAAATATGCTTCGACAAAATTCGATATCCATGCAATATTTGGATCACATTCCATAACCCTGAATCAAGAAGAAAAAGGCTAAATTTAGAAGTTTTGAGAAAAATTTTATAACAATATTCACCTTGAAATAAAATATTAAATAGCTTTTCCATGTATTTTTGAGCATATTTCAAAGAACACCATTCTTATACCATCTGGTAAGTTGTTGAAATAATTCTTTTGAAAACTCATTTTAACATAATAAAATATTTTGAAAAAATCATATTTATTTGTGTGAAAATATAATTTAATTCTAACTAAAACTGTGAAAATTTTTATTCAATTTTTGTAAAAGTATTTTTCCATTCTCTAGTTATATAGTATTAATAGGAAAAAGTTCCAAAATATAGGGTTTTTTGAGGTTATCTCGAGAACGATCTTATAAGAAACATTTTTTTTGGAATAAATCTATGAGAACCTAACCTTTTGTCTTTAAACTAGAGTAATTTAAAAGACGGAGAGTAAGAATATACCTGTTACAAATTCATCATAGGTTGGATGTTAATACTGAATAAATAATAATTTTTTTCAGTGTAAAAGTACTACGAAACAAAAATTGAGATTTTTATTATCACAACAAAAATTAGTACAAAAAAACATAATTTAATGATCGAGAGAGAGAAGAGAGAGAGAGAAAAGATATTTGTGGCTATTTTTAAACATAAAAAATAAATTTTGAAAAACAGAGAAGCAAAATTAGTGTGAGCTATATAAGAGGGCTTATGCTATGCAAAATAAACATGTTAATCGTGAATTTCAGTGGACAACGACATTCTAATACGCTTTGGAATTTAAATCAAATCCTCTATAAAATGTGTATTTATAACAAATTACACTAGTTTACAGCCAAAAAAGTTTGTGGGCTCTCTAAGATCTATTCCCATGTATTTTAGGCTGAAGTTTCCAAATATAGCCACGAAAATGAATCGTTCTCGAGATATCCTCAAAAAACATGACTCTGGGACTTTTATTAGTATACATCTAAAAGAGTGGATAGTTTTAGACAGCTGACCTAGTTTTATCTGCTTACATAACGTACCTCGATTTTTCTGCAGAAATCTCCTTTTTCTCTTCATTTGGTAAATTTTCTAACCGAACCCTTAGCCTAAATTCTCAAGGAGACTTTAAGCCTTAATTAAATCCTAAATTAAACCCTCACCAAAGCCCTACCTAAACACTTACCTACATCCAAACACAAAACGCTTACCTAAAATCTAACTTAAACCCTAGCCTAAACCTAACAAAATCCCTTACTTAGACCTAACCTAAGCCCTAACCTAAACCCTAACATAAACCCCAATCTAAACACTAACCTAAACCTAACCTAAACCATTACCTAAAACCTAATCTAAGCCCTAACCTATACCATAACGTAAACCCGTAAACTCATACTTAAACCGTAGTTTGAACCGTATCTTAAACACTAAACTAAGTCCTTGCCTAAACCCTAACCTAAGCCATAGCGTTAACCTAACCTAAACCATAACATAAGCCCTAACATAAACTCTTACCTAAACTCTAACCCTAAACCCTTCATCTAAACTCTAGTCTAAACCCTCATCTTTACCATAACCAATACGCTATACCTAGCCCTACCTTTAACTTCAATGTAAGCCCTTACCTATATCCTATACCTTTATTATAAAAACTAACCTAAGCCTTGGTCTCAATCCTCACCATATGCATATCTTAAGCCATATTCTTAAACTTAAGCCTAACCTAAGCATTACCCTAAACCCTGTTCGGGGTATTTTCCGTCAGTTTAAAATTTTTGTGACACATGAAAGGAGACATCGCAAACCTTAAAAGAATACCTAATCTACCTAGTCTGTCAGTTTCGTTGGTTCTGTGGGATTTTTACTCAGTTTTGAAGATTACCAAGCTAAAATTTTAAACTTATGTTTTTATACATTATTTTCGATCAGTTCACTTTACTCCTTTACTTGCTTCATCTTCAAAACATCAAACATAAATCGTAATAGCCTTATTAGAACAAATGTAGTGTATCAAAAAAAAAAAAAAAGAAATTAAACGATTGCAGCCGAAGTAATGCACGAATTGCAAGTAATAAAAGCCGAATGTCTAATGCAACTACAACAACAACAATAATGGCAAAACAAACGACAATGACAACGAAAAGACAACAATGAAGTAGAACAAACATTAAACGAACAAGAGAGAGTGAGAGAGACAAAGCGAATAAGAGAGTGAGTGAATGAGAAGAAGAAAGAGTAAAAACTAAAGATGATGCTTGGAGTAAAGCCAGAGCGAACGTTGAACAACGAACAACATGCGACGACGACTACAGGAGACGACAATGATGACGACATAAAAAGCAGCGATAACAACAACAACAACAGTCGCATTTGCCACTAACATTGGACAATTGCGGCTGTTGCTCTTGTTGTTATTGTTGTTGTTGTTGTCGTTGCTGCGCTACGCTGCTGCTGCTGCTATTGCTGCTGTTTGTTGGCTCGTTGGCTGTTTGGCAGACCAAACTAAAACGAATCGAACAGTCGTCAGTCAGTTGGCCAAGAAAGTAGTAGCGGCAACGTAGCGAGCCAACAAACGGCTGGCACCGGAATATGTGTGTTGCCCTCGATGGCTGACGGTGATAGACGGCCAAACGGGGGGCAACACACACACACACACAACAAAACGTAACGCATTTGCCGCCGCCATGGATGCAGCCGCTGTCGCCATCGCCATTTTTGCCATTTGCCATCAACATAGCCATTGCCGTCGTCGTCGTAGTTGTCGTCGTCGTCGTCATGGCATATTGAGCCAAGAAAAGTGGCCAGCAGCCACGTTTAAATTATACGTGTTCGTGTGCGGCGTATTTCGGTGCGATAAAAAAAAATGAAAAAAAAAAACATAACCAATGGAATTGCATTCAATTCTGACTTACGTAGAATTTTTGACGAGGTGGTGACGATGCTCCAAGACGCAGCAGCAGCAGCAGTTGCTAAAGGCGCGCCAAAAGGATGATGGACAAATCGACCGCCCGCCAAAATGTTGGCCAACAACTCAATTTTTTTACGAAAAAATAAATCGCTTTGATTAGCCAAGTCAAACAGTGGCCAAGATCAAGCAGTGCAATAAAAAAACAAAGAACAACAAAAACAAAAACAATGGCTACAAGCGGAAGTGGATGTCACACACACACACAAGCATATTGAGTGCGTATTACTTGCAACAACAACAACAACACCGGCTTTAATTAAAAAAAAACAGATAAAAGAAGACACGTCCGTTTCGATCATACAAAAACAACAACAATTAAAGTCATTAGTATGCGTAACTCTTTGTATGTGTTTGTGTGTGTATGTGTTTGCGTATCCTGTGACGTCAATGTTGCCCGCAATTTTCTGGCCAACTTGTCAACTTTTGCTTGTGCTGTTAGCCAAAGTCCAGTGCCAAAAAGCAAACGGTGCAACTGGCTAAGACCCAAACAGCAGCAACTGCAGCAGCATTGTTTCAAATCTTAACTCCGTGTTTGGCAATGATATAAGCCATCATCATATTTTTTTGGCGTCGATCCGCTAATGATGTACAACAAACTTTAACTCTAAATGCAGCAAACGCTTAGTAGCAGCATCAGTTGTCATCAACAATTGCAACACGGCAGCAGCAACACATCAAAACGAATGCTGCAACGCCAAACGCGTTTCAAAACTCAACGCATGCACCACGGATTATAATAAATGAAAAAAAAAATATTTTTTAAAAATTAAAATATATAAATAAAAAATATTCACATGGACTGGACACTAAACACAACTAGTTTCTAATTAAGTGCTTAAAAAATTAATTAAAAAAAAAAATTAAAATAAATAATTAAACTAAATAATTAAAAGCAATAATTAATTAAAATAATAATTCACATATTCGTCTATAAACAAAATAATTATTCAAATGCATATTCGTTTAATCAACAAAATAAATTAGTGCATATAAACCTTAAAATGTAGCTACGAAATAAATAAATAATATTAATAATATTAATTAAATAAATAAATTTATAAAAAATATTAATTATTTAGTGCTAGAACAAAATATAATATTCGCGTAATTAAATATTAAATATTATTCAAAAATTATTAGAAATTTATAAACGAAAGTTATGAAGTAAAAAAAAATTTTGTATAATCGGAAAATTACTACAAAGAATTCTATGTGAAAAATTTGAAAACAGTTCAAGAACATGAGAAGAACGACAACGATCGGGAATTTTTATAAATAATGAAAATATGGTAAGTTTGAATAATATGTACCCATATATAGGGAGTCCCAGAATTGGAGCAAGTCCCAGATTTACAGTAAAATGATGGAAACACTTAAAACATTTAATCGTGTTCTATTGTGTATCGCTCCATTAACACTAACCCAAAACTGTCAACTGTCGAATTGTTATTTTTTAGAATTTATAACATAATACGTTAATTCTAGAACTTTCATTAATTCTTGGACACCCTCTATATATTTATTTATTATCTGTCGTAATGTGTTTTAAATATTGATTAACACGTATGTCTACTTACATATGATCCAATTTTTATAAAAACCGTTGTCTGTACCCAATTTTTATGAACCTTAAGTCCCATCTTGGTTTCATTCTTTTACTTTTTTTTTTAGCTTTATTTCCATGAAAAAAATTGCATAATAACTTTTCGAAACTTTTATAAAAAACACTTTTATTAATTAGTATGGTGACTAGTGGTTTTATGTGAACAGTTACAAATAGACGGCTCTGGATAATATAAGTTTTAAATTAGTTGGATCTATCTTTTATAGTCTCCAAAATATTCCGTTTCTATCCGGAAAAAACGACAATCGGCAAGACATGCCGAAATAGCTAGATTGATTCAGTTTTCGAGACTTTTCAAGAATAATTGTATTGTTTACTATACATACCTCTGCCTATTACAGACATGTGTACAAACTTGGGGTATCTTGGGTAGGCTGACCCCAATTATGGAGAGGGTGATGCCTATTTAGAGGTCGGTCCATATTCCTGTAATACTTTAAGTGCTAAGCAAAAGTTAATAGCTGACTAGGCATCAATCCGGCCGCATCTTCAGTGATGCGATCTAGGATGAATCAATGTGTTTCACTCTTATTTTGGCAATAGCTGAAGTAAGTGCTCCAGGGACTCTAGGGTACCATTCTTTTGCATTTCCTGCAACCGTCCTCATTGGTTATTCCTTTTTAGCATGAGCAGCACGGATATAGTAACACTTTTCATTTGATGGTTTCGAGGTACATTTGGTCTGGTTTTGTAACGTGCGATCGAGCATTTCTTGGCATATTCACATCGTATTATGTAGGCCGTAGTATGGAGGATATTAACGTTTAGTCAGAAAGTTTGTAACGCATTAAAGGAGGCTTTGGAGACCCTTTAATGGAAAAGACCCTATAAAGTATATATGTAAAGTATATATGTAATAGTTTTTAAAATATTGTAATGAAAGTGTTAAAAGAAAAGTAACACGCCCATTTTTTAGGCGTAGCTCCCATACAAATCGTGTTTTTTATGGATATAATTATTGTTTGTAAATGTATTCACTTCAAATTGAAAAAAAAAAAAAACATTTCTAATGACAATACATGTCGTCGCAAGAGATTTGGTATGGATCTGGCCACTATAGAATATAGCCTCCTTACAAACCTCAAGCTTATTTTCTAGTTTTTATAAAAAAAAATTGTTATTTATTCAGCTTATTGCTTCAAATATGGTGAAAACTTATTTTATGGTAGTCCATATGTACCGTGTAGATTTGATAAGGATCTGGTAACCACACACTCGGTAAAATAAGTCTAACTCTGAGTTTCTCCCGGATGGTCAAACTTTTAATAAGGAAAATTATATATCTGTTTTGAGGCACACACGAGAGCATCCGCAGAAAATGGCCGTAATTTTTCTTGATGCCAACGCTCCATCTCATCGAGCCGTGATTTTGCAGGAGTTCAAAGCCAAAAAATCAATAAATACCAACGAGCAACTTTCGTATTCACCAGATTTGGTTTCCTGCTAGTTTTTTTTCTTTTCCCAAAACTAAAATTGTCTGAAGGAGCTGAAGATCATACCGCCGGCGGCAGGTCATTAGAGATTAGGTTAGCCGCTGCCATCGTTGTATCGGCTCAAATGGAGCCTATATTAAAGGCGACACAATTAATTTTGATGACTAAATTGAAAAATGTGTTTTTTTATTAAGTTTCGGGTACTTATTTTATAAATAAAATTAATTATAGGTCTCTTAATCATTTAGTCCCTAACCAAAGTAACCTCAAATTTCCGAATGTTTTTCACGAAAATTTTGCATGACGGGTATCAAATATTCGGTACTACCTTGTTTTATTTTTTGATTTCAATTTTATTTTTGTGGACTCTAAATCGATTTACTTGACCTAAAATAACAAGGAAAAAACGTTAACTTCGGTGGAACCGAAGCGGAAAACCCCGTTACACAACACTTTCAATAGTTTATATGTTCACTTAGATTAAATTTTACGATGAATTTGGTCAAATTTGTATGGAGGGCATATGTTATATTATATTATAGGCGGTAGATTTTATGGGGGCTACACCTGAAAACGGGCGTGACAACTGGGATTTGACATTGGATGACATAAGAAGTGATTTTACCCAATTTGGAGTGAATATATTCTTAAATAATACCTATTTTCATACAAAATCTAAAAAATGAGCGGTAAGTTTGTATGGGGGCTATACCTAAAAAGAGCGTGGCAACTTAATTCTGACATACAAACTGCCTAGGAGCAAGAAAATCTTAAGTTTAAAATTTCATGTTAATATCTTAAAAACATTCTGAGTAAAATGCATCGCAACAGGCAGACAGATGGACAGACGGACATGGCTAAATCGATTTGTCTCATCGAGCAGATCAATAAGACATATATATACTTGTGGGGTCTCCGATGCCTCCCTTTCATGCGTTGCAAACTTTCTTGGCAAACTGTTTACACTATGTGTAACATGTATAAAAATGCGAGGTAGGTTTGATTGGCAGCTGAAAGCTATTGTCCGATCTTAACCATATTCAAATATTTGATGACATAAGACTTATTTTTACCACACACATGAACTAGATAGGTTTTTATTCTCGAGATATAACTGAAAAATAAACACGGCATTGAAATAATTCATTGAGAAACTAGATATTTATTTTTAAGGAAACAGCGCCATTTCCACAAAATTATTAAAAACTAATTTTTACATTGAAGCAAAATTGTTCAACAATTTATGTATTCCGTATACAAATTAATTGGCTTTAATTTTAAAATATTTACAATACTTATTCGTATATTATTAGTAATGTTGTTGTTCTTGTTTGCTTAATACTAAAACGCTCATACGCAACGTTGCACAAGAGACGTAATAAATTTTTAAGCGTTCAAAAATAATAATAATATTCGTTTGCATATTATGGCAAGTATTAAAAAATTAAAAACCATAACAAAGTTTATGAGCCAAAACGAATTTTCTTCGATATTTTGAGATTCTATAAAATATATAAAAAAAAATATTTGTATTAAAATGTCTGTTAAAATTGTATCTTGAGGCTTAGTTACGTCTTAGAATTTTTGTACAACTTTCTTTAAAATTTTCTTAAAACAAAAGGAAATGCCACCTTAAGCTGCATGCTTAATTTTATTTATTGTTATTGAAAGGAATCTAAACCGAATGTCTTACTCTATGCAAAATAGTTAGTTGAACTCTTTGTATCTGTGCAGTGAACCAGAAATAACCCAAAAAAAAAAATGTTTATTTGTTCAACTAGTTTTCCAAATAAAAATCTATGTTTGTGCAAGTAAATCAAAAAAAAAAAAAAAAAAATTTTTTTTTTGTGTTGCCGCAGTGGGTTTGTCCCTGCTGCAACATTTGAGCCTATAAATTAAATATTGCAACGCAACGACAATATTTTCTATAAATGTACATAAATATATATTTCAAGACAGCTGTCTATAGTGTACATGGCTGTGCCGCCCAGTGTTGTGTGTTTATCTTTTGAAGAAGACATTTATTTATTTGGCGCCATTGAAATGCGTACTTTTAAGTTGTTTCTATTTTTTTTTTCAAATAAATTCATTGCTTGTAATGAAAATCTCTTAAGAAAAGTAGCTACATGAAACCATTAAAACAATTAACAATTTTAAAATAAAACAACAATTACTAGTAAAGTTTTTTTCAGTAGACTAGTTAATTAGCATGAAATTCTCTTACTCAAAAAAGGAAAAAAAAAAGAATCTTCACGCTTTTTAAGATAAATTGCACACGAAACGTAAATTAAGTAAACTTTATTTGTGTCCTGAATATTCTGGCAGCAAGTTTTGGTAGTCACACACACACAACCGTAACGTAACAGAAGAAACAGAAGAGAAAATAGTTGAAAACACGAAATTTAATTGCTCGAAAATTTGAAAAAATGCACAAAAGAAAATATTGTCAGGCGCAAACTATGTGCGCACCATTAGGCAGCAAAGGACAATGGTTAAAAAAATTATTGATATGTTTAATGAAACCGAATCAAAATACTCTTCACTTAACAGCTTAAATTGAAACGTGAAAAAAGTAATAATACGTATGCAACGATAACGAAAAGCAACGATAACGAAAAGTAACGATAAGGAAATGCAATGATAACGATAAGGAAGGATAACAATAAGGAACGATGACAAAAACAACGATAACATTTGCAACGATAACGAAAATAAATAATAACGAAAAGCAACGATACAACGAACCATAACAAATACAACGATAAGAAAAAGTAACGATAGTGAGAAGTATCGATAACAAATGCAAATATATCGAATAGCAACGAAATCGAGAACTATCGATGATAAATGAAAGAATAGCGAATAGAAACAATAACGAATTGCAAAAATAACTAATTGGAACAGTAACGAAAAAAAAAAAACATGTATAATAAGAAGTAACGAAAACGATTTGCACCGATAACGAGAAGTATCGATAACAAATACAACAATAACGAAGCGCAACAATAACGAAAAGCAGCGATAACGAAAAGCAGCGATAACGAAATGTAACGATAACAAAAGTAAAGACAAAAAATGCGGCGATATTAAAAAGCAAAAATGACAAGTGCAACGATAACGAATAGCATCGAGAAAAAATAACAATATAGTAGCATATCCCGACAGCTAGTCCTTGATATAATCTTATTTAGATATATTATTTTTTAATTTAATCAGTAAAAACTAGAAAAATATATCAGACATCTATGTTTATAAGTTTTTTTAATTGGCTGAGTTAACTTAGCGAGCGAGTTGATTAAACTAGCCAGCACTACAAGATAGCATGATTAAAAAATATACTCCTTTGAATTTTTGTATGGAAAATTTGTACATTAGGTCCTAATTTAACATTCAATTTGATCAACTTTATAATGTGGACCAGGGGTGGGCAGCTAATAGCTAAATTTGCCCAACGCAGAAACAAAAATGTTTTTTGATCTTTGGGATATATCAGAGCTCAACCCAATTCCTTGCATGATTTATGAGTCCAAAGTCGATTTTCGATGCACATGGGTACTGTTACTTGTAAGTCGATGCTTTTTCGATGTTTCGAAGAAATGAATTATTCTTAAAAAATATCTAAATCAAGCGAAGTGAATATGGATAAGTTTAATGGAAAAATCAAGAGAAAGTGGTTTTCTCATTGATTGGAGGACTTAGTGCTATTCAAAACAGGAAGTACATAATACTCGAAACTCTTCTTTGCAAATTGTGAAAAAACCACTTATGCATAAGACCGGGAAAGATCTTTAAAAATAAATGCTGGGGACGAAATATTGGTCAAATTCGACAAAATGGATTTAAGAAAACATAACATTTGATCTTTTTAAATATTTGAGCGATTAAAGCCAAATTGGAATATGACAAGTCAAAAATTTGAGGTAGGTTTGCATGGGGACTTTGCGTAAAATGAGAATGGACGAAATTTTGATATTAGTGAGCTCGGATAATCAACTTCTTCGAGATAATCAACTTTTTACTGTAGACGGACAGATTAGCTCGAGGAAGATGTGATTGGGACAAAATAATTGTACGGCCGAATGGGCGGGAACGGGCTGAACGATTATTTGAAAACATCAACTCAAATCGATTCACAATAAAAAAAAAACCATTTATCTCGAAAAATCAATTTTTTAATAGCTTCCAAGTAAAGAGCAAAAGAAAAAATGGTATACTAAATAAAAATATATTTCAAAATGAAGAGTAAAAAACATATTCATCATTTCTCTGTTAATTTTACAAAAATCGATTTAATCGATTAAACCGAGCGATCGATAAAATTAAAAAAATCAATATTTTAAAAAAAAATACAAAAATCACTCGAATTTCGGCCTTCTACAGTGGTTTTCCCCCTTTTGCAGGTTTGAACTCAAAAAATTGTTTAAAAAAATTGCACTTCAATATATTTAGGTAACAAACATTTCGACTAAAGATCTTTCTTCTTACATAAGTGCAGCGTATTTAATTTAGAAAAAAAAAAAAAAAAAAATAAAAGGAATAAAAAAAAAAAAGAATTGATGTGCAAATTCTTCAACGTTTAAAAAACATTTTCGCGCTATTTTTCTTTTTTTGGCAATTGTTGAAAAGGAATTTTGTCTTTAACACAAACAATGTGTTTCGGACATAATTCTTTTTTTCGTTAAATTTTTCTTTATTTTTTTTTGTCATTCTTTCTTTAACGGAAATTGGCAACTATGTTGACTATTTTCTCTTGACTTGCTGCATATGTACTTCTTCCTTTGTTATTCCTGCACACATTTTTTTGTCAATTTTTTTGTAAAACGGAAATGCTGCTGGTCAGTATTTCTAGTGTTCGCACTTCCGGTTGCTTGATGCTGCCTACTTTCTTCATTCCATCTCGTTTTTTTTTTTTTTTTTTTGGAAAACTTTATCGATATTCTTTCTGTTCTGTGAATGCAACAAGATTTATTTGTCGCTGCTGCCAGTGTTAATTTTATTGATGCGAAACGATTTTTAAATAAAATCTTTTTCTGCAAAATATTTTTTTTTTTTTGTCGCCATTCTTTGTTTGAATTTATTTTTTTTTTTTTGCTATTAAAATTAATCGCATTTTATTCTAATTGATAGCGTAAATCTTTTGTTTTGCTTTTTTTTTGAATCATTAAAAAATATAAATCACAAATTCAAAGGCTGTTGAAAATTTAAAAAAAAAAAAAAAATATATTCTCCTCTTCTGGCTAAGAAAACTGCAATAATAATTTACTTCATAAATATTTTTCGCATTTGAAAAGCAAAACCAAACCAAACGAAATTATTCCTTTATTTTAGAGCAATAATTTTATTGCTTTGGACAGTTTTGCTCCCACACTTTTGATGTGAAATTTTCCAAATTTATTTTTTTTTTTTGTATCTGCTGCATTTGTCCGCTTTTGTCGCCTTAAAAGTTTTGCGCCTTTTTTGGCCAACGTCGTCGCCAATGACGTCGTCGCCAATGTTTGTAATGATTTACTCAATTTGCATATTTTTGCACTTAGAAAAATTCAAAAACGATTTTTCATTTTCTTTAAAAAGTTATTAGTAAGTGCTGCGCTTTGCTTTGAGTTATTTTTTTCCACCAATTTTTTTTGTTGGTTTTCTGCATTCGAACTGACTTATGCTGTAATCAGTTTGGAGTATTTTTTGTTTTTGTTGTAAACAGTTTGTGTAGGCGAAAGCCATTGCGGCATTGTTTTTCCTTTATGCTTTTAATTTTTCCAATATTTTTCGGACTTTGGTCAATTTTAGCTTTCTTTTGTTTTTTTTTTTATTATTGCGGTATAATTTATTTGTTATTCATTTGGGGTGTTTTTTTTTTGTTTTGAGTTTTTATGCATGTAAAATTTTAAGCATGTAAATTTTTTTATTAAAAATTTCAACGTTGCGTATTCTTAATTTTGTTAAACAACGCAATTTATTAAATATATTTTTTTGTAAATATTATTTTTTGTTTAAAATATTTCATGATCAGGAATCCTACTGGAAGCATCTACCAAGATGCTAGATGTTTTTATCTTTTTATATTGGCAATAGCTTAGCAGCTGCTACGAGACTACACGCTGCTCCATACATTTACTAAAGCCGTCTTTATTGTTTATTATTAATTCTTCTTGTGAGCGCACTATGGAAAATTTTACCAGTTTGTGAGACCAAAATCTATTTTTTGAAAGTCGCCAATTTAGAATATTTTTAACAAAAGATTGTTCTTCAATGTTTCCTTCTTGAAATCACAATAGATGGCGCCACCACGAAGATATCAGCTGATAAACACAGCTGTTGCAATTGCAAAGAAATTGCTTTTAAATTTAAAAGTTTTGTTCTCAATTTGAATTTGCCAAAAAGTGAAATATTACCTCAAAATTTACAAAAATTTTATAATGAGTTCGAATCAGTGTGGTTTGTATTATGAGTTTGTGAGTGTCAAATGTAGAAATTAATCGTGCTGTCCCCCTTAATAATGTAAAAGTGTAAGTAGTCTAACAAAGGAAAATTTTTCATTGAGTGTCACTTTTAAAAAGGTATACAAAATGAGTCCAGAGGAGTCCATTCATTAAAAATATATGTGTGTTGTAGAGTATTTAATTCTCGTTCAAATGATTCTAATTTAAAAAACCACTTTTAACCACTTTGCGTGAAATTTAAATTTTTAGGACGTAACCTCATATTTTCCGATGCAGAATTGTCCGTCTGTCTGTCTGTAGTTACACGTTTCATATGCTCAGTTTTAAAGATATTGAGATGAAATTCAAAACTTAAGCTGTTCTCAGTACTAGGCAGCTAAAGTAATAAAACCAAAGTGCCACGCCCATTTTTAGGCATAGTCCCCATACTAATTTTAAAATTTTTTTTTATTAAAAATGGTTTATTTATGAAGCGCTTTGCGTCAAATACAGTACAAAGACTTCTAATATTAGCCCATGTTTAGAAAATGACCCATGGTTGAGGTGGGATCACTATAACATATAACCCTTATAGAAATGTAGCTCTAATTTTGAGTATATATATAAAAAAATTTAATTTATGAAGCGATTTATTTCGAATACCTTCAAAATACTTATTGTAGCAACATAAGATGACAATAGGACATATGATTAAAGTAGGTTCATTATAGCACATAACCCCTTTACAAACCAAACTCATCATTCATTCAAGAAGAGTTAGTCTTATCCTCGTGTGACGGGTATTTAAGCTTCGGTTCCACCGAAGTTAACGTTTTTTTCTTTTTTTTTTTAAGTTGGTTTTCGTTGTAAAGGCGTGCTACGCCCTTTTTGTCAAATAAATACAAATTAAATATTGTTATAAAAATTTAATAAAAAAATTTTGATTTTTTAAACAAAATGGAATGTGCCACGCCCACCTTTCTTCTATGTCTAATACCTTATGGTTATTTAAGCTGAATTCAAAAACAGAACTTAAATATCTTGTTTCGTTTTTGAGTTATTAATTTTGGCCTCACAAACTGGTAAAATTTCCCATAGTGGAGCGGTAGTTAGGTAATTACTGGAATCTATTCACTGAAACCGCAGTATGCACGGTGCTTTGCACATATTCTGCCTTCGGTATGGTTCCTTCAATTTCTTCTAAGTTCAGTCAAAGCAAACTTTTCGAGATGTCGCCTTGAGGCCGAATACGGCTTCTTTTGTTAGTCTATCAAGTCTAGTGCGTTTGCACTAAGGTCCAATGGCTGGGAATCCTGAAGGTATACACATTCTTTGAGATATTTAGAGTATTTTTTTTATTATAACCGATTTCTAAAAAAGTAAAATCGATACCTCAGTTTAATCGATTGAATCGATTTTTGTAAAACGCTGAATCGAACGATTTGTTTTACAGAAATATATGGAATATTGTTTGGTTATGTTTGCTTTTTATTTTAATATCAATTTTTTCTTTTGTGAACTTTTATTTTTTGGTCTCCTTCACTTTGAATTAAAAAAAAATAAATCGATGAATTGAAAAAATTGTTTTTTAGAGAATCGATTTAAGTCGATATTTAAAAAAAAAAGCAGTGGCCTACTTGCAAGGCTTTAATGGCTGCCTGACTGTCAAAAAGTATATTTAAACGTCTTGAAGTATATGAATTTATTATAATAACACCGCAGTTTTATTTAATGCGAGAAAAAATCGTCCTAAAAATACAACAATGATCTGGTAATTTATAAGACTTAGTCTTATCTTTAAGTATTTTTCCTCGGTCCCAAAGCTATTGAGTCAACGTAATGCGTACTGACAACTCATGATATTTAATATTAATGCTATCCTTTAATCTTGACAAAATGTTAAAATTAAAGGATGCATTTTTTAATTGAACCATTATGAATCTATAGCCCAAATATATCCAGCTGGAAATGAAGCTTCCCAGGAATTGCACTAAACAGCCGGAAATACTTTGTCGTCTGCTAAGAAATTTCTAAAGTAAGAACGGTGCCGCTCGGCCTCACGAAAAAGAATCTCGACCGGCCTGTGTTAGCTTTAGTGTGTGTGTTTTTTATACCCTGTTCCCAAAGGGTAAAAGGGCATATAAAGATTGTGCAAATGCATGTAGCAGACACAACGGATCACGATTGACCCTATAAAGAATACATATGAAGTTTGGAGGAGTGTCAGACTGTCCGTTTGTCCGTCGATTTGTCCTTTCGTCTGTCCGTCTCTTCGTCCGTCTGTCCGACCCTCTGTTCTGCTGTCTGCCGTATTGGTGAAATTATCTCTGAGTCTTTAAGAGATTGGGCCACCATATTTGAGTCATAGACTCTCCTGAGCCGTCAAGTGGTCACTTACTTACAATCGATTTTTCTCTAATCCTATTTTAAGTAGTAGCCCCCATACAAATCTTCTATGAAATTTGGGTTTTTGCATTAAAACTCCTTTGTTTCTTTTTTAAGGACCTATAAATGTAGTATAAATTATGCCCAATAAAATATCCCAATGTGGCTAGGACCAAAAAAAAATTAAGGATAGCTCCTATACAAATTTACCCAATTTTTCTGAGTTTTTGTATGAAAATCCAATACAAAAAGTATGGTACTAAGATAAGACATCCTTAAGGTACATAAAAATTGGGTACAGGGTATCTTGCAGTCGAGCATACTCGAATTCAGCAATCTTTCTTGTTTTTCTTTTTTTTTATTTTTCAAAATTGAAATTTAATTGCATATAAGTCAAATTATGGGCCCCCTTTTTTTTTTAGTTTGGTCCACTCAATAAACTACGGACCCGGAAAACTTGCCTTACTTTTTTTGAATCTGATAGTAAAATTGCTGTTGCTTGATTTGACAGCAGAAGAAAGTGAATGGATGAGAGTAGTGTGGAATGAAAAGCCCGAAGCTTAGGCTGAATAGCTTTATTAGTTTAGACCTATGAACTCACAGATGCTCACTTATGATACCGCCAGAGCTATTAGCGGAATGTATCTAAAAGTAGACTTCACTGCTAAAAGCTAAAGCTGAGATAATTCGCGTAGACTTCAGCTGTATGCTTTCAGAACAAAACGAGAAGAGGTTGTCAAATATTGACTTATCATGTAGCTCCCAAAAGCTAACAACATTCCTCGAACGGACACAGATGGAATTAATACTTCACCTCAACATATGCAGAGTTTACTAAAGTAGTTGTTTTTGTAGAGTATTATCTTTGTGTCATTGTGAATGGGTTAAACTATACTGGAAGTTTTGAAATTATTTTCAATGCAATCTGACGTAAAATTTGAAAATTAAAAAAAAATTCAAAATAAATAATAAAAAAAAAAAGGTTAACACTGCGTATGCGTAATATTTGAATACAACACGCATACGCCACCATAACAAAAAAAAATTGTATATATAAGAAAGACAAACCACAACGCAATACCTACCGCAATTTCTCAAATAAATATAAAAATAATTTTTTAAAATATATTTTATGTCTGCAATTTGTAGCGCCTACAAGTCTACTGCAGCAATTTTTGGGCTGACATTCGTTGTTGTTGTTGCTGTTATTTCTTGGCGCCATTTTGTGCTTCCGTTTGCTTGTAGCCTAAGCCTAAGAAGACGAATGCTGCTGCCAACACTTAACAAATAACGCATTTTTTTGAAAATAGCCGAAGACAAAGACATTTTTCTTCTTTAAAAATAAACATTTTTATGCTGCAGTAACTTTTGCTATTTCTTGGCACACTTTATACGCGCAAAGCATGCTGGAAGCTAAAAATAGCAAAAAAATAAATAAAATATATAATTTTGTTTTTATACTAAAAAGCTGCTTTATGCTGCATTTGCTGCATGTGACATGCTTTCTTTTTTTTTTTTTTCTTATTTATATTTTT
Source organism: Leucophenga varia (assembly GCA_018903435.1). Lineage (NCBI taxonomy): Eukaryota > Metazoa > Arthropoda > Insecta > Diptera > Drosophilidae > Leucophenga > Leucophenga varia. The sequence continues at coordinate 338,528 of JAEIFJ010000029.1, forward strand.
TTTTCTTGGCAAACGCATCCTTTTTATTCGTTTTGCATAAAAATGCGTTTGGAATGTTTGTCGCGTGCTGTCTCTCTTAACTTGGCCGTTGGCCATCATCATCAGGCGTCGTCATGCCATTTGGCTTGCATAGTATTATGATTTCGATTTTAATTGCTGACGCACATTTTTGACGAGTTGCCCAGTTTTGTGTGCTGCCAATGTTGTCAACATTGAGCGTCATCATCTTTAGTTGTAGCAGCATCCTACTTCTTCTTCTTCTTCATTAATTTTTTTGTTTTTTGTTTATGTTTGTTGGCTCGTTTCATTTTTGGCCAGCATATTCGAAGCGGTATTTCCTCGAAACTTGGCCAAGTTTTCATTTGAATGGCAGACTTAATGGCATTTTATCGAAAACAGGTGGCTAATTATTATTATTATTATGACGTTTCGAAATAGTTTATTTGATTATCTTTTAGCCAAATTTATCATAGTTCAATTACACTTCATTGGCGCTTAGCCTAACCTAATATTAAGTATTTTTATTCATTCAGAAAATAAAATCGGCTTGTTAAATTTATTGGCCAGTAGACAAGAAATTTTTTTCTTTTCATTGTTTTTTTCATTCATTCATTGAGATTTTGATTTAATCTTGGCAGCAGTTAATATTTAAGTTTATGCCAATTTTTATTTTTACTTATATAAAATTTATTTAAAAAAAAAACTTAAATAGAAAATATTTATTGGTGAAATTTTTTTGTACAATTGACATTTGTCAGTTGTAAATTTGAGTTTGTCAGTGAAAGTTGTTTTGAATTTAATAAAAAAATTTTACGCATTACAAAAATTAAAATTATATCAAAAGTTTATAAAAGTAGCACAAAAACTATTTAAAAAAAAAAAAAAAACAATACAAAGCCAAAAAAACCAGATGCAAATTATACGCAGCAGCATCTATCAGATTCAGTTATAAATTAAATAAACAAACGAAAATGTATCTTTTAGATACATTTTCTTTTTTTTTCAAGTAAATTTAAAATTTAAAACGTTTTTCTTGTTTATGTGAAATATTTTTGAGATAAATAATTGAAAAGTAATGCAAATGCATAAAGCGTATTTATTGTTTTTTTTTTTTTTTTCATTGTTAAATGTGAATGAAAATATTTGAAATTTTTTTGTGAATTAAAAAAGCATAAAACGCAAAGAAATTTAAATATTTTTTTTTTGTGTGTTTTTGAATTGCACTTAATTGCTTTGTATATAAATAAATTTTTAATGTATGACTACATTTCGAAGTAATTACCCAAATAAAAGTTGTCAAGCTATACAACAGCTTTTTAAAAAAGTATTAAAAATTAATAAATAACTCAGAGGCATGATAAGATATGAAGTAAATAGAAATAGTTTTGTCGGTTTTAAGAAAGCTTTTCTATAAACATCCTTCAAAAAATGTTAAAATAACAAGGAAGCGTTTACAAGCGTTTTCAAGCTACAATTAGCTTGAAAAGTGCTAAAATGGCCTGTAAAGTGCTAAAATAGCTTTAAAAGTGCTAAAAGAGTTTGAAAAGTTATAAAAAACAAGGAAAAACTTTAACTTCGGTGGAACCGAAGCTGAAATACCCGTTACATGGGCGTGGCGTCTTGGTTTTGACCCTGGATGAAAAAAGAAATGTTTTTACCCGATTGGGAGCGAGTACATTCATAAATAATTAGTATTTTTATACAAAAAATCTAAAAAAATCGATAAGTTTGTATGGGGGCTATACCTAAAAATGGGCGTGGCAGTCTCATTTTCGAACTTAACCTAGTCGTTGCCGAGAAAAGCTTAAGTTTAAAATTTCAGCCCAATATCTTTATATCTTCATCGAATAAATCGCATAGCAACAAACAGACGGACAGACGGACAGAAGGACAGACGGACATGGCTAGATCGATTCGTCTCATCGAGCTGATCAAGAATATATATACTTTATGGGGTCTCCGATGCCTCCTTCAATGCGTTACAAACTTTTGGACAAACTGAATATACCCGTTTACACTAAGTGTAACGGGTATAAAAACAAGGAAAAGCTTTTTACTTTACAAAAGATTTGATACCCGTCACACGGAATTTGAGGTGACTTTGTATAGGGACCGTTGACCATCATAACAAACATATTCACCATATTTAAAACTTAATAAATAAATGTATGTTTACATCGGGTCACTGTATGTATTCTACAGTGACCCGATGTAAACATGTGTTGAAATTAGAAGTGTTTTTTCAATTTGAAGTGAATAATAACCTTTTTCATACAAAAACTAAAAATGAGCGTTAGATTTGTATGGTAGCTATGCCTAAAAATGGGTGTGTGGCACTTTGGCACACCGAGAAAAGCTTAAGTTTCGAATTTCAGGACAATATCTTTGAAACTAAGCAAATGAAACGCATAACAACCGACAGTCAGACAGACAGACAGACAGACACACAGACGGACGGACATAGCTAGATCCATTCGTTTCGTCGAGGTGTAGAATATCTCCTTTAATGCGTTACAAACTTTTCGACAAACTGATAATACCTGTGTGATAGGTATAAAAATTAGGAAAAAACATTTTCTTAATAAAACAGATTAGCAGCTCAGCACTTTTGAGTTGTGGCATTTAAACACTATTTCTTATGTAAATTTTTGTGCTGAACCCGAATATGTAGGATTTATTAAGAAATTAGACCAGTTTTCGAGAGATAACTATAACCATAACCATAAAGAGCTTGACGTTGTGTCTGAATCGCGGTCGCAAGACAAGCAAGTGGTCAAAGCGAAGTTGAAGGCACAAATGTCTCCACACAGCACTTAGGCCGCAATACAGACTTGGCGGGCTTCCTAAGCACGAAAAATGGGTACTGCGACCTTAAATAGGAAATTTGTATCCCCGACACAGTGTGGTTAAGTTAAAAGACTAAGAACATTTTCCGCTTCCCTTAATAAGTCTGTGAACGTTCTTCATCGAGGAATATCTAATATGTTCAGGGGTTATTATGCAGTGATCAAATTGCATGAATCTAAATCTAGCCAAGGCTGGGCAATCATACAAGATGTGTGAGCTGATTTCGTCATCTTCCAAACAAAGTCTAAACTCCGATTCAGAGGACAAACCAATTTTGTTCAGATGGAATCTCATAACGTAAGATACCATGTGAGTAGTCTTAGTTCAGCGCGACTGTGATAATTATTAGTTTAGTCGGAAAACTTGGCAGAGTAAGTTTCATAGCCTGCCAAAGGCCAGGATGATGTAGCCAGATGGCGAGCCTATTCTGCCTAGTTCGTATGCAATTTCATTACCTACAACAAAGGGTGATTTTGTGTCCCACAGATTGATGCTAAGCTATCCAAGAAGTAAAATCCCACGAGACTACCGCTCTGACAGCTGCCTGACCGTCCTGTGATAGTAATTCTCTTAGGACTATTGTACAAAAGTTTTTCAAGAGATAACTGAATTGAATTTTTCGAGTTATGAAAAAGTTTTTGTTCTATCAGATAAAAATTTAAGATAATAAAATTTCCTATTAATAATGTTTACATCTGCTGTTTTTGTGCAATTTCAGTTCTTTTCGTTGGTATTTTTTATTATTTTAGTGCAACAAAAATATGTTGGGTCAACTGTGAAAACATACAAAAAAGCACTAAAAAATAACTTATTTAAAATGTTTTTTTTTTTTTTTTTTTTTTTGATTGCAGAAATGTTAGAGCTAGTATAGAAACATATGTACAAAAAAAAAAAAAAAAAATAAATATAAAGAGAAAAGTCGACTAAACGGATGAAACGAATGTGTCTAATGCAATATTTTAGTGGTCTAAAAGTATGGTTGCATTGTTGGCTTTCAAATGAAACCTTTTATTACTCATCGGTTGAATGGTTTAAAAATCCGTAGCGGACATAGAAACATTTTTACTACTTTATATATACATATAGATGTCAATTATATCAGAATTGTACCAAATAAATACTATTTTTCATCTGATCAGCAAGCTTGACTTTGTATTTTTATGATAATGATGCTTCTGTTGACGAAGAGTTTATTTTATACCATTACGACGGGTTTTTTGACCGGTGACGTATCCGCCCGTCTGTCTATCAGTCTGTTTTGGGCTATACAACTCATTCACTCATACAAAACCAAAACCATATTCACCATAAAAAGCCTTGGATATAATCTAAAGTCAAGCTAATTATGTGACTGTCGACGAAAAGTGGATTCATTACGACAACCCCAATCGAAAAAGCTACACTAAGACCGTCTAAATGTCACAATCGCAGCAAAGCGAATTATTCATTGAACCACGCTCATGCTCCGTATTTGTGGGACCAGTGTGGTGGGGTCCATGATGAGCTATTGGCATCGATCGATTGAAACGATCAAGGTGGAGCGGTATTGAATTGATACACCGACTGCCATATTCTCCAGCCATATTCTCCACTTCTTATGAAGATTACAAAAAGATGGATCGATTTATTGATTACCTAACCTACCTACCTGCTTTTGTAACCATTTATATTTCGAATAAAATTGTAAATTACCAAAAGTCGACTTCTCTGTATAACTTTTTGAAGAAATGTTTTTATTGTCTACAGTTTACGGAGTTTTCCAGGCAAAATGCTGAGGGAAAATGTTAAGGGCCCAGTCACACGATGCAAGATTTTTATGCCGTATTTCAAAGGCTGTTGCGAAACCTTGTGTGAGTTCTAAAAAATATATCACTAGAAAAAAGGTGACATATATTACTTTCTTTCGCTGATATCACATCATAAAAATCTTGCATTGTGTGACTTGGCCCTAAGCATGTTTCTACCCCTTCTGTGGTCCAAAAATTTTAAATAAACCGCACACAACATTTGTTGTCATTTCCTTTTTTGGTGTCTCATAACAGCAGATGTCTGTGTCCCTTTCAGATGTTCTTTTCTTTCACAAGAGTAATGATCAAAGGAGAAGTAAGCACAGTGATTCGAATCTGCTTTCGATGTTTAGCTGCATTGAAGAAACTCTCGATTTAAGTTTCATAAACACAATCTCCTCACGTAGAACATCTGACACAAGAACAATGATTCTGCGCTGCTCCTCTTCATCAACTAATATTTTCTACCTCAGTTTGCTCAGCAGGAAATTCCAATAGCACTGAAGCCAGATTTGATGCTTTTGAATGTTAACGCTAGATCACTATAAAGATTCACTTTAAATATTTGGGTGCCCACAACCGGTTACTTTAGGGTGCCCACAACCGGAACATGTACCCGTCAACATACACGGTTTACAGTACTCAATATAAAACGTGTATGTTGACAGGAGTACTTCCTTGACTGTCTGAAAATATTTTATGTATCGGTATGTCTGTTGTTACTGTTTTTGTGTTGGGGAAAATTCCGTTCACAAACAAAATTTGTGCGTTGTAGCACGCATTTTTTTTTTTTTTTTTTTTTTACAAAACAATAATTTAAAAACAATTTTAAATGTGACAGACATAAGCAGCTCCTTATAAAATTGTTTGTGTCAGTTCGCGCTAAAAATTTTATGCGTTATCAAAAAACATTAATATTAACATTTTTATTGCAGCTCTTAAATATAATTTCTATCGAAATTTATAAAAAAAATTACTAAATCATTAAATTAATCCCATCATTCATTATATCAAACAAGTAAATATTATATTATATAAATTCCGCTAAAATATTTAGAAATATTTTTCTATGTCGCTCTAATATAAATCAAAGCTATTTTTATATAGTATATGTGTGTCTTTAAAGATTAAATTGTAATATAGAGCATATATACGATTCAGGGACAACAGAGAAGAAGTTCAGTTTTGCGCGCGTCTTTGACGTTTTAAATAGATTTTTTGGTTTTTGAATTTATCTTTTTTTTTTTTTTTTTTTTTTTTTAATCTAAATTGTTGTTTGCTTTGTGAGCAAAAGAAAATAAACACATTTGAAGAAAATGCATACATACATATATATACTAGAGATACTAGATACATATATAATAGCGCTATAAGATATAAACTCTTTTATTTATTTTGCTAGCAGCTGAAATGTTGTTTTTGTTGTCGTTAAAATTTGATTTTTTTTTTTTTTTTAATTTTAAAGCAATTTCCTATGATCATTTTTTTTTTTTAATTTTTTTTTTTTGCTATTTTTGAATACACTTGACGACGACCGATCGACAAAAAAAAAAAGATAGATAAAAACGTCAAAGCGCAAAATGCGCAGAAATGTCTCTCTTGTCCCTTTTTTATCTAAATATATATAACGTATGTATCTATTGGTGACAATTTTACATACATACATATACACGCGCGTATCTAGAGTGATCTAGTATATGCCTAGAAATATATAAGATTTGTATTTTCAAAATACCTAGCATAGAGATACATTTGCTAGTAGCTGCAGATACATTTGTATCTGCATACGATGACGCGCAATTGACGCTGGCAAAGACGCGTTGAAATTTTCTGTTCAACGCGCAACGTCCGTCTGTCTGTCTATCGAACTGTTTGTTTGCCTGTCTGTCGTCATCACGCTTGTTTTGTCGCCGTTTGCTATTTTTACATATAGGAAAAATATATATCTTCTTTTTGATTTTCCACTTTTCTTAATTTTTTTTTTTTGCTTCTGTCGAAATTTATTTGCATTTACATACGTTCTGGTACCTTAGCCCAGCAAATATATATCTATAGGCTAGCAGATACATTTATTTATGTTTCTAAAATACAATTTTCTGTGTAGCGAAATCCATTAGTTCTATGTAGATACTTATGTACATATACGATACATATACATATATGCACGTTCATACATCATGTCTTTTTCGTTGTTGTGTCGTCTTCTAATGCGCCGCAAATGTAATTACATAGTTTTTTTTTTTCTTTTCTTTTTGTAATCTTTTCATTTTAAAAATTTCGTCTAAATTTTGAATTTTACTTTTTTTTTTTGTAATTAGAAAATATTAAAAATAAGTAAATACGATACATGATGTATGTGTATGCAATATAATAAAACCAAAAAAAAAAGATAATTGTTTGAAAAAAAAATTAAGAAAATCATTCAAAATAGAAAACTTTCGTAAATCACTTAATGGCTTACGTGGGCAGCTAATCTGTTAAGTTTTTTAGAAGCTGATTGTTGCTCAGCAATATTATAGATAGACACGCTGATTTAACAAAATGTAATCTGGAATTCTGTTAGTTTTTTGGCGATTTCATCTTTTGTACATATAAACCATTTTTTAGGCTCCATAAAACGCGCATTTTCAAAATCAAGAATACTTCGAAAACTTAAGAAAAAAGCCAAGAACGATTTTAAAATATATTTTATGAATATATTCTTACTTTGATATAAATTTCTACATGTAAAAACGTTCGTTGCTGTTTTCTCAACGTTTTGAGGTATTCTCGATATTGAAAACGCGCGTTTTACGTTTAACATTTAGTTAAACGTTTTTTAAAATATTCGTTTTGTCTACGCTCAGTGCTCTGGCTTCATTAACGCTGAAAATTGAGACAATCGGTCGAGCTTAAAATACAATATTTGAAAAAGTTCAAAATTTATTTCGGCTTTCGTCAGTCGAAATCTATAAATTTTCGATGGTGACTGGATCAGAATTTAAAAATATATTTCCAGAATAAGTTTACCTATACTGTTCATATAGATTACGATCAAAGTTTTCGAAAACGAAACGATTTGATATTAGCAATTTCGATTCGAATCAATTTCGTCAACTTTTTTGAAAAATTGGGAAGCTAAAAAATATGAATCGAAATGAAAGTGACCTGTTCTAGATTTCGACTTAACGCATGTGCAGTACTTTCATAAAAAATTTCCATTTTGCTATAAATATTTTGGTTGAAAGTTTGCGAATATAAGCAAAATTAGTGTTTCAAAATTATCAGTCTGGTTCTCAATTTCATTTTCACAAAATTTGATCAAAAGTGAAAGTAATGAAATTAAATATATTTGTATGGATTCCAAATAACCACATTTTATTTTTATACTCGCCACACATAGTGTGAAGTGTATATTCAGTTTGTCGGAAAGTTTGTAACGCATTGAAGAAGACGTCATAGACCCCATAAAGTATATATATTCTTGATCAGTTTGATGAGACGAATCAATTTAGCCATGACCGTCTGTCTGTCTGTCTGTTTATTTCTACGCATTTTTTTCGATGAAGATATATAGATATTACGCAGAACTTACGCGGAACTTAAGCTTTTCTCGGCAACGACTACTTTGTATGTTAAAACCATTTTTAGATGTAGCCCCCACACAAATTTACCGCCCATTTTCCAATTTTTGAATAAAAATTGGTATTGATTTATGAATTTATTTACTCCAAATTGGGTAAAAACACTTCTTATATCATTCAATTCCAAAACCAAGCTGCCACGCCCATTTTTATGTATATATATATATATATATATATATAAGTGGCACTACAGCCGATTGTCGGCCTTGGCATCACATAAGATTCGGCACCAGCGGTTGAAATCCAGTGCCTCATATTACCATATTGGGATTCCGATCCTGCGGATGTCATCTAGGACCTGGTCCTCCCAACGCAGCGGCGGACGTCCTCTCTGCCGCGCCCCTCCGATTTGATTCACCTTTTGCTTCCAAATTTTTCTTGCTGGAGCTTCTGTGTCCATCTGACACAGGTGACTAGCCCAGGACAGCCTTTTGTATTGGATGTTCCTGACTATGTCGATGTCATCATATAGCTCGTACAGCTCATCGTTCGTGCGCATGCGGATGTCATTTTTCACTCTAACTGGACCAAAGATTCTCCGAACTATCTTCCTCTCAAATACGCCCAACGCCGAATTATCCGATTCTGTCATGACCCATGCTTCCGAACCATATGTTACATCAGAACCGGCATTATCAGCGTCTTGTAGAGTTTAATTTTTGTTTTTCTGGACAGCACTCTACTTCGCATCTGCTTACCGAGACCAAAAAAGCTACGGTTCGCAAGAGTGATTCGTCGTTTAATCTCCTGACTGACGATGTTGTGGTTGTTTACATCTGAGCCCAAATAGATTAAGTTTCTACAGCCTCAAAGCTGAAGTTCCCTGTACTCAAATACCGTCTGCGACGCGCAGATTGCCTGCGAGTGGATTCCAAGTACTTCGTCTTGTTCTCGTTGACCGTCAGTCCCATAGGACGACATTGCTTTTCGATGTCTGAGAACGCGCCGGTGATCGCTCGAGCATTTTTGCCGATAATATCTATGACGTCGGCACATGCGAGCAGCATAGTTTCTTTATAGAAAATATTGCCCGACCGGTCGACGTTTGGGCACCGCATCAGGATGTACTCCAATAGGAGGTTGAAAAAGTCGCACAACAACGCATCACCCTATCTGAAGCCTCTCTTGGTATCAAAGGGGTTTTTATGTATAGCCTCCATACAAACTCACCGATTATTTTTGAACTTTTGTATGAAAAATTAATTATTTTCGTCTATATATTTATAAATGTGTATAAGCCACTGATGATCACACAAACTATTGAAAGATTCGTGTGGCGGGTATTTATGCTTCGGTTCCTCCGAAGATAACGTTTTTCCTTGTTTTTTTGTTTTTTAAAATTAATTTACACACAATTTATAATATTTTATATTAATTTATCTAGAGAAACCACTAGGTTTTTTATGATTTTTATAACAAAAATTCTCCAACAGGTCTGAGTGAGCGAATTTTTTCCACTATGCACCGTTTTGTTCGCAAACTTGTTGCCGTTTGCAAAGAGGGAGAGGGGGATTTCTAATTGACAACAGGTTTGCGAACAAAACGGTGCATATTTTACATAATTCGCATAATTCTAAGTATGTTAAATAAAGCGTCAAAACTCGATCACAGATGCGACATTACTTATTGAACAACCCAATATACATATGTATATTGATTTTTATACCCATTACACATAGGCATCGTGGACTCTATAAAGCATTAATATTCTTGATCAGCTTGACGAGATGAGTTGAACTAGTTATGTCTGATTGTCTGTCAGTCTATCTATCTGTCTGTCCGTCTGTCTGTCCCTCTGTCTATCCGCCTGTCCCTTTGTCTGATTGTTGTGCCGCTCAGTTTCAAATATATTGACACGATTTTCGTTTAGTACGGATCAGAAGAGTTCGGCATCGATCCACCTTGTTGGATTTATTCGGTTTAACAGCTCAAAGTGCAAAGTATCCTTTTATCCCTTTATATACAAAACATCAGCTTTGAACTGAACTGTCCCTCTGTCCATTATTGGTATTGATTTATGACTCGCAACTATGCATTTGAAAAAATATTTATATTTATTTTTTATCTTTACCTAAAATTACTCAGACTGCACGAATGAGCACAAATAAATATTTTTTAAAATAAACATTCAATAAAAGAAATATTTTCTTTTCGTAAAACTCTTTTTAGCAAAAAATTTTCTTAATGATTTATTTGCCTTATTACCGCATTGCGTGTACTTGAAGACTTATTTCAACAGTTTTTTCTTTTTAGATTTTTTTTTGTATCTAATGTGAAGCGCATATACACTTGTCTTGCTTGCATAATAGAAATTTTTAGTTAAAACTGCTGCCGCTGCTGCTGTTGTGGCTGTCATAATTTATATTTAGAAACACACATAAAACATATTGCTACAAGTACTGCTGCTGTTGCAGTCTGTGCAGTTGTGACCATTTTAAGTTTTCTTGTACAAAAAGAAAATCGAAGACCTACACTAGCACCAAAGCAATTAATTAATAAAGACAACTCGGAAGCCGATAGCTCTACATTTATCTTAAGCAATTAAGCACATTTGTGTGTATGACTACAATATTTCCGGCTTCCGAAACATAAATTAACACTTTTACACGTAAAAGAGATGTATTGGCTATGACCGAACACCCACAATATTTGTCTGGAATGAGAGACAAAGATGCGCATAGCTGATACAATTGGCAGCTGTTCAATAAGATACAACAACAACAACAACAAGATTGTGACGTCATTGCGTGCGACACGACCACAGTTAACAAAAAGTTAAAGAGTCATTAAGTCAAGGCAACTGAGTCGATATGTACGTACTTACTTATTATAATGATCAACGTACAACTTCTATAAATATGAAGCTGTGGGTGAGGGGGAGGTATGCAATATAAAAAGTTGAGCATCTTTCGTAGACATTTGGCCGCCGCCAACATTTTCCGTGTGTGTGTGTGTGTTTCTCATTTAGTAGACAGCTGGCGTACGCTAAAATGGGAAAGAGTCCAGAAAACTTATTGGCAAAACTCCATGATCATAAATTATGCAATCTCATCAGTTTTGTTGATTTTTCTTTTTATTTGAGTAGCGCCAGAGCAACAGCAACAAAAACCAAAATATTTATACTATAAATAAAAATTAAAAGTGGCCAACACCTTCAAATCGCGTACATACTATACATATGGTATGTATTTTGTTATAATTATAATTATTTTAATTTAATTTTAAATAAAAATCGTATTTATTGTACTCTTAGGTAGGCGACTTGGTGGGCGTGTTTAGCTGTCTGAATGCCTTTCAAGGCGGACGTTGTTATATAAAAATTTAAATTGTGCGGAAATGATAGAATATTACATTTGTTTTTTTGATTCAGAATAGTGTTTTATTTTTCTTATAATAATTAAAAATTTAATTGTTTATAAGAAACAAAAATTTATAAGGAACAAAATATTAACGAAATGTTAGCTTGCTAATTATTTATAGCTGTATATGAAAAGGTCACTAAAGATCATGTGATTTTGACACGACTTAGGCATGGTTGTCAACCCACACATCTAACCTAAGAGTAAATTATTAATTTTGATCAATAAATTGGGAGAAGACCCAGCTCGAAAGATAAAAATACGATAATAACACTGTGCGAAAAAAAAAGAAGCAAGAAAGAACACTAAAGTTAAGCATGCTCTATTCCAAGAAATCCTGTATCCAATTTTTATATACCTTACTTTTTATATTATATTGCGATATTTTATTCGCAATATTTTATTTGTGATATTTCATTTGGATTATTGTAGACATAATCCATACTAAATTTAAAGTTTGAAAATAACGTAACACAGAAGTATTTGCAAAAAAACAAAATGTTTTTGGAGTAAGTTTAATGGGTGGTACCCTTAAAATTGGACTGGAGCAAACCCGTTTCTTAGGAAAGTCTAAGTTTCGAATCTCTATCTCATATAGTCTCCGGGATAATTGTTTTCATACGCAGACGTCAGGACGAACGGATAGTCAGACGGACAGACAGACAGACAGACATAGCTATATCGACCTTCAATGTTGATCAGGAATATACAGTAGAATCCGGTTGTAACGACTCCGTTTATTGTGACGGACCGATTATATGACGACAAAATTCCCCATAAAAGCTTGTATGGAACTGCTCCCTTCAGTTAGTGCGACGTCCGTATATAACGACGTAAAATCGTCGGTCCCTTGGCCGTCATTATAAACAGATTCTACTGTATATACTTTATACGAGGTGTGTTCAAAAGTATCGCATATTTTGTGTTTTTTTTTTTAAATTATTTATTTATTCATGAATATCTAATTTGTCTTTTTTAAAGTAATCCCCTCCCGATAAAATACACCTTTGCCAACGTTTTTTCCAATCCTCGAAACATGCCAAATAGTCCCTTTCCGGTATAGCCATCAGCGCCTTCTTCGATTTAGCTTTTATCTCCTCAATCGACTCGAAACGCGTTCTCCGGAGCGGTCTCTTGAGTTTTGGGAATAGCCAGAAGTCACACGGTGCCAAATAGTGAATACGGTGGTTGCGGAACGATATTGGTTGATTTTTGGCAAAAAGTCACGAAAAATCAGTACAGTTTTTAAAAAAAAATCATAATTTTGGAACCAACCGAGACTTGACACGTTTGAGGCCCAAAACATCCTTCAAAATTGTATTAATTGATCCTTTCGATACGCTAATTTCACCAGCAATATCTCTCATAGTTAATCGACGGTGTGCAAGCACTAATTCTTTTACTTTTTGGATGTGAGCATCGTCCGTTGAGGTCGATGGTTGATCAGGACGCTCTTTGTCTTCAACACGTTCGCAACCTTCTTTCAACAATTTAAACCAATCAAATGTTGTTGATTTTGGTAGAGCTCGGTCCCCATAAGCCTTCTTCAGCATTTTTATGCCATTTATTCCCTTCAGAAAAAAAAAAATTGATACAGGTTCTTTGATCCATTTTTTTGAATCGAGGACGATCCAAAACACGTGCAAGCAAAGCAGCTGTCAACAATTAAGAGAACATTCAAAATGGCCGAGCTTGTCGGCATAAGTGAGAGACATGAGTTCCAACATAACGCCACAAAAAAAATCAAAATTCGAATATACGATTCAAAATTTGCGATAATGTTTGAACACACCTAGTACATAGTACCTTACTTTTTTGTATTGTATTTTTATACAAAAGTCAAAAAATTTGGAAAATTCTGTAAAGGGGCTATACCCATTTTGTGATATAGGGTTGTTCAATAAGTAATGTCGTTTCTGTGATCGAATTTGATCGAAGGCAACTTCATTATGCCCCCTTATAAAACCCTCCCACCAAGAATGTTTCGCCTAGCCCGGAATAGAAGGTAATCACTTGGTGCCAGGTCCGGACTATACGGTGGGTGCGATAGTATTTCCCATCCGAGCTCCCGTAGCTTCGGGCGGGTCATCAAAAATGTGTAAGGCCGAGCGTTGTTCTGGTGGAACACAACACCATTCTGATTGACCAATTCTGGCCGCTTCTGGTCAATCGCCTGCTTCAAACGGTCGAGTTGCTCGCAGTAGATGATCGAATTAAGCGTCTGGCCATAGTTGAGCAGCTCATAGTGGATGATTTCCTTCCAATCCCACCACACACACACAACAAAACCTTCCTGGCCGTCAATCCGGGCTTGGCGATGGTTTGGGTTGGCTCGCTGCGCTTCAACCACGACCTTTTTCGCTGGATCCACTTTTCATCTCCAGTCACCATCCGCTTTAAAAAAATGTCGAGTTCGTTCCATTTCAGGGTACAGCATATAAAAACCAAAGTTAAAATTGCTGGGAAGTCTTATGTTAGAGGTGGTAGGTCTGGTCAAGTAAAAAAACTTCATACTTGGAATTTCCGGGACACCCACAAAATGGATTTATGGTTAAAGCCTGATGTTTCCCCTTTTTTTTTCATTTATTATATTTTTCTTGTATCTCCACAAGTAAAGCACGTTTACCAAGAGAGTCCGTCGCTAATGTTGTGAATTTTGAGATCGGAGAAGTTCAGAAGGAGGTGTCTGACTGTCTGTAGAAACTTGGACATATTTGGAAACAGCTGTTTACGTGATGTGCGCCGCAGTAGCTTAGACTCAACCATAAGAACAATCGTGTGTACTGTTCATAAAGTTTTAACAAATTCAATCTATTCTTGAGACAGTGGATCCAGATTATCCTCAGCTTTTGAGTTAACTCTGTAGATTTTAATGTTATGAATCCAAAATAATTTTAGTTGGGCCCTTGCTAAGCGGTTTCAAGCTTTCTTCTTCGGTTGTAGTCTTTGTCATCCCCTCTTCCAATTTTACAATCTTACATTTGTGTGTTGGTAGCTTGAGGTTTTACAGCAACATATCAGTAGCGTTAGTGGCTTCTGAAGGCACACATGTTCTAGCTGTAAATGTCATTGGAATGTCCTTTACATCAACCGATACAAGCGCTGCTCCTGAGCAACTAAAAACATTTAATATTGAGTTCCTGAATACGAAGACATTCAGGGCAATACTAAAGTCTTTTTTAATGAAAATTAAGTATTTGCTGACCCAATAGGTGAGGCATAAAAACATAAAACGTAAATAAACATTTCGTCGAATAGAAAATCTATGCCATTGTCCCAAGGAAATACCACATTTCTATTCTATTTCTTTCTTTTCTTTTCTTTTCTATTTTTTTTTTTTTTTTTTTTTTTTTATACGGCCAATGCGACACATTTAAGTGTGTCTGCCAAAAACAAATTTTGAAGTATGTATTACATAATTTGTATTGCACTAAAAGTTCAATGTCTGCAACAACATTCCTAAATACGCATTGACTTTGGAAGTTATCGTGAACGTTTCAGATAGAACAACTAAAAAAATACCGAACAAGATTTTTGGCAGCATTTCGGGAATTTCGAAAAACAAAAACAGAAAAGGTAGAAGTACAAAAAAAAAAAAACAAATAAAACTTTCCTTCGATAGCGTTGAAATATGTATACGATTTGGCAAAAAAAAGACAAATTTAATGTTAGACAAGGCGTGAGATGCGTTAACGAAAATTAATGAAAAAAAAAAAAACCAAATAAATATATAAAATCAAATAAAATTAAAATAATAATTTTCTTTAAAATTTCTTTACAGCCGAAGATGCAATGCAATTTGTAACTGCCTACAAAAATCTCTTATTTGTCAATTGGAGACAAGACAAGGAGTCTATGCGCCTCGTGAACATTTGGCCTGACCAACCAATGGGAACAAAGCGGAAACGACGACAACGACGATGACAATAAGCTACAACAAAAACAACAAAGAACACCAACCACCATACACATCCAACCACCGGAAATGCAATTCACTTGGCAAACGAACATACACTCACCAGAGTATGCTGTATACATGTCGCAGTATGTGTGTATATAAGTGAGAGCAGTAGAGTGAGATGGAAATAGTTTTTTTTTTATATAACTCATACGCCTAGTTATACAGCAAAACAGTGTTTGTGTTTTTGTGTGTGTAAGAAGTTTGCCAACTAAATTGTAATTTCCTTAAGTGTGTGTGTATATGTGTGTGTGTGTACATTGCAGCTTTTCATTGTTGCCTACAACAACAATTGCACAAATAATTGCAAAAACATTTTTGTAAGCCGTTTTTTTTTTGCAAACTTTGTATTGGCTGCAAGCAAAGCAGGAATATGCGCACCAATTGGAAGCCTTGGTTAGCATTATTCTAAACGCTAACAAAATCAACATTTGTCAAAAGTTAGTTAAAAAAGAAAATATTATTAAAAAAAAAAAAAAACGCTCAATGTATTTCTTTTGGCGCTGATTTTGTTGGCATAATTTGCAGCTGGCATTTTTTTCTTGGCATAGAATTCATTGTAATAATTTTTTATTTATTTTTTTATAATGTCCTTTTTTTTTTTGTCTTTTAAAGAAGTCCAGTTTACATAAGTATATATTTATTATGATTTTATTTTTATCATTTTTATTTTAATGATAAATTTATTTAATTTAAAAAAAAAAAAAAAATAAACAGTTTGCAAGTTGAACGTTATAAGAAACATAGCACGTCAAAAACAAAAACAAACAACAATTCTAATTATTTTGATTTAATCAAAATTAAACAAAATAAAAATACAATAATTTAATATTAATATTAATAATAAAACAATGTAAAATGCATAAAAGATGAAGAAAGAAAAGTAAATAAAATAAAACACGTTTAGCCACAAGAGCGAAGCAAAAAAAAAATATTTTTTTATTTACAGGATGCTAGGGACCTAGACCAAATCGTGTGTATATTATTTTCCTAGATAAGGTTTGTAAGAACTCTAACTGCACCACAAAAACAAATATATTTAATAAAAAAAGAGATTTTACGAACTTTATGGAGTATACCAGATGTGACCCAACAGTATTCAATCTCGGTTAACAATTTCACGCAAGAAGGTTCGAACTAGAGATGATTGCGGAGCAACGGAACCCCACACGGAATCGATGGGATAATTGTGAAAATACGCAGAAAAGGGCGGGATGGAAAAAGTATTTTAAAATTAGTAGGCTGCACAAAATACTAGACTCATCACGTCTATCTCAACAACCAAAACTGATATATACGGCCATACTCCTGTAATCGCAAATCGTAAAATATTTCCGGTTTCAAATCGGCAGAGTTCAAGTCAGTGAAATGAAAACTAAATGCATTATATTGCACAAAGAATATCCTTTCGATTATTTAAAAATATTTTTAATTTATTCAGTGATCCTTATAGAGTTTATCTTTGTACTTTTTAATATCATTGATTCTGAATTCAAAATTTAAATAATTTTTTCTTCTCATGACTAAATTTAAAGAGCAGGAAATTTAGTCAAAGCAACAACAATTTGTGATTTGATTACACCGATAACTTTTTAATTTGAAACCGATAGCAGTTTTTGTCAAGCTCAATGCTAAGAAACGTTTTGGAAATGAAACATAACTCTTGAAATACCGTAGATTACGAAAGCAAGGCAGATATTCTAGATTTATGCAGCACATATAGGCGTCCTAAGCTAAATATTAAAAATGTGTTTTACTCAGAGTTTTGTTCTAAGTGTTTTGGTTTAAATACTCGAAAATTTACACCAGTACACCGATTCTTTGAGTGTTGTCATTAATTCCATAGGGTAGGAAATTTTTAAATATTTTAAATTTTTATAATAAAAATAAAATTTTGCGACCCGCTTAACTAAAAATGAGATCTTAAAAATCTATTTAAAATGTAAAACTCATAACTCTAGTGGAAGCGGTTTCCGTGACACACCTGGATATTTATGTCTTGGAGTAGGATTATATAAAATAATTGTCTGATTTGGCTTAGTTTCTTTAAATTAAACAGTTTTCAGAACCAGAGACTAGGTGATTGTTCAAAATAATTGATTGTTGATGATTGTAAAAAAATTGATTCATGATTATCACAAAGTATTTTTTGATATATTTTTTGATATTATATTTGATCATCTTGCTTTCAATTAAAATAGGTAATAATTCAAGACCTTTTTTTTTTTTGCTTCTCACTTTGAAAAAGGTTTCCTATCACGCTAGAAAATCAATGCCGAGACTATTGTCCTCTATCAACTACTTGATTATTGATTGTTGATTAATCAATTATTGATTCTCTGGCACCAGTCCTTTGTCATATTTTGTCGGACTGTGTTATTATTGATAAAATCCATATCGAATTCGGTCTTAAAAAGAGGGTTCTACAGAATTTTATTTTTAGTCTCCCAGATAATCGGTTTTATATATAGCTTTTTCGACTCACATTTCATATGCATCTCAAAAATATTTGGATCATTCCACGTTAAATCGACCAACTCGTGCCAAGAATAGTTTTTAATGAAAAAGAAAATATAACGCATCAAAAATTTTGAAATTTAAAATGATAAATCCAATATGACGCAAAGTTCTTTAAGGGGTTATATACAGTTAGGAGGTCGAAAAAAAGGCATTTTTCAAGAATTTTTTGTAAGCAAACTATTAGGTTTATTGATTTGAAACTTGGCAGGTATAATCTGACAACCTTAAACTATATTCACATATGTTTTATTGCCAAAAATAATTATCGGGAACGTTGATATTGCCAATTTTGCAGGGGTCCGCAAAAAAAGGCCTTTTGCTTTGGTGTGCACGATATCTCTGGACTGGATCATCCAAAATTCAAAAACCAAATAGATTTCATTAATATAATAAATAATCTAGTGATTAATCGAAGGAATTAGCAAAAAAATTTTTTAACAAAATGGCGGCTACTCAAAGCAAAAGGTTCGATTCTTGACCAAAATTCGGTTCTTTAATTGTTTAAAAAAATAAGAAATTTTCATCGGATGGGAAAATCCTTCGAAAATCCTAAAAAATATAGTTAAGAAGCTTGTGTAAAAATTTCAGACCGATCGGTTCAGCCGTTTCTGAGAAATCTTGCTCACCGACTTTGAAAACACCGTTTCGAGAAAAACACGTTTAAAGTTTTAAAAGCACTTTACTTTACTGCAAGATCTCTCGGCGCGCCTTCGAAAATATTCGTCGGATCGACTTGAAATTTTGTGTGTGTATACTCAGATATTATATATATATTAAGAAAATGCAAAAAAAAATCGATTTTTTGAAAATCCTAACTGTATATAACCCCTTAAGACATGACAAACAAACCTATACGTATAATATTTTCAATAAGTTGGAAAAAGGTCGAATCCCATGGAATAATTTGGAAAAAAAAATAACATGATTGGCATTGGAACAAAAAAAAACTGCATTGGAATGGATGGAATAGTCGGCATTAAATATTTACTCTCTAATTTGAATATAATCAAATATTTAAAAAAAAAAAGTAAAACTGTATTTGTGTGTTTCAAATGTCAATAAAAAGCATTTTTTTCAACTTTTAATAAATTTTTTAATTTTACTCTTTGCAATAAAGAAGTAATCTTATATAACAGACAATATGTTTCAAATTTTAAAGTGATCTTCAAAAAATTATACCATCAAAAAATTCGAAAATAATAAGAAAAATAAAAATCAAAATATGGTCAAAATAACAAAAAGGCCAATAGCAGCGTTAACATTGCTCTACAATGGTTTAATTGGACGTATCGATCGAATTGTGCCAGTGCAGCTACAGCCATTATGGAATTCACCAACGGGTTAAATTTTGTTTCAAAATTTTTAATTTAAAAGGTTATAAAATTAAGTTTCATATTTTAGGACCACGTACGGTTTTCTTTTGGGCACCGCTTGTCAAGTGGGTAAGTGAAATTTGAG
Organism: Leucophenga varia; assembly: GCA_018903435.1. NCBI lineage: Eukaryota > Metazoa > Arthropoda > Insecta > Diptera > Drosophilidae > Leucophenga > Leucophenga varia. The sequence continues at coordinate 358,080 of JAEIFJ010000029.1, forward strand.
TTGGGAATTATTTACAAGAAACTTAAAATATGTATTTTTGTTTCAGACTCTTATCTTTGCTGGCTTGGGTGACATACTAAATCGTCCTGCGCAAAATATTTCGCTACGCCAATGCAGTATTATAGCCACAACGGGTTTAATCTGGTCACGTTGGTCGTTGGTTATAAAACCGAAAAATTATAATTTATTTGCGGTTAATATTGTAGTTTTTCTAACGCAAGGATTCTTGCTGTGTCGCGCGCTAAAATGGCATCGTGAACAATATGAAAACTATGCCGACTATGCGGAATACGAATCGAAAAGTCCATATTATGCGCTACCAATAGATGATGAATGGTAATAAGTAAGAAGTTTTCTTATATATATGATGTATTATTGTGTGTATTTAACATAAATTTTGTTTTTTTTTTAGGAATTTTCATATTTTGTGTTTATTACAAAGCGAAAAAGATAATAATAAAGAAGTAAACATAAAATAAAATTCAAAGTTATACAAGAGTATACATTTACTTTTCTATTTGATAAACAAAGTTTAACTGTCAAGTTCTTGTGGTTTTTTTTTCGCTGTATCAAATTTTAAAATACAAACAAATCGAAGCAGAATATTTTAAAATGTAACGAAATTTATTGATTACAATATTTATCAATAGTTATCGATAGCTATCGATAATCTAATGCATTCAAAATCCTAGGAAATGGCCTCACCAGACCGATAAGTGTGGACTAGCTACCGATATACTTAAACAAAAACCGATATATCACTTGAGTTATCGATAACACTTCGTAAGCAGAATAGTATGTGTACAGCCCAGTAGGTGTGACAGAGCTAGAAACAATAACAAAGCAAAGCGATTAAAGCAATTGATCCTATCGGTTCAATTGCTTTAATTATTCATTTTATTTGCGCGTTTTATAAAAAATATTAATTGTGTGCAACTTTAGTGTCATCGGTAGCGTATCTTCCAAAACAATATGAGCAACAATAGTAAATATGTGCAATCAATGCAACATACCGGCGAACGGGACCGTATGCAACCACAACAACAACAACAAAAGCAAATTCCTTTAAATTATCAAAAACTAAAATTATTACCAATTAATTTACGTAAACAAGCAATACGTGAAGCACGTAATCGCAATGAAACAATTATTGGCACACCAAAACGGCGTCATCGTCTTCGTCGCCGTTGCAAAAAGCGGCAGCCTGATATGGCGCGCATGGAACACGCAGCACTTGTTGCGGCAACCGAAAATAAACTTAAAGAAATTCTTAAGCAAACAGATTTACTCTCGGATATACCATATGATGTCACAACGGAGGAGCTACTTGGTGAGGTATGTTTTTCTTCTTTTTAGACAAATCATTTAGCAACTCAATTAGCAAATATTCTTGTTGTGTCGACGAATTGCTGACCTACATTAAAATGTTTGCTAAGAACTTGCTTTAAAGTTGCTAAATGATTTACAATAAATGCTAAAATTGATTTCAATTGAAATATTGTTTATTTCGTATTATTGCGTTTATATTGCAAATACATATATTTTAATTTGTTATTAACCTAGTTTTTTTATTTTTATTGCTTTTAGATTTCTATTGCCAAAGGTCATGCCACAACGATTTATGTGCAACGTGATGGTCTTAGCACTTTAACAATTAATGTAAGCAAATAATTAGAAAAAATTCTACTTTAGAGTACTTATAGTAGTGTAGCTTTTTTAATGATTCTGCAAATGAGTGCATGTTCGACGAACACCAAGCATTGAGAAAGTGTTTTTTGCAATATTTGAAATTTAGTATAACTAATTAGCTTTATCAAAGTTTAGATAATACTATAACAATATGGCTATTGACACTGATCCGACCATCAAACTTAAGCTGCTTCAACTGTGTTAAACCGAAAATTGCTACATATGTAATGCATACATTTCAGTTCAAATTTAAGAAGCAAACAACGTCTATTTTGACTAATAACAGTATTAAAACTATAAAACATTTAATCGATCAGATTCCATTATATTTTATGGAACAATTGTCTGCTTAAGGGCGTTATCCCATGTGGCGATTTTTGACGCTATATTTGGGAATTGTTTGTGGGAAAATGGACGAAATAACAACATGAAATTTATACTACATATTTATTGGCAATAGATAACCCTCTATTTTTTTTTTTTTTTTTGGGCAAAAGTCATTGACTCATGGTGAGATATCCACGATTACGAGACTATGATGATCTGAAATTTAAAAATAAAACGGGTTCTTATTCTGTAATGGTTCAGCTATCTGAACTAAAATTTTTCACGGATTTTGGTTTGTATTGGACTATTTCCTTTAAAATTCAAAAAAAAAAAAACAAAAAAAACATTCGGGGTGCATTACATCTTCTGGTAATTCCGTTAAATTTCTTGAAATTTGTCAGCAAATTCGCATTTCACAAAATTTTCTTTTCTTCGAGTCAAATTGTTCTGGGTGCTTTTAGAAATTACAAATAACGCTTGCAAAATCAGTCACGACATTTTATGGTGCCTATCTGAGCGCCTCAAATTGTTCTGGGTTTCTCGATGAATACCCATGTTAAGTCCAACAATAACTAATAGAATCATTGGAAGTTGACTAAGCAATCATTTCAGGCTTTAAAAAAGTTTTGGGAATGGTTAAAAAAATTAATTTGATGTCGATCGAATTGTTGCCGAGAGGCGTTGAGAGGTGATTTTTTCATCTGTAAACAGCTGCTTGAACGGAACAGTAATGGGTGGGGTTTTTCGCATAGCATTGTGACTGGCGATAAAAAGATTAATCATTACAACCCCAAGCGCAAAAAAGCGTACAATAAGTCCGGCCAACCATCGCAGGCAAAGTGAAATATTCATGGATCCAAGCATATCACGTGCTGTGATGCTACGATGAGCTGTTAAACCGAATGAAATGATCACGGAGGAGCTCTTCCGAACCCAATCGATAGTTTTGAGACGATCACGAAAGTGTAATTTTTCAACCCGACAATGCTAGCCCACTTGTCACAAAATCAGTTTAAAATGTACCACGAAACACTTACCGGCGCATTCTCCAGACCATGCTTCTTCCGACTACCACTTTGTGCGGTCCATTGGACATGGCCTAAGCCAAGAATTGGTGTGATTTTTAATGAAGATTGCAACTAAATGGGTCGATTCATGGATATGTCTCAAAAGTCGGGTCGATCCGAGCTGGATTAATGCATACACCAAAAAGATTTTAAGTAACACTCTTCATTATGGCCATTAATTTTTCCTTGCCGGTTTTGCGGAAAAATTTATTAAAAACTTAAATCTTTCGTCCGAAAATCATGCAAAATTTCAAGAGAAGAGTAAAGAAACACCAATGATAAACTCAATAGAAGTCTTGCAAGACATGTCATGCATGGTGCTATCGTCTTTATGTAATCAAAGAAGGTCATCAATGCAGCAATGATGCTGCACATAAAAATGTTTTCCCCTATAAACAGTTACTAACCTACTATTCGCATATAAATATGTAAAAAGTACAATGTATATATACAGTATATTTACATTTAAATGGAACACAGCTGTCTACGCATAGACCAACTTGTTTCCTTCTGTATTTCCAGCGTTCAATAGCAATGTGAGATATCAGTGATTGCAACACAATAAGCAAACCAATTTAAATAAATTGAATACACATTTAGTTCAATTAAAGATAAAATAGAAAAACTATTTTGTAAATATATCAAACACTTACTTGCGAAGTGGCGTTAAGATTAACTAGAAAGTGTTTCTTTAGAAGTCAAGCGCATAGCTGTGTCATTGACGTAATGCAAGAGTGGAAAATTTTACACTTAGAACGCCTTAATGCTTTCGATTAAATATTCTCATGACACAAACACTTAAAGTAAAATTGAAACTTTATATTTTTAAACCTAAGCTTTCGGTATTTTATATAATTGAAATTAACAACGCAGTAGGTAATATTCTTATACGGCTTCATACAATATTATGCTTTCGCCTTACCTTAAATGAATCGATCACCTCATCCAATATATTAAATTTACCATTAAATCATCACTCGATGTCTGAGTTGATTCCACGTTATATGGTTTAACTGGTTTCTGAAATGTTGATCGTTTTGGCTCTAAATCAAAATATTGGTAACGTATAGCGCGATATGCAAGAAATGCTTGCGTTAAAAATACGACAATATTTACAGAGCAAAGACTATAATTCTTCGGTACGATGACCATGGAATAACGTGACCAAATTAAACCAGTTGCAGCAATAACTGCACACTGACGCAATGATATACTTTCCGGCGGACGTGTTATTATATCGCCCAGTCCGGCTATGACAAGGGTCTGCAAAATAGATAATTCGATCAATTTGGTTTACAGTTCTAGAAGTTGCATTTAAACAAACCCATTTAAAAAATGGTGCCCAAAAGAAAACAGTGCGTGGTCCTAGAAAATAATTTTATTTGATTTCAAAATTTTTAACTTTATACAATTTTTTTTCTTCCACTTTACCTGCTGGCGACTGCCAGTGATGTTGCAATGAATTTGGTACAAATTTATCCACAGTATTTATGATGCCATTGTAAAGTATTGACAGGGGTCCAGTACCCTCTGACATATTTTATTTCAAATTTATTAGATCTGTTATTAAGTTTCTTTATTTGTTTTGTTGCTTTAGCCTGGTACGCTTAATTTTGTTCCATAACAGATTGTTGACGTCAAATGTTTAAAATCAGTATAGTATTTAAAAAAAAAATCAAAGTTAACTTTGTTTTTATTAAAAAAGGAAATATTGTATACTATATGTTAGCGTTTTCGACAGTTTCACAATAAATTTAATTAAAAAATTAAGTAAACCTTAAAATGATTTGAAAAATGAAACATTTATATTGTATTAAACAAAAATTATTTTGTTTTAATAGTCGTTTTTGTCTTTAGAAACTTTTATCGTTGCCAACAGACCACAGTGATCACAATTAAAAACAATTTAAGTTTAAATCCTGCCTCAGTTATTCAGAGACAAATATAGTGGACAATTATTACGCTCCCTAGTAAAGATTTCTCATTCATAGTAGTGTTTCCAAGAGGTAGAGAAGGGGCTTGTAAAGTAACCACATAAAGGCTGAATAGAAACTGGTTTCATATGAAGTAGAATATTTAAAAAAAAAACGAAAATCAACGTAATAAAACAAACAGCATTAATGGGGAACTTTAATGAACCACTTTAATGGACTCACTGCTCTAATCTAAAGCGCAGAATATATGTTTGAAGCGACGAGGTACGCCTTGATTACATCGGTAGAAATAATCCCAACGATGGATTTACCACATATTACTGTTCCGATTATTATTTGTAATCAATTTCTTGACTGAGCAACACTTGGCAAATTTTGATGAAGCTCAAAATTTGATGTATGTATTATTTCGGTTTTCCCTTACCGAATAAAAGCTAAAAACTTAGTTGTGAACCTAGTATAAATCAAATGTGATCATCTACCCTGTTGAACGGGCTAATATCATCTAACCTGTTGATCGGGCTAATATAATGATTAACTCGATTTAAATATGAATCTAAAGGAAGAACTAAGTAACAGTTTTATTGGAATCAATTAGTGATCCTTTAAAAAAAGGTTTAGTTTTTTGTCGTCTTTTTGGAAACCATATTAGGTTGTCGAAGGTACAAACTTCCATTTAAACATAAAATGCAGGGCTGTAAACCATGTAAAACTGTCAGTGGTTCGGTTCAGCGGTTCGCAATACTTTTATGCCACTGGTTCGGTGTCGACCTGTGTTTAAAATAAATTTAAGTCCAATACCAAAAATCTGCACCACCTTTTTAAATTAAGTTAAACAAGGAAAAACATTAACTTCGGCAGATCCGAAGCTCATACTCCCGCCTCACAAAACTTTATTTAGGTTATGTATGATCATCAGTGACGTAGATTATATTTCGCAAAGGGGTTGGGTGGGAAAACTTAAGTTGGGGCGCAAGTAAGATGCATATATGTAAAATTTTAAGCCAAAAATACAGATATAACAATAATTTACTTGAAAAATTAAAATAATGGACGGTGAGTTTGTATGGGGACTGTATGGTATAGTAACACGATCCTTGTCATAACAGTATTCATAGGATGTCTATTGCCAGTGGTTTTACTCAGATTGGAGTGGTTTTACTCAGATTGGAGTGAATATATTCATAAATAATAACTGTTTTCATAACAAAAAATCTAAAAAAAAGTGGAAAGTCTGAATGGGGAGCTTTACCTAAAAATGAGTGTGGCACATTGATTTTTACATACAAACTCCTTAGGACTAAAAAAATCTTAATTTTAAAATTTTAGGGTAATATCTTTAAAAATTTCCTAGTAAAAAGCATTGGAACAGCCGGTCGGGCGGACAGACAGACGGACATGGCTAAATCGATTCGTCTTGTCGAGCTGATCAATAATATATACGAGTATATTCTTAATGGGGTCTCCGATGCCGAACAATCATTTTTAAATAGGTATATTGACTATAATTTCTGATGAAAAATAAATAATAGCTTTTGGCGATGGGATTTCATTTGAACGAATTTCAAATAAAATAGATGCATGCCAAATAAAGAATACAAATAAAAAATATATTAGTCTTTTAACACTTCGGGGAACATAATTCCCCTTTTTACAATGATTTCTTGTTTCCTCCTCTCCTCTATGCTAAGCAAGGTCGAACTGTATTTTTAAATTCTAAAAAACCATGCATAAAATTTAGTTTCCAAGAAATGCTTTAATTAAAACTGCTTCAAAAAGAACATCTTCAATAAGCAAACTTGCGCTTCTTCTAATTTTACGCTCTATATTTCACTCTCTCTCCACAACAGCTACATCAACAAAAGCCAACTATAGCCGATCTCAAACGTGCAATTGCAAAGATCTCGCGTGCCGAACAAATACGCACAAACAGAGAGCGGCACGAAGACAAACTCAGAAGACGCCGGCAAAATAAAAATACGAAGAACAACGACGACGAAGACGAAGACGACGAAGAGAAGCAAGCGGTCGACTCTGACCGGCAGCAACACTTAAATTCCATGCAATGTTCCAGTGGCGAATTAGTCTGCTCAGAGAAACGCAACGGGCACAAGCATCGCGCATACGTTTCGTGGCGTTTTCTATGGCGCGTTTATACACTTTACAATGTGCAAACAAATTGTCCAATCGATGACGCTGATGGACGCATATTATTAACGGATTTAGGTATCGAGAACGCAAACACGCTTAAATTTTGTCATCGTGTTAAATATTTTGGACGTAAGCGTCAACCGTGAAAAATCTAAAGAAAGTTGTTGTTGTCCATGCGACTGCATTTCTTAATTTCAATGCTAGAAGCTAACAAAGTGTTAATGTACAAGCAACTAAAAAAATATTGCATTAAAAGTAAAAAAACGTAAGGAGTCAGCGGCAATAAATAGCAACAACCACAACAACAACAACAAAACCAGCAACATTTCTTTAAGCCAAAACCAAAGATGATACTTTTTGCTGCAAAAATGCTGTCATATAAATCAAAATCCGTTGTCTCATTTGCTGCAATTTTTAGCGCGTGTTGCCGTTTGCCACTGCTGCTGCTGTTGCTGCTGCTGCGTATTGACCTCATTTATGGCGCTTTCGAGGATGGCAACAATAACAATGTTAAAATAACACATCGCAGCTTAGAATTAACGCAAACCATAAACATGCAACGTCAGGAATATATGCAAAAACAATGTGAACTTATGGGTTATAGCAGACAAACGCTTGAGGATTTAACTGAGCTACAAATGGATCATATGATTGTCGATCATGAGCATAAATTATTATATTGTTATGTGCCGAAGGTAAGCTTTAAATGTATTTCAGGTTCAGCAGCAGGTTCATTGTACTTGCTTAAAGTTTGGAATTTCGATTTTAAATTTATTATACCTGTTAAACTAGTGTAAACAGGTATATTCAGTTTGTCGGAAAGTTTGTAACGCATTAAAGGAGGCATCGTAGACCCTATAAAGTATATATATTCTTGATCACCTCGACGAGACGAATCGATTTAGCCATGTCCGTCTGTCTGTCCGTCTGTCCGTCCGTCCGTCTGTCCGTCTGTCTGTGTGTTGCTGCGCGGTTTATTCGCTCAGTTTTAAAGATATTGGGCTGAAATTTTAAACTTTAGCTTTTCTAGGTCCTGTGTAGTTTCTATGTTAAAATCAATGTGCCACGCCCACTTTTAGATATGGCTCCCATAGAAAAGAATAACATTTTGTCAAGTTCTTATAAGAAAAAATTTATTTATAAAGCAAATGGCTTCAAATATGGTACAAATGCTTCGTATATTAAGCCAAATCTTCAGTTTAAATTGGTCTAAATCGGACCGCGAATTCCTAAATTTTTTAAGAATATATTTATTTTGTTTAGTATTTTGAAATAAAATTTAATACAAATGCTGCACACGAAGGTCTATCCATGTCAAATGTTGTGTAACAGGTATATGAGCTTCGGTCCAACCGAAGTTAACTTTTTTTCTTGTTTTAATTTAATTTTTTTTTTTTTTTTGTCTCTGTTCACTTTTTTTTTTGGAACTTCTCTTAGTAAAAATATTCAATTTCGTTTAGTTTCTTATTGCTGCTTTGCTTAGCATTAATTTTTTGTTGTTTTTTATACCCTGTACCCAAAGGGTAAAAGGGAGGGTATCTTATGTTTTTGGGAATGTATGTAACACACAGAAGGAGGCTATATAGACCCTATAAAGTATATATATTCTTGATCAGCATTGAAAGGGGATTCGAACTAGCTATGTCTATCCGTCCGTCTGTTATGAAAACGATTATCTCGGAGACTATAAGAGATAGAGCTTCCAAACGGGTTTTCTCTAACCCCATTTTAAGGGGTGTCCCCATACAAATCTACTCCAAAATGTTGGGGTCATGTTCTCTTATTCTAGGAAGTCTAAATTTGGTATAAATTACGCCTATGATAGTACCAATGAAATATTTTAATACGGGTAGGATCAGACAAATTTTTTTGGGTTAGTCCCCATACAAATATACCCCATTTTTCATAAGTTTTCATGAAGATCCAATACAATGGGGTATAGTACTAAGATAGGGCTGAACTTAAGGTGCATAAAGTTTGGGTACAGGGTATCTTGTAGTCGACTTCAGCGTTCTTCTTTATTTTTTTTGCTGGTGTCCATTACACACATTTTTACTTTTTAAATCACCGCAAATGCTTTTATTATTATTTTTTTTTTAGTTTTATTTTTGTTTCTTCTTGCTTCTGGCAGACATCTGTCAATCAGGCAACATTATTTGTAGCTTCTATAGTCCATTATATATATCACATCATGTTTGTCTGTATACCTTACGATTTAGTTATTCAAACATAATCAAAAGTGTGCTGCTGTCTGTTGAAACTTGTTTTATGCCGCTTTCCTGTATGGTTTTTTTTTTCTTCTTTTGATTCTTCGTTACAGCCAGTTTTTATACTTTTTTATTGATATAATTTTCCAAGTAGTCTGCCACATTGTAGCGTTTGTAGCTTTCACTGCGTCTTGCAGTGCAATTGAATGCAACAAGTTCAAGAAGTGGAAAAAGAAGTCGAAAGTGCAAATGTGTTTTGATTGAATTTTAATTGTTGTGTATATCCTGGTTGTTAAAGCTTTCTATTTGCGATGGGTGTTACTTTTCATACTTTTAATTTAAACTTGTATCTGTTGCATTTAAAAAAGTCAAGAGAATTGATTTGAAGCTTCACATTGTCTCCTTCCTAATGCTAACATAATAAAAGCATGGCTATTAGGGTGTCACTCCTCTTTTGCAGTGTTTCCATTCTTTTCCGAACAAATTTGAGACTCATAACAAAGCATTGCACTGTTCCAAAAAGCCACAGCATAATGAGTCTTTCTTGTGAGTTCTAGAAGACGTTGAATTTAGGAGTGTCAAGTATGTGTGTTTTCGGACTGTTTTAAGAGTTTGATACTATGAATCTAAGACTCCTATAAGACTCTTATGAGAGAACTTTTTCAAAATGCCTCAAATTAATGATGCAATTTCTTTATAATTTCATCATTTTAACACTTCTTCCTAAATATAATATTTGTGTTACTGTAAGCATTTGGAGAGCCATAAAAATAGCACTCCAAAATTATCACAATTAAAAATCTGTTGAGCGTCAATTTTATGAATGCTCAGAAAATATAGTAGTCCTAATTGAAGGTGTTTGGAAAGCTACAAAAATAAACTCTCCCAAGATCGTCCATTAGGATACTTTTCGGAGTCAAAATTATGAATTGAATCCGAAATTTATGAGTTAGAACTATTTAAATTCTTATTTTAGAATGCTCCGAAAATGGTTTGACGGAATAACTGCTGTGCCTCGTGAGATTTATACTAAAGTTGTCATGGCTTGGATATTAAATTCATCAGCCAGGGATCTCCTGAGTGAATGCAATTTCGAATGTAATTTCAAATGTGACAAGTATTTTTTTTTTTTGCCACATCATTTATTTTAAATCGTCATGAGTAATTGTTTCCTTATCGAGACCATGCTGATATGATGGGTATTTGATGTGAAAAATTCATAATTTCATAATTCTAGACCATTCCCCTGATACAAAAATAGATTTTAATGGAACACATGACGACAGAAATTTAATCTTAACTAAAATTCCAAAGCCAACACACAAAACGACGTTTACTGACCGATCACTGTATTAGTATTTATCAGGCATAGGTCACAGCTGTTCTCGTTAATCAAGAGATCGTTGAGGTTACTTGTTAATTTTGAAGGCTTGTTGCAAAAAAAAAAATCATGCTATATGATAAGATTCTAAAAAAAATATTATAAGACATTCGCAATCTATTGTTAATCCATAGGCTTTAACATTTGTACGAATGTTCTCTTAGTTTTTCAGAATTATTCCACAATTATGGTATTAAAGCATATGCAATAATGATTCATTTTAAAAATATTGCAAATATTTGTAAAAGATAGTTGAAAATTTCTTTAAAAATATTGCAAATATTTGTAAAAGATAGTTGTAAAATTCTTCGAATTTCAGCAAAAATTTCGCTTGTCTGTCATAGACATTTTTCATGAATTATGAATGGAAAACATTTGAATCATTTTGTTGCTAACTTGAAATTTATTGATTTGTGATAAGAACTGAAAATAATTCAGAAGTTTGAACTGAAGACGAGTCTTGGAACCAAAATGCAACGTTAAAGATCGGTTGTAAGCTTTTCGTGTTTTTTTTTCTCCCTGTTGCCTGCAAAATATATTGTTGTGGATGGGGCTATTTTGAAATATGCTGCAAACCGGTTTTGGATCGAACCACGGCGTTTTTGGGTGTTTGCTCTGAACCGTTAACCGAACCAGTTCTTCTGAAAGATAATGATTTTGAACCAAAAACCAAACCACATTAGCGGCAAAAATTGTTCGGTTCGAACTGGTTCTCCATTTCTTTCAAATATCTTTGGATTAAAAATTATAATTTTTAAAAATTTATTTCAGTGAGAATTTTGCTTGTGATTATGTCGAAAATGGTAAAAATGTTAATAAAAATTCTCGTAAACGTAATAATATTAAAACCAATAGATAGGTGTACGCTGCAAATTTAAAGTGGTCCTCTTCCGATCGTTTATCTAAGTGTATCTCAGCAAATAAAAAAAAATATTAAGTATTTGCTCTAAGTTCGCCGTGTGACCATTAGAGGAAAATCAATCCATCTGAAAGTCACGTTGGGATCGATGAAGAGCGCTGAATACAATGACTTTTCCAGAATCAATAAGGGGACTTTTTGTTTAAATCATGGAACACGTAACGCCATCTATTGAACGTTGATAACATTAGAAAGGTACAGGTCTCAACTTTCAAACTCAGCCAACTTCTTGTAAATTGGTCGCAGTAAAAAATTCCTCGCTTTTTAAGAAATGTTCTTGAATACCTGTCTGTTGAATGGCTGGAATATCATCGTAAAACGCTCCTTTCATGTCAGTTTTCAGTTTAGGGAACAGAAAATAGTCGCATGGTAATAGTTTAGGAGAATACGAAGGATGGTCGATGACACAAATCGGTTTTTTTTCAATTTCTCGAAAATTTTTGAAAAATTCATCAAAAATGCACGTATTTTTAAGACACAAGCACATAACATACTGTCCTTAAAAAGCTGTGTAAGTGTAAGTAACACAGCTCAAGATTGCTGAATTTTTACGCAATTACAAATATTATACCTACTTCTGTTCTGTAAAAAATAGTTGCTCATATAAACTAGGCAACATTTTATTTACTTGAACCATTTGAACCGAACCGAACCATGGTTCGACACAGACTAAACACTGGTTCGTGAACAGTAGTTCAAAGGCATAGAGACCCACTGCCAATTTTTGAGTGGTTTGCAGACTGTTTTAATGAACGTATCTTGCCTACAATATATTATTATAGGACTATTCTGTACATTTTGGATGGGGCTATTCTGCACAGGACTTTTACATGCAGGACTTTACATAATACATATTTCATACTATGTGTTACGACCAGTGATACCAATTTATTCTTTTTTTCTCTCTCTCTTTTTCGCACACACGCATGCTGTACTGTTATTATTTTCTGTACAGTCAGTTATCATGTGAGAGAGTGAAAGAGGAAAAAGGCTAAACTGACCTCACTTTTAATAAAAAAAAAATTAATAAATTCAAATAATTTTCACAATTTTAAACAAATTAATTAATTTCATTTCAAATAATGACTTATTTATTAAATCGTAACAGCAATTAAACTAAACAGCTTTCATATAAATTATTTAAGTGCGCTGTTCTAAGTCCAAAAACAACAGCAAATAAAATTGTTTCCAACTTTAGACCTTGAATAATTCTACAACGTTAAATAGAAAAATATTTTAATTTTCTGCATTGCATTATTTTAAAATTATTACTTACAAAACTTTAATTGCCAGAGACTGCAATTATTTATTTATTTATTATTATTTTTTTTTTTTTTTTTTGTTTTGTAAAGCCGACAAATATTTCAACACAGAACATTAACAACAAACAAAATAAACCATAAATTGTTAAATAATTACTTTTAAAAAGATTTATTTGCACGTTATTTACTTGAAAAAAACATTTTTGTATTTGATTTACAATGTACAAAAATGCATTTTGTTTACAGCAATTTGCATTTAAATAATTAATTTGTTAAATAAAAAAAAAAAAACATAAAACGTAAACCGACAACAAAATCGTAATACGTAAAGTAGCTAACTTTTGGGGTCAACACCTTGACGTGACGTTGTAGAATCGAGTAGTTTATTTATTTATTTATAAAATTATTAAGTGTGAGACGCATTGATAAGCAATGAGATAGATCTAAACTTAAATCGAACCATTTTTTATATTTGTGACGTAAATTTTCCCGATTTAATTTTAAATATTTTAGATTAGAAATTTTATTTTAATAATTAAATTAATTCCAAAATTTCCCATTTAAATAATTTAAATAATCCTAAATTTGCTGTTGATAAGCATTTGAATAACTTTTAGAGTATACCGCAATAGATAATGCAATAGAAATCTTCAAGTTTAATTTTTAAAAATCCAACCTGAGTGTCTGTTAAACAAATACAGAAAAATATTCAAGAGTTTATATATTTTGTTTGTTTAATGTTATAGAATTCAACCAAAATTAAATTATTGCATAAAATATATGATTAGAAAGTCAAGTTCTTGATTAGATTAGATCATTGTTTTAACAATCAATTTGTATTGAAGATATATTATCATAGGAACTACTTTTATTTTGCGAGTGCTGACTCAATTGTACTTTAAACCATAGAAATACATACGTGATATATACAAAAATAGTAATTACCAAAAAAAGAAAAGAAATTGATATTTGATTTTGTTATAATAATAAATTTAATTTATATTTGGAAAGTATTCTTTATAGTTTTAACAATTACCCATGGGCTAATCTAAAAAAAGTTCAACCAATAAAACGAATTTGATGTTGTTTTAACAAAATTTTAGTGTTTTACCTGGGTGATTTTAAAGATGAGAAGCACGCTCTTCCGTATTTTGGTAGACGGAGACAAAACTGCATCTATCATCTGCAGAATACTCCTTTCCGCATGGACCGAAGGGTCTAAACTTATGTGTCCATGGATATTAGGAGCAAGAAAACTTGGACATCTGAAGATGAATATAAATTAAAACCATACACCATCAAGTGATACACAGACGGGTCTTCCTACGACGAAGGTGCCGGTTTAGTTGTAGCTGGCCGAAGAACAAAACTTTGGAAATCCTTAGGAAAATGCACTAGCATCTTCCAGGCAGAGATCTGTGCAATAATTCACTGTGCACAGATCAATATTGACAGGAATTGCTACAACTGTGATATAGCAATACTATCGGACATCCAAGCAGCCCTAAAGGTGCTAAACTCCGATATAGTAAAGTTCAATCTAGTACATGAAATTATATTCACCTTAAGTGTATTAGGACAACGCAACATGAGACATTACGAAATGGAAAGGAAACTGACCAGGGACGAACACTAGTTTTTAGACAAGACATGCGACACGCCAAGTAACTAATAGAAGGACTCAATTCTAAGGTCACCTAAGCTTTGCTTGAGCGGAGCAAAACCCATCTAAGGAAAATAGCGCTATTTACGGGTCACGTAAGACTGAGGAAACACCTGCATAAATGGGGTTGTAGCAATTTCTCCGGAGTGCATATTCTCTGGTAGTATGGAAGAGACACCCATTCACATTTTATCGGAATGTGAAGCTACAGCCAGAAGCAGTATGTTAGTGTTAGGAGGATACTCACTCTGCATAAAGCAGGTTAGGAATATTGTGCCCATGCAGATAATTAGATTTATACAAGGTTTAGGGTTAGAGAGAGAAATCTAATCAGTGAGGGCTTACAATATGCCTTTTGGGTAGCAATATAAATTAAAACTCATGGAATATAATTACAGTTCATGTGATCTATTATATTCTTGATCAGCATCGGTCCGTTCTTCTATCGTATAAAACCGATAATATCGGAGAATAAAAATTCCATTCAGGAGGTAATATTTCTGGAAGTCATTTATATCAACATTTTTTTTCACACAACTTTACCATAATTTTTTTTGATTTTTATCTGAAACCTTTTTTTACTTTTTGTTACTTGTAAGCCTAGAAACACCGAATTCGGTATAGATTTCACCTAAGATAATCTCTAGAAATTAACACAATCTGGCTTGAATCATTTACATAGCTGCCATACTACTCTACTCCAAGCTATACAGTTTTTGTATAAATCAAAATTTCATTACTTATTTTAAAAATTATCTAAAAAATTTAATATTTTTATTTTCGAGAATGTCAGGACTAAACAAGACACCAAGATGCCCGAAGATGTTTAAATAATCTCGATCCGCTTCATCCCTGCATTTTTTCACTCCCAAATAAATTTTGGGCAAAAATTGATATTGAACAAGTAAACAATTCGTTTTCATTTAGTTTATTTCGAGAAGCAATCAATTTAAAAATATTTTTTTTTGGTTCAAGTTCCGAAACATAAATAGAACCCCTCGTAGAATATGCAGTAGTACATAGTATGTATATATTTAAGTTTACTTACTATGTAGTACAGTAAACAATCCAGTGGCATACTAAAGCTATTAATAATATTTTTTCTCTAAATAAAATTTTCATTTGTGGTTTTTTTTTTTCTATTTTGTTTATTTTAACTGCGGAAATTGTTATAAATTATTTCTGGTAAGATTTCATTTTTTTGTTTTCTTTAAGTTTGACCTGAATGGTTTATGCGTATAAAAAATTTTTTAATCGCATTAATTTATTGGCTTTCAGAATTTATGCTTTTTCACTTTGAACATTTTTGGCTACTGCAACTTATCACAAATATTGTAAAATTTTATCAATGAAATTAAATTAATCGAAAAACTATTTTCTATAACGATCAAAAAAATATTTCGTCACACACGAAGCTAACTTATCGCACTTCCCTTCCGATAGCTCTTCTAATTAACTTCATTTCAATTTACACTCTTGGTGGTGGCTTTTTCTAAGACGGTAAATTACTTTTATATCGTTTGCAACATGTGCCTTCCTTTTATTTTATATTGTACACTGCATTCATAGTGAAAAGGGGTCTATTGAGTTTGGGTAAATTTATGTAACAGCGTGAAAGCGGTATGGCGATTGCATAGTTTATAAATTAAACTGTTTCACTATCTCATTTGAATTCTCAAACTTTATACAATCCTAACCAAAATTTATCAATATTTTTTATTTTTACTAAATCTTTTTTCTCGGTTCCGAGAATTACGAAAATTTCAATACACGGTTTTTTTCGGTCCAAACTAAGTTATGGTTTATTTCTACAATCTATAAAAAAATTCTATAATGTAAACCAATCCATAAAACTTTAAACTTAAATCACACTGGAATTCACAAATTTAATTTTTTCCATTCCATTCCATATACAAGTCTAATCCTAATTTGTTCAATACTTAACATAGAAACACCAAGTTCGGTGATTCTTGTGATAATGTAAAGAAAACACACCAATCTGAATAAAATCAGCCTCCATAAAAGTTTTGGATTTTTTATAAGAAACCCTTTTCCGGGATTAAATATTGGTTTTGTTTCCACCGGAAATTTTGAATTTTTTTCCCGATACAATCGTATATTGGAATTGTTCTGCGGATTTCGGTGTTCCGGGGATCATAGCATTTTGGAGTTTTTTTTCCCTCTCTCAATTTTAGAGTTTTTTTTTTAATCTTGAAATATTATGATCACATATAGAGTAGAATCTGGTTACTACGACGGCCAAGGGACCGACGATTTTCACGTCCTTATTTCCGTACATCGCACTTACCAAAGGAAGTAGTTCCATACAAGCTTGTATGGGGACCAACAAAGCCATCCATTTTGGTCTTTGTAACCGGTCCGTCGCTAAAAGCTGAGTCGTTATGACCTGATTCTACTGTATATGTATATATTGGATAAATGAAGAATATCTTGTAGTCAAGTTAACTCAATTGCAGCGTTCTTTCTTGTTTGTGTTTTAAAAAGTCATAAAGAAATTTTTAATGCCTTCACTGCATAACTTTTAACCATTTTAAATGTTATAAAATGTTTCTTTTATTTTTTTTTATTTTTTTATGTTAGCAATCACATATCAAGTTTTTTAAAAATTTCGTTGTTGTATTACAATATTTTTTATATTGTAGTTTTTTTTTAATGTAGCCGCTTACGTGTATCTCAAATACTACTTTATATTTTGACGTAGTTGTCATTGTGACATTCATTTTTTGCTACTTTGAACCTTTAATGTGTTTAAATATGGTTCACTATGAAAATGTTTGCTGTTTTTAGCAAAATTAAACATTTTGTGTTGCGTTGTGTTTCTTTTTTATAAAGATTTTTGCTAAATTAACATTATTTTTATTTGTTTGTTATTTTATTCAAATAAAATTAAATGGTGAAAGTAAATATTTGACAGCAAATAGTTTTACTTTCATAAATGAAAATAAATGTTTTTTTTGTAAAAATCCAGATTACATGCTCTTTACTTTAACTTTATAGTGAAGTAAACCTACCACGCCCATAAAACCAAATATGACGCATTTCTAAGCAGAACTATTAAAAAGGTTTTTTTTTTTAGAAAAAATGTTGCACAGTCAATGTTCATATAATTAGGAACACTTTGAATAAACTGACAAGCATTTTTTAAAAAAGGTCTGACCGTGTTTCAGCGGCCTCACTGAATTTGAATTTGCTATCCATTTTATTCCATCCATTCCAAATATATCAATGTCCGTCTGTCCAACCACTTTAGAAAGCCGAAATTTAAGTGGTTTTTGTGACTTTTCCGGAAGCAGTGGAGCTAGTGGCTTATGTCCATCGACGATCCTAATTAGAGTTGACTGCTTGCGAACACCTGGAGGTCGCAGTTTTGATAGTCACATATTTTTGTAAGAATATGAACCTAATTTTGACCAAAAGAGTAGAAAACTTAATGTTTTGGAGGTGTTACAATTATACGGAGCTACAATTTCCGCAAGTTGAAAAAAATCGTTCTCGAAAAACGCATTTGAAAAAAGTACACTTTGGCACTGAATCGACCGATGTTTAGGTTAGTGTTCATATCTTCGAAACTAATTGGAATTTCGATTTCGGCGTATTTTTGAATAGTTGTGGTTTCCCCCTTAAATCTGACTTAAAAGAATTTCTTTCCTTCAAAAAAAATAAAGAACAATATTTTCTCGGACTATCTTCATTTTTGGCATCTAAAATAAATATTTGAATAGCATTTTTTTTTTTTTTTTAATAATAATTTCGAAAATACTTATTAATATTGTATGGGCTCTATAAACTTTCGCGGTCCGTTCTAATCCAAATTGATACGAAATTATTACCTATATTTAAAATAAATAGCCTCGAATAAAAATTCCGAAAAAGCGTTTGGTTTACATGGGAGTTTTATTTTAAAGTAGTTTTCATACTTGTAACAAAGAATAAATTTTAGTTTCGAATTTAAGCTCAATAGCTTCAAAACTAAGTGAATAAATCTTGTAAAAATAAACAGACAGACGAACGTGGCTAAAACGATACGTCTCGTCGAGCTGATTTAGAATATATATAATTTATAGGGACATCGATAACACCTTTAATGCGTTGCAAATTTTTCGGCAAACACATAATACGTGTTTAAAAAAAGTGTACTTAATTACATCTTCATCACTGTATGACGAAACCTATCAAGTGAGTCAAATTTGATGTATTTGTTCATGTATGGTAAAAAAATATATTATTTTTATCTACTTTAAAACTTATCTTTCAATTATTTTGAAAGTAATCAATTCCTACGACTGCAATCACACCATACTTTTAAAAGTTATGTCAGATGTAGCAATCATTTCTAAAAAAAAATAAAAAAACCACAAAGTTTACTCATATTTCCGTACTAAAGAAACGATCGCAATTAAAAGGAAACACTAGAATCTTATATAGACTAATTCTCAGCATGTTTTTGTTGTTGTAGACATAAATCACCCTTTTAATAGAACAATTAAATCAAACATGTCGAGATTCTATGAATTATTTACTTTAAGCAAGAAAACGCTTTGTGGCAACTATTAAAAAATAAACTAAATTATTTCTTCTCTCTTCGAAACAGGTTGCCTGTACCAATTGGAAACGTGTACTTATGTTACTCACTGGTCAATGGCAGAATGGTACTGATCCATTACAGATACCCGGTTCTCTGGCACATTCCGTTGGCATGTTTACAAAATTCTATTCGCTCACCGATGAAGAACGTACACAAGTCATGACAGATTATACACGCTTCGTACTTGTTCGACATCCATTCGAACGTCTTTTATCGGCATATCGCAACAAGCTTGAAGGTGATACGCCCAGTGCGCGTTATTTTCAGTCGCGTGTAGGTCGTCAAATTGTACGTGAATTACGTCCGGGCGCAACAAATCATTCGTTAGACTATGGCGACGATGTAAATTTTGGTGAATTTGTACAATATCTGCTAACGCCAGAAGTGAGTCTAACGAATCAATCGTCTTACAATGAGCACTGGGAACCCATAGCGAAGCTGTGTAATCCATGCGTTATGAAGTATAATGTTGTTGGTGAGTAACATGACGAATATTATTTAGTATCGAAATAATCTTTCTTTCTTTTTAGGTAAATATGAAACTTTACTTGATGATTCCGCGCTTGCGCTTTATTTAGCCGGCGCACATAATCTAACATTCCCGACTGGTCATAAACCGTCCAGCACGCGTGCCAATTTACGCGCTTATTTTGATCCGTTGCCAATTGGCGCTATACGACGTCTTTATGAAATCTATGAGGATGATTTTCGACTTTTTGATTATGGATTGGATGATGTGTTAGGCTTCGAATTTGGTTGAAATATATGCGCCACTAACCTTAATTTATATACGTAATATTTTAATATTGATTTTGTTTATGCTATGCATGACGCTTTCCATGTTTGTGATTATAGAAATATAAGTTAGTGTTATACAAAGAGTTGTTGCTTAGTTTAAAATTGTTTAGCTACGATTGTAAAATGTTTAACTTAAAAATTTATTGTAAGAAAAATATATAATTTATACCATGACACAATGTAATGTTTCGAATTAAAGCTCTGGAATGATTATTTATATTCATATAAAAAAAACTAAAATTAAACTAGTCTGTTCTGTATTTCGATGCGTTTTGAATAAGTAAAACGAGTGAATTTCGAATTAGTTGTCAATTTCGAACTTTTATTAAAACATTTTGTAATCGATTTATTTACCTTAAAAAATCAGCTTGTCAATTGCCACCATTTCTAATTTCGAATTAAAAAACGAATAATTTACATCGGAATCTAAAATACGTTCACCTAAAATTTTGATCTTAACCGAAATAAAGTACAGTGCAATAAAATAATAAATAAATAAAAAGAAAAAAATTGCTATGCCAGCGGCTTTGCTTTAGTTTATCAAAGAAATTTTGTTAAAAGTATACCGGAACAACTAGGGAAATAAGCATATCTCCGCATCACTTTCCAACTTAAATCTCCACCTTTCTTAAAAATTCTACGTCCAAGTCTGTTTTTAACCCGGTTCCATCTAACTTTATTCAATCAGTACCATTCGATATTAAAGCCGCCTGGAATCCGACTGAGATGTAAGACAAAACAAAATAAATTAAACAATTATTTAAAATCCGAAACAAATACAACTAAAAAAAAATACAATTATATAAAAAGCATAATTGGCAATGCTGCAACAGATTTAAACTTATTGTGAATTATAAATACTGTCAAAGATAGAAGAAATAGTACATAGCTCGCACGTATAAGTTTTATTTGTTTTAAGAAACAGTTTGAAGCTAGTCAAAATGTTTGTTTTACTAAATTTCGAAACTAAATTCGTGGTTGAAATAAAAAGAATTTTATATTTAAATTGCTAAATCGAAGTATTCGATCTTTTAGATAAACTTCTGCTAAACTCAAATTCGTTTCCGGCACAGAGAAATACGTCATAATAAAAAAAACGGGCGTTCAAATAATCAAATATTTTCAATATGAAACGCAGACTATTAGATGCGAGCTTTTGCTGGAACTAACTTTCTTACAGACTCAGAAACTAAGCCTAATAGACACTTTAGAACAGTCGAAAGAATAGGGAAACCCGGTAATTCCAAATGTTTTTAAAAAACCTTGCCTTTTTGATGGAAGGCACATAATATTCTGTGTAATAATATCAAAAGTATTTTAACAGAACAATAAAAGTTTAATAAAATTTATATTTCAATAATACCTATCCGAATTCCGTGCGATCGGTAAGGGTAAGTTTAATAAATTCTAATTAATTTGAATATTAATTCTAATAATAATTAAATTGAAATAAATTAATTCAATAAAGCTAAATTTACATATATATTGCATTACGGAAAACAATATTTACTTCATTGAATTTTAAAAATAGCAATAATAATTGCATAACGATAAGTAAATGTCCGATTAAAATATATATATTTTTTTTTTAAATTTCAAATTAACCTTTGGTTGGCAACACTTATCAACGGTTTTTATTATGCACTGAGGCAAGATCACTCTCTCTCTTTAAATGCTTAAAAAATATCAATATGTATATATAAAAATAGATGTTTGTATGTATGTAAGTACATATATATGTATAGAGGAACTTTTTATATGCATCGAAAAAGTTAGTCCGAATTGGTCGAAATTAAACAATTTAAAAATAAATGTGTTTTTAAGCAATTAAAAGATCATAAGACAAAATTTATTAAATAAGAAAAAATGGAAGGAAAAGAATTTTCGAATAAAAATAGCCGTAGCTCGAGGCACGTTCCTTAACTTTAAACCTTGCACCAATTCCTATCCCAAACTTTATTACTTAACCTAACCTCGTAATTTAAAATTACGGGAAAAACAAGTTTTAGGGATTGCGTAAAATAGATCAGAGTTGATGAATAGTTCATATTTAAAAAGGAACATACTATGAAATGACACCGTTCAAGATCCAATCTTATTCCAGATTTAGAGATGTGAATGGGAAATGTGGTACTGTGTCGACTGAAACTATGACCTATTTGGAAAACTTTTCTTCAAAATAACAAACGAGAATAGGAAATAAAATAGAACTTAAAAAATTTAGTCAGCAATGATATTTTTTTGAATATCTGAATCCAAATCCAAATACATATTAAATGACCTCTCTGGTTCGCCGTACATGACATGACTTCTTTTTTGTGTGGCTGTGTTACAAGTGGCTTAGGTAAAATTTGGAGAAGGGAAAGCTTGGACCGACAGACAGACATGGCCATGCTAATCAAGAATATACAAACATTCTGACAAACTGAATATATCCTTTTCCCATTATGTAAGGCGGGTATAATAAAGTTTTTTTTTCGCATTTCTTAAGAAGCTTGTCATTTTTATACCCTGTACCCGAAAGGAATAAGGGTATAATAGGTAGAATATAGTCCCTATAGAGAATATTTATTCTTGAAAGGAGAGCACATATATTTATGTCTGTCTGTCGGTCGGATTATCTAGGAGACTATAAAAGATTGAGCCAACATATTTGGAACTTAGACTTTTCTAAACATTTAAGTGATCACTTTCAAATGGTATTTCGATAGCCTCATTTTAAACCATTGCAGCGTTCTTTCTTGTTAGACTTAACTCTCACAAATTGCGAAAGAATCAGTTATTTTGATATGTTTTAAAACATTTGTACATATCAATCCATGGTTCACTCATTTACATCGAGAGAAAATATTGCGTGGGTAATTTAGAAAAAAAGAAACATACTTTTGCATAAAATTCATAGCGGGCAATGCCGGCTAAACCTTTTAGCACCTACTCATATAAACAAACATACAATTAGGTATGTTTGTCTCTGTATTAATGTACATACAGACATATCTTTTTCATTTAATATAATGTATGCTCTCGCATTGCTGGCGCCTTTAAATAAATTTTAATTAATACGCATTTAGTGAGCAGCGTAAACAGCGATAGACAGCGATACTTCACGTCAACCATAATAAAGTCCCGTGCCTGTAGATTTGCGCATTTTATAATTATCAAAATATAAACTAAAATTTTGTTTTGTCATTTATCAGAAGAGAAACATAAAAACAAGCTGACGAAACATTAACATTAAAAATGCGCACCATAAAACAAGCCCCCGGCAAGATAAAAATCTTTGCCAAGCGGAAAGAAAAAATATTTCAATTCAAAATCTATGCTTTTTTTTGCTCACTTTTGCAAATATTGAAGGTCAAAAACCAAAAGACTGAAGAGAAACAAACAAACCACTTGCCTTGTAGTTAGTCATTGACTTTATTGTTATTTTGCTTTGTTTTTAATTCAATTTCAATTTGTTTTTTTTTATTTTTGCTTTGCATCAAATAACTCTTTGAGCGATACAGATACGGATAGATGCGCGTTGTGACTCGTATTTCGAAAATATGTAATTTGATATTGTTTATAAAATAAAAAAAAATAATAATAATAATAAAAAACGATTGCTACAGGCTAAATATTCAAGAAGTCCATTTGCTGCTTCCAGTCTGCAATTTTGGCATATTTACTCATTGTAACGTTGCTTAATCGTTCTGTATTTCTTGAGCGAGTAAAGCGCCTCCACCTGTTTATGACGTAAAATAAAATTTAATTTAATGCACAGTCGAACACTTCCGCCTTTCACCACCTGGCGCGGTGGCGGCGACTAATTACTCACCTCTTTGGCTAAGTAACGTCCCTGCGCTAGCAAAGCCCCAATTTTCTTTGGATCTGTTTCATTTTTATTCTTTAAGAATGCATCTCGTATTTGTTGACGAAATTTTTGAGGACCATTTAGGCCGGGATACTCACGGCCGAGGTACTGCAACTGCATCGGAAAAAAATGTGAAAAATGTTATGGAATGTTAAAATGTGTGTGTTTTTTTTTATCTCAACACCTGCCGCCGCATGTTTTATTTTCGTAATGTTTTTTCTTATTAAAAATAAAACTTACGTGCTTATAAAGATGTATAACTTTGGAACGCAGCTCTGACATCACCAGTAATCAGTAGATTTTTATTTGAGATTGATTTTTTTTTAATTCTACTAAATGCACTCAACACACACTGCGAATATTTTTATTCAAGACTCTGCTTCCTCTTTTTTATGTAATTTCACAACCGCTACCGCTGCTACATTAAAACTGACAATCACTGAAGGAGGGTTTTTTTTAGCAATGCTTCTTCTTATTGGCTTTTGTTATGCGCAGATCAGCTGTTTTACTTTTTGTTGACACGCTGCGCGGTAAATTGCTTTATTTAAATTTAAAAAAAGCTGTTTTATTTTACTACGTTTAAGAAATATATTTCTTAGTTTCATTTTTATTCAGAAGTCTGTTTATAGCGAAATCATATATAATAATAATCATCTAAGGTTACTTAGTTATGTGAAATAAGTACATGTGGCTCTAAAACTGTCAAAGATAAAATTATAAGAAGGTGTAGTATTTCGCATCTCTCTCTCATATTTTGGCAAAAAGATATCCAACAAAAAGCTGTATACAAGGAGGATTTCCCTGCCCATAGGCAAATGTGACCTAGACTATTACTGAAAATAACCAAGATGGAAATGTGCAACCGAGACAAAAAATTAATTTGAAATGATATACATTTTGTGTAGGCTTGTGTGGGTGTTGAACTTTTAAATGGAAATGGTGAAAGTGTTTGACGTTAGTGAACTCATTCAGCAGACGGACAAAGCTATTTCGATGGAGCTTGTAATGCTGGTTAAAAATACACATATGTATATTCATTATAAAGTCTGTACTGCCTCCTGCGTGTTCAGATATTTTTTAAACATAATACACTTGGCCCTCGCTTAACACGGACTCTTTTAGCACGAACTCGGTCTTACACAGTTACAAATTTGCTCCCATCCCCCTTTTAACACGCTCAAAACCTCTTTCTTACACGAATACAAAATATCGATATATATTTTTTTTGCTGTCGATTAACGCGAAAGTGCTTTTTTGCTTGCGTCATACGCATGGGGTGCTTGTCGAAAAAGGGGAATCCCACATTTGATATGTGAAATGTACGCGTATTTTAGTAGGTGCAAAAAACTTGAGCTGTGCAGACGCGTAAATAAAAAGTCAAAGATTTTGTGGTAAATAAAAAGGAGGTACAGCTTGATTAAATTAAAAAGTGAATACATAATTAAGATAAATAAATTTCAGCTTTTACAATGGCAGAAAAAAACAACAGAGCTACTTTAAAACGAAAAGTCATTTCTATAGAACAAAAAATACAAATTCTAAACCGCTTAGACAATGGACAAACTGCCACGGAAATTGCCAGAAGCCTTGATTTAAATGAGGCAACAGTTCGCACTATCAAAAAGAATGCAACTGAAATACGACGTGCAGCAAGCATTGGGTCATCCATATCTACAAAATTTACCAGTAGAGCCCGTGCACCAATTTTGGAAAAAATGGAAAGGGCACTTAGCATTTGGATTGACGATAGCTACGAAAAAAGATCCCTTTAAGCCAGCGGATCATTCAGGAAAAGGCACTCAGGATTTATGGACTGCTCGAGCAAAATGGAGAGCCCTCTTCCAGCATAGATTTCGTTGCCAGTAATGGATGGTTTGAGAAATTTAAAAAAAAGGTTCTCCATTCATAGCCTCAAATTTAAGGGCGAAGCGGCATCGGCCGATGATGGAGCTGCTACCACATACCCAGAAGAGATTCAGGGGTTCATTAAAGAAGAGGGATTCCTGCCCGACCAGGTTTTCAATGCGGATGAAACTGGACTTTGCTGGAAAAAAATGCCAAATCGAACTTTTTTATCAAAGAATGAAAAAGTAGCTCCCGGCTTTAAGGCACAAGATTTGCAAGAGTTCGAAGATGAAGAAATTAATGACGAATCATTGCTTGAGATTGCTGTGAATGAAGCAAACAATGCGAAATCAGATGACAGCAGCTCTGAAGAAACCGACCCGATTAGTTTAACGATAGAAAAACTCCAAGAAGGATTCGCATATGCTAGCAGCTTGGAATCGTGCTTCTTAAATTCAGATCCGGTCATCGAACGACGACTTAAGTTTAAGAGAGAGTTGGCAAAAATACTTTTGCCTTATAAGGAGTGCTATGAAGAAGCTTTAAAAGCCACCAAACAATCGAAAATGACTGATTTTTTTGATAAGGAGCCACCAAAAAAGAAAACATGTTGAAACATACTGGCTTTAACTATAAATGCCACCAAATGCATTTCAAATTTGATATGAACTGAAACATATGATCTCTTTACTTTTTTAACATTTTTAAGTTTCTATAACATGTTTAACATGTTAATTAATTATATGAAGAACCTTTTTTTATTTAATAAGAACTTTTAATTTGGAAAATATGAATGTTATGCATTTATTAAAGGCATATACATAATAACTTTTGGTTAATTTTGAACAAATGTATAAAACCTTAATAAAAACAGACCAAACTTGAATAATAAAAAAATTGTTTTCTGCCAATTTTGAATTTTGAGAACGTAACCCCTTATTTTGTACTGAATCCATGTTTCGCTTAACACGATTTCGCTTAACACGAGGATTTCTAGGAACGTAACCCCCGTGTTAAGCGAGGGCCAAGTGTATACCATTTTATTCTTCGATTGCAGGGTATTAAAAATTTAACGTAATTTATTATTAAAGGTTGAAAAAAGGTTGGGATGCATGGGAAAATAATGAGGAACGAAGTTCCTTTGGTATGTGTACTGTTTAGCAGGCGTGACGAGATGGAGGTCAATGAAGCAGAGACAGGAGTAAATGAAGGCGAAAAATGATTATTGTATGGGAAAAGTCGAAAATCGACTTAATGAGTAAACTAATGCATTGTTTTTTGGCTCTCTAATTATACTTGCATTATTGTCTTTCAAATGAAACTGGTTTGGGCCTCATCGGTTGGATGGTTTCAAAGTCCATAGTGGACATAGAAACATTACTATTTTATAATTATAGATTTCATTGAATTTTAAAAAAAATTTGCAAACAACCAACAGAAAATTTGAGTGGCATCCCTGATAAAGGCTTCTACGTGTGAAGAGTTAATACAGAAAAATATTAATAATAAAAACTTACTATTTTTTTCAATCATGGAGCCAAAATTTCCAAATACCAGCATTTCCTTCTTTCGTTTATAAACCAGCACAAAGCGGGTATGTTTTCTGCAGGATTCTACTCATAAAAAAAATTGCTTT
The DNA here is from genome assembly GCA_018903435.1 of Leucophenga varia. Classification (NCBI taxonomy): domain Eukaryota; kingdom Metazoa; phylum Arthropoda; class Insecta; order Diptera; family Drosophilidae; genus Leucophenga; species Leucophenga varia. The sequence goes on from JAEIFJ010000029.1 coordinate 385,418, forward strand.
TCAGAAGTCCTTTTATTTTTTTATTACAAGAAAACGTATCCTACCGTAAAAGCATTGAAGCTGAGCACACACAAAAAAATTGTACTAATCGAAAACGTAACAAAGACGCGAAATGTAAATTCTGCCTCCATCTGATCAGCAAAATCATTCAATGCAGCATTACGTTTTATTATCTCGATCAACTTTTGTCTATATTGTACTGCCATATTCGAATAATTGCGTTCTTTGATTAAATCTTGTGCAGCATTTTGTATATCTTGTCTCAACATTAGATAACGTCCATTGAGATGCATCATAAATTCGCCCAGAAGATATGTTTCGCCAAAAACCGTTAAAGTGATTATGATGTCTAACCAAAAATTTGTATCCAATAATGGTAAATAGACTTAAAGTGGAAATTTTTTTCTTTAGAAATTAAATGAATAATAGTTGGTACCGAAATAAATATCGTAACTAACAGACTCAAAATATACATCAAACAAATTATGCGTGTTGGCCGCAATTGGCTGAAGATTTTCTTATGGTGAAACGATGATTCCGTTTTCGAAATAAAAATTTCAGCATAGAACTTTTTAAAATTGATTTAAATTTTGTATTTTTATGCCATGCTAATTGGAATATACGTAAACTTAGCTCAATTAATAATAAAAATGACTGTAATCCGGACAGCCATCTGCCAATATTTGAGATATTTGTGCGCATATAACGAAAGCCTGCATCAAAATGCTGCAGAAAAATTAAAAATCCAAGCGCAAGAAAAAAGCGTTCCCCGAAAAGTTCTAATTCTTTAACATTATCCTCGAGTGGCCAGCAGATGTGATTAAAGCGCCTGTACAGAGCTATTGGCCAAGTCAAAGGCACTAATTTTCCGTTCGAAAAACGCGGTTGATAACGCATTGCTACACAACACTTCTTTACCAATAAAACTAAACGTTAAGTCATGGGATTTAAGGTATTTATATAATTTTTATTGCTTCATTTTTCTTTGATGTACAAAGTGTTTAGATAATTACAAGTCAACAAGTTTAAAGTTTGTAACGTTTAAATATGTAAAATGTTATTACTTTCAAAAATTAATTGGTTTCCATATTGAACATGGAAGCGTGGGGGTAGTGCCCGAATGTTTTGTACGTTTAGCCAATTAACATGGGTAAAACCAACTTACTTGGTCCGTTCCACTAAAGTGCGTTTCTTTAGGCTCTGGAGGCGTACAATCCCGAGTACCTAAATAAAAATTACCTCTTGATTTACCAAGGCTCGTAGGTGAAGATTTCTCCCGAATGTTCAATATAAACCAGAGCAGTGGGGAGAGTACCTTGATGGTTATTGGAGGTAAAAAAGGCTTGCCTAGTATCTACTTGAAAGTAAGAAGGACTATCTTCGAAATGATTAGGCTGTTCACTTGCATGAGATGTGTAGGAAGTTTCTTGAGACTTGTGATTGCTTTTTAATGGACTACCATCGGGCGCGAAAAGCTTAGTGTGATGCTGCTTTTAGAAAATGCACACGAGAATTTGCTTTTACAATCTTTGCGTTGGTGCGAATACGCAAGACAATTATTCTGCTACGAATTCACTCCACTGTTTAGCCGTCCAAGCTTTGAATTTCGTGTAGTTTCTGAGAGAGTGTTTATTGTGGCAGGCGTTGCAGCGAGAAGAAAATGTTTCAGTCGAAAATGTGTGTGCTCTGGGTTCTGAACTTTTTGAAGTAAATACGAATCTTTGTCCAGTTGAGGATGTTTGAGCCTTCACCTTGGGCCTCATACAGTTTACTCTCTCGACTACCTCGAATCTGACGGTAAGAAATTCATCTAATTGGGTCCACTTAGGTAGTTCAGATACACAAGTATGGGATCCCATCCACCTTCGTCGATATCGTGAGATTTCAACATTACCAAGCAATCAGTGAAGGTAGATTGTATTTTTTGAATTGCTGCACTACTTGTCAATTGAGCAGGGGGAACACTAAATAGAGCTTTTAGTTACGCGTCATTAAGAATTCGTTTATTCTCAAATCTTGATTTGAGTGCCTCCCAGGCGAGAGGAAAATTTTCATCACATAGCTTGTATCGTGTTTATTTCTCAAATGAAATAGTTTCTGAGCATGGGTCAATGCAGGGTGGTTTCTATAAATGGCAATGAACATCTCTCAGAATAATGGCCAAGATTCATATGTTCCATAGAACGGTTCGCAGTCACACGCTCTAACTTTTATCGGTTGTGAACATACAAAGTTCTTGTCGGATCTTGAGTCTTCACTACGTGCAGTTCCCTTGTGCGTCTGTGCTTACTTGGGTTTTCGTTTCAGTTGAAATAGCTTCATCGGAGGAAACTATTATCTCTGCGTATTCACTTGCTAATCTTTCCCAAAGCTCTGCGAGATTCATCATCTCGACTTCTGCTTGGGCTTCATTGAGGTCTTTGATTGGGGCCATACATGAGTCAAGGGCTCTTAACTCTTTTCTTTCAGAAAAGTATATGTTATTTGTGCCTGTTGAAAAGGTTTTTAAATTTATGCCATCTATTTTAAATAATTTTTTATTCAGTTGTGAAAGTGTGTAGTGATTGTGAAATTCTTATTGTTAGCTGCAATCAAAACAAGGCACAAGGCTTTGCTGACGGTCTAGTTAATTGAGTTGAGAAATGTAAAATATGAATAGGCACCTTGTAGTATCTGTAGAAAAAAATGTTAAAAATAAATCGTTGAATATATATTCACAATATTTTAATTAGTTATTTTTGAACCTTTAAAACTGTCTGCAAGGTAATGCGAAAATATTTTAGTCCTGTGACATTAAAAGGTTTTGCATTGATTTCGATGGCCATCACAATGAACTTCATAAGGCGTACATTTTCATATGAGTTCGTTGAGTGATAAACAATTTGCTCCCAAAGGCTTTCGTAATACATCGTACTGAGTTCATTTGTCTGCAAAAGTCAATTTAAAAAGATTCAAAATTAAAGAAAAAAAAAAAAATAAAATGTGCAATTGCAGCTCATGTTGGTGTCATTTTACTTTTTGATTCAGCGTAACCAAAAATTGTTGTGGTTAGTATGAAAACTTACAAAAAAAAAGCACTTCAAAATACCTGTTTTGTTCTGATTGCAGCGAGACTAAAATATGTTAAGTCTACCATACAAATTTACAAAAATGAAAAAAATTATTTTATGGGAAAAGACGAAAATCGACTTTATGAGTAAACTAATGCATTGTTTTTGTGCTCTATAATTACACTTGCATCATGGCCTTTTGAATGAAACCTGTTTGGTCCTCATCGGTTGGATGGATTCAAAGTGCATAGCGGACATATAAACATTGCTATCTTATATATATAGATTTCATTGAATTTAAGAAGACATTTGCAAACAACCAAAAGAAAATTTGTGTGACACCCCTGATAGAGGCTTCTAGGTGTGAAGAGTTAATACAGAAAAATATTAATAAGATTAACTTACTGTTTTTTCAATAATGGAGCCCAAATTTCCAAATGCAATCATTTCCAGAACTTTCGTTATAAACCAGCACAAAGCGGGTATGTTTTCTGCAGGATTCTACTCATAAAAAAATTGCTTTACAGAAGTCCTTTTATTTTATTATGACAAGAAAACGTATCTTACCTTAAAAGCATTGAAGCTGAGCACACACAATACAATTGTACTAATCGAAAACGTAACAAAGACGCGAAATGTAAATTCTGCCTCCATCTGATCAGCAAAATCATTCAATGCAGCATTACGTTTTATTATCTCGATCAACTTTTGTCTAAATTGTGCTGCCATATTCGAATAATTGCGTTCTTTGATTAAATCTTGTGCAGCATTTTGTACATCTTGTCTCAACATTAGATAACGTCCATTGAGATGCATCAAAAATTCGCCCAGAAGATATGCTTCGCCAAAAATCGTTGAAATGGTTATGATGCCCATCCAATAATGTGTTGCCAATAATGGCAAATAGATGTAAAGTGGTTTGATATTAAATGGATATGTTATATCATAAAGTAAATTTTTTTCTTTATAAATTAAATTTAAAGTTAGTACCAAAATAACTACCGTAAATACAGTTAAAATATACATGAAACAAATTATGCGCGTTGGCCGCAATTGGCTGAAGATTTTCTTATGGTGAAACGATGATTCCGTTTTCGAAATAAAAATTTCAGCATAGAACTTTTTTAAAATTGATTTAAATTTTGTATTTTTATGCCATGCTAATTGGAATATACGTAAACTTAGCTCAATTAATAATAAAAATGACTGTAATCCGTACAGCCATCTGCCAATATTTGAGATATTTGTGCGCAGATAACGAAAGCCTGCATCAAAATGCTGCAGAAAAAATTAAAAATCCAAACGCAAGAAAAAAGCGTTCCCCGAAAAGTTCTAATTCTTTAACATTATCCTCGAGTGGCCAGCAGATGTGATTAAAGCGCCTGTACAGAGCTATTGGCCAAGTCAAAGGCACTAATTTTCCGTTCGAAAAACGCGGTTGATAACGCATTGCTACACAACACTTCTTTACCAATAAAACTAAACGTTAAGTCATGGGATTTAAGGTATTTATATAATTTTTATTGCTTCATTTTTCTTTGATGTACAAAGTGTTTAGATAATTACAAGTCAACAAGTTTAAAGTTTGTAACGTTTAAATATGTAAAATGTTATTACTTTCAAAAGTTAATTGGTTTCCATATTGAACATGGGAGCGTGGGGGTAGCGCCCGAATGTTTTGTACGATTTGCCAAGTAACACATGGTGAATTTAATGCACTGCCCCTCAGATTGCAGATGGCAGAGTTCACTTACGACAAGTGAATTGCAATTAAAAACTAATTACAAACACAAAGTCTCTTTAGTTCCCAAATGTTTATTGACCACTTTTCGGTGGATAAAATGATTTACAAATATTTGACGCGAAGCGTAAGGTTATGATTTGATAATCGTTGTGTAACTAATACCAGATTAGATTTATAATAATTATTAGCATAAAGCGCTCGTTAAAAAGTAACGAGTTCAAAATATAAACAACTGTTTTTTTGCTTTTCTTTTGGCCTCCCGTTGTTTAACTCCCTTTTTTAAAAAAAAAAGGTTTGGTTTTATAACCTAATTAAAAAAAAAAAATACATATTAATACGGATTACCTTATATGTTAACAGCGTTACTAAGGTACACACCTTGTTTTATTATATGCTCAAAAAAAAAAAATTTTTTATAATAAACAAAATCAGCTGTTTTAACTCGAACGCTAACGCTAAAACGCAATGGAAACACCGATCTGCGTTTTTCGATAAATTGTTAACGCGATAACAAAACGCGGCTCAGTGGAAATGCGGCATAAAAGAACCGATTACGGCACAAACAAAGCCGTTGTTTTTAAAATATGTTTAGACTAATATACATAGAAAGTAGCGAAATAGCGGAACGCTTTTAAGAGCAGCGGATGGTCCCCGACTCTCATGCACCTTTTTCTTCGTTAACTGATGCAGCAGGCTGTGGTGGATATCCCCACATTGCTTGCAGACAGCCTTGGAATAAGTGTGATGTAGCTAGGCAGCTTTGGCAATAGCCTAAGTGCTGAACAGCTAGACGCAATTTTCTGCAAAAATGCAGGGAGTGGCTTTCCTGACAAAGTCGGCACTTTCTCCAGTTACTGTAGGGGAAAAAGACAGAAAATATACATCGGATATGGTATAAGTGAGGGCTTCTAAAATTGTCATATTTAAGGTTTTTGTTTAGAGAAAGAGAAGAAAAATATGAGTGTAAAGAATTAATTTTATGTGTGTGATTTGGGTATGAGTGTATATATTTTTATGTGTAGAAAGTTGGGGAATTATTTAATGGGAAGCACACAGAGTTTTACTATGGATCGAGTAATGACTCCATTCTTTGTACGCAGATCCGCGACACGACTTATCCCATTAGGATCAAGTATTGCGTTGATAACTCGTCCCAAGCGCCATTCAGTGGGGGCAATTGTTTATCCTTTATGACAACTAATTTGTCCTTCTCAATGTTCCTTTGTAACGTTTGTGAAGCTCTAAGAGATATTCTTGCTTCAATCTTCGAGCGAATTGATGCTGCATAGCTTTAATTTTTTCCCAACGATTACCGAGAGAGATATCTTCATTATCAGGTTCTGGGATTGCAACCATCAGAAGACCTCTTAGAAAGTAACTGGCGGTCAGTGGAAGTATATCAGATGGGTTTTCACTCAAAGGTGATAGAGATTGGGAGTTAAGTACAGCTTTGATCCACGCTAAGAGTTTTAAAAATTCTCCATAGGTGAAAATATGTCAACCTGCTACTATTTTTAAGTGCGTTTTAAAACTTTCCACAGCCGCTTCCCAGAGACCACCAATGTGAGGAGCGGATGGTGTGATAAAGAATCAGTGATCAGTTTACTTACAGTACAGAGATAAATTTTTAAAAATATATAAGACAACATGGGCGAAACTTCATGACTGGTATGGCAAGAACAAGATAGATAACATTGGTTTATTTTCTCCTTTTAAATATATTAATTATAAAATAAAGAATGTAAAAAAAATAATATTGTGTTTTAAATAAAAGTAATTAAACGAATATCTTTTTATTTTTTAATGAAAAGAAAATTTATTAAGTATTTCATGATAAAAATGATTCTATATTTTTTATACCTGTTACACTAGTGTATACAGGCATATTCAGTTTGTCGGAAAGTTTGTAAAGCATTAAAGGAGGCATCGTAGACCCTATAAAGTATATATATTCTTCATCACCTGGACGAGACGAATCGATTTAGCCATGTCTGTCTGTCCGTCTGTCTGTGTGTTGCTGCGCGGTTTTAAAAATATTGGGCTGAAATTTTAAACTTAAGCTTTTCTAGGTCCTGTGTACTTTCTATGTTAAAATCAATGTGCCACGCCCACTTTTAGATATTGCTCCCATAGAAAAGAATAACATTTTGTTAAGTTCTTAAAAGAAAAAAAATTATTTATAAAGCAAATGGCTTTAAATGTGGTACAAATGCTTCGTATATTAAGCCAAATCTTCAGTTTAAAATTGGTCCAAATCGGACCGCGAATTCCTAAATTTTTAAGAATATATTTAATTTGTTTAGTATTTTTGAAATAAAATTTAATACAAATGCTGCACACGAAGGTCTATCCACGTCAAATGTTGTGTAACAGGTATATAGTATAAACTTCAATCCAACCGAAGTTAACTTTTTTTCTTGTTAAAATTAATATGTATTTGTCAATAATTCATATTAATAGACATTTTATATCAGGGACCGTAAAATATGAATATTTTTTATTTTTCAAATAAAAAAATCACCCAAGTAATTTGCGGCTTCTGTGTTAGAGTTTTCATTAATAGTATTGCATAACCTTGTAATGGGCCTCAAAGCTACCATGTGCTAAAAAACATTTTTTTGAGCTTTTTTGTATGTCATAATTCGCCGTAAAAGCCCTACCATATTTTGGAATCGCTACAATCAAAAAAAAAAAAAAGTTCAAATTTTTTATTAATCAGTCTCAATTGCATTTTAATATGGGTCACAAACGTAATTCTATTCTACTCAATTTTTTTTTTAAAGGCAACCCACGCAACAATAACATCATCTTTTTAAAATTATTTTTGTAATTAACATTCAAATGCTCACACAATATATTGTATGAACAACAGAAGATCAATAATAGCAACATTATAAAAAATCATTCTGCTATAATTTAAAAACATGAGCTAACGCAAAACCCAGCGTTATTTATTAGGTTTTTCAATAATATTAGGGAAAAGTCTAACACTGAAGCCGTAAATTACTTTTGAGTTTTATTTTGATAAAAACAAAAAAAAAAAATAATAATAAAAAACGAAGTTCCTTTGGCATGTGTACTGTTTAGCAGGCATGACGAGATGGAGGTCAATGAAGGAGAGATAGGAGTAAATGAAGGCAGAAAATGATTTACAACAACAATAATTTACAACATTTATACAAAAATGATTTTTACTTATTTATTCTAGGTATATAAATCTAATCAGTTCATTCAATCATAGTGACAATTGGCTTATGGTAACTAAAGTAAGATACAAACATTTGAGATTCAATTTTGTTTAAGTATCTTGAAAAAACTGCATCAATAGTCGTATTGAATCTTGTTGTAGACATTGTTGGGTCGTTATTAATTTTCAAATCAAATTCTCTGATTTTTTATCAGAAAAGTTGATGTTAAAATCACCTGCCAAAATTAGGGGAATTTCATACAAATTTTTATAATATGTCCGAAAAAGTGCCTAATAGCACAAACGATAGGAAGGATTACAATATTTACAATAATGGGTGAAAAAGACAACCTTTACATAAGAACATAAATTGCACCAGTACAACTCAGATCTGAAGGGTAGGTCCAGGGGGTGAGTTCTTTTGAGCCGCCTTGAATGTTGGCTGTTGTCAAGCAAGTTTATTGCCAACTGGTTACTGTGTTGCTTCAGTCTGGAGATGTAGCGGGTTCCGAATTTCAGTTCCCACAGATGCTACGTCTATGTCTCTGTGGATGACGAAGTTCTTGACTTTAATCGTATGGAGCAGCTTGCTCTGGAATCGCTGCAGGATTTGGATGTTAGACTCAGCTGCCGTTCCTTAGAGTTGGATGCCATAGCTCCAAATGGGTTTAAGCAGCGCTTTGTAGTGCAGCACTTTGTTGTGATGGCTCAGCTCAGATCTCCTGCCGAGCTAACTTTAGGTTTACTGCTTCCTTTTGGCCTTAAGGTGATTGCCAAAACATTAAAGATTTTCTAAAATACAATAAATGACTTTTAAATTTCTAACTGAAAGAAATCAGTGGAAAAAACGTGTAAAAGGGCTCTTTTTTTTTGTAAATTCTAAACGTGATTGTATTAATTATACATCGTTGTGAATGACAAAAAAAAAAGGTCATTCAGCTGTCAAATGATTTTGGCAATTGCACGCAGCGGCCGGCAATTGATCCGAAATAATTGGTAAGTTTAGTGCAAAAGAAAAAAAAATGTGTCGCAACATTGCAAAATATAAATTATTTTTATTTGTTTGCAGTCTGCGCACATTTTCTACAACAAACGCCATGGCGAGCGAAGTAGAAAAGGCACAAGGTGCTGCACCAGCGGAAGATACTATTTTCGGCAAAATTTTACGCAAAGAAATTCCATGCGATTTTATCTACGAAGACGACAAGGTAAATGTGACGCACTTTGCACTTTTATCTTAAAGCATTATTAACTCATGTAAATATTTATTTTAAATTTTATAGTGCGTTGCTTTTCACGATATCAGCAAGCAAGCGCCAACTCATTTCTTGGTGATACCGCGTAAACCAATTGTGCAACTCTCCAAGGCTGAGGATGAAGATGAGGCGCTACTGGGACATTTGATGCTTGTCGGACGCAAAGTGGCCAAAGATTTGGGTCTCGAGAAAGGCTATCGTGTTGTCATCAATAATGGACAAGATGGCGCACAGTCCGTCTATCATTTGCATTTGCATTTCCTTGGCGGACGCCAAATGCAATGGCCACCAGGCTAAGTAGTAGAAAAAAAAAAAAATAAACTATGTGAAACAATTTGATTGAATCAAATGCAACTATTGCTTTAATGCTTTATTAAAAAATAATTGAAGAGATATATTTTTTTTTTCTAGTTTCGATTTAGTCATTTTTTTACAACCGTACAACATATTCAAACGCAGCGCATCGTTATCCGTAATACCGACACGTTGTCCCAATTCGCTGGACGAGGTATACAAGGGTATAATCGTTTCATTACCATTCTTCGAATACGCTGTCGCCGGATAATGCATAACGCTGCGATAATCGTATTTAATGCCTAAAGGCACTTTAAAATTTGAATGTAAAACGAAGTTTTTCTCTTGTCCTTCAGCTATGTTATCCTTTAGTACGCGTACATAATGATCACGATTTGGCGCACTATGCTGATGATATATGCCAAGCGTATGCAATAATTCATGTTGTATGGTACCCATGCGAAAGCATCCAGCGCCTACTTTATCCATGCGTAAATTTAACATTTGCTTATGATTCATATAGCCAAAATGTGAGTAACAGCCACGTTTGTTTGCGGTTATTTGCACGAAGTTAGTTGTTGCCTGTGTTGCTGGATAAAAACGTATACAGGTTGCGGCTTCTATTAAACGCATTGCCTTATGTATCTGATTGGAATGTGGCTGATCTGTAAAAGTTTTACATATTATAGCAATACAAACGCCATAATTATTTGTTTGTACTTACCGATTGCTTTATGAAGTTTATAGTAAACTATGGCATTTGGCCAAAGCGTTGCTAATAAATGTGATATATTCTTATATCTTCCAATAATTATATCACCTTCAAAGAAACCACCACTAAATTCTGGATCTTCTTCCTCATCGAATTCGGTATTGTTTCTTAAAAAAAGGCTCATCGATTTTTTGTTCTTCTGACATTATAGCGGAAATGCTTAAATCATCTAAATCTGTCATTTGTATGCTACGAAATAATGTACAACACATAAAGATCTTTAGTAGCGTTTGCATTTTGCACTGTTCAAAACAGTTTTGGGCTACAACTGAATTAAGCACAGTTGTATGGGAAATCTATATGCGTTTAATTTTTAAATAACGCAACAAATTGATTCGTTTATATCATATTAAAGTTCACGTAATTTTTCTATTTCATTTCAGTAATATGCATTTGGGAACCATGATAGACCCTATAGTGAATAGATTTAATCATGTACATCTAGCTGCTGCATAATATAATTATAGAAGGTGTAGTATTCCTCCACTGTCTCTTTACATTTTGCTCATGGAGAAATAGCTATCATTATCAGTGCTGCCAAATTAGCTTTTTAACCGTCAAATCTGGCTCTTTTGAAAAACCGAAGGCTGGAAAAATTTGTAAACAGCGGGAAGCGGAAATTCTGGCTTTTTTTAAGTTGCCACTATTTGCATTAAAGTGTAAAAATTTGGCAACCGCATAATTATTTTTTTTTTATCAATATTGGCCCAATGTCACCACTAGATTAAGCAAACTATCATCTCTGGGGAATAATTTTTACGCAATGCCAAAAGAATATAACCGAAATTGCTGAGATGCTTGGCTGAAGAGCGAAGAATTCAAGGCTTGGATTCACAAAGTTGATACGGACGAACATAAAGTTTACTGTAGCTAATGCAAAGTTACTATCACAGCCAAGTTAAGTGATTTGCAAAAAAGTACACGCATTAAGTGGACACAGACAATAAAATAGACTTTGTCACTTAAACTGTCTAAACTATGGAGCAGGAAGCAGCGCTCTGTCTTTTAACGCTGAGCATACAGCAATGGCACAAATTGATCGTTTGAGCCGTTTGTGCAGTAAATCTTTTGAAGGTGGATCTGCAGGGCGATTAATGCTAGATGTCCGGCGTCATGTATTCAGCATTACTGTAATAAAAAATTTATGAGACATTTTTTTAAAGCTTTTTTTTGGCCTTTTTGCGGACATTTTTTAGATCTTTTTTCCTTGTCTTCAATTCAAAAATGATCTTTAATCCACTATTGTACTGTCTTTCTTTGCATCATTAAATATTTCAACTCAGCTGTGTGCCGTAAAAAGTAAGAGAGAGACAACCAATACAATGGGTCGACAATAGAAAGAGACAGAGTTATAATATGCCACCTTCTATTTATTTCACCATGATTGTGCTTACATATTTTTGTGAATTTTATTTGGTATGAACAAAAACTGTGGTGAAAAGAGTACAGGAAATATGTTTATATCATTTTAGCCTTCTTCAAATAGGAGAATGTCGTCAAATACAATATACAAATCCAACATATAAAAATGTTTTATTTTATTTGTCACCATCCAAATTTAAATTGACTCTTCTTATTAAATAATTCTTATTGAACTATCGAATGGATTTCCTCTCTTGATGTCAATGCAAATATATTCATCCTGAACGAATCTTTCTAACTTTGAGTTGCTCTTGATAAATAAAAATTCAGTCTATAATAAATAGTCTCATTAAAAACTGAATTTTTAAGTCAAACTTATCCATTCGTAAATTTTTTTAATTTGTTTGGTAGTCTCTGGCCTTTTTTTTCTAACGAATTCACTCTGGTGAAACCCTACTGTACTTGAAAAGAAAGGTGTATGCTTTTGTAATACTCCTCTAAATCTAAATATCAAAAGTTTAATTGGCATTAAATTTTTCAAAAAAACGATTCGTTGCATTAAATTGAAAATGTTACAGCGAGTTACTGCTTCAACGCTTTTAAAACCTAGTTTAGTATTAATCCATAATGAATATCGTACTATATTTTTTTATTTCAATAATATTTATACAATGCTACAGTACCACAGAACCTTTTCCTAATTCAAATTCAAACGAAGCAATAAATGAAATTCCTACGGAAGATACAGATCAAGATGCAGAAGAAGAAGCGGATTATTTTGAGGGTGATATGAGATTTGATGATGATGACGAGAAAATTACGCCCAGAAATGTTATAGCGACAGAATCTAGACGCTGGCCAAATGGCATAGTTTACTATAATATCGATAGCGATTTCGGTAAGTGGAAAAAAATAAAACAATTCTTTATAAAAAATAATTATTTCCTATAATTTATAGAACAAAAATTTTCGGATTACATACACGGTGCCATGCGTCACATTGAAAAAAGTATCTTGCATACGTTTCTTTCCGGTTATAATTGGTGAAGTATTTAGCTTTGTCAATATTATGCCAACTAAGGATGGCTGTTCGTCTCACGTCGGCTATTTGGGTAAAATTCAAGAATTAAAATTAAAAGTACAAAAAACTTGATCAGGGTTGCTTTCGTAATGGCACCTTACAACATGAATTATTGCATACACTCGGCATGCATCATCAGCAAAGCTGTTTGGAATCGTGACGAGTACTTACATATTTATAATGAAAATATTAAAGCTGGAAAACATGCACAATTTCAAAAGTATAATTCGAGTTATGTAAGTAGTTTGGGCCTGACATATGATTATTATAGTGTCATGCATTATCAGGCAACGGCTTTCTCCGAAAAATAAAACAATAACAATTGAACCGATTTATGCATCGCTTAAAGATATTGGACAGCGTATCGCTATGAGTGAATTAGATATAAAAAAATTGAATATTATGTACGATTGTAAGAAACCAATGTATGACAATAATAGTTAAAATTTATTTAAATTTGATTTTTAAAAGTGTTGCAATATTTCGCTATTTAAATGAAAAGATTATATAGCTATAAACTAGAATAATTTTAAATTTCACAGCAAATTATAAAAATATTAAGTATCAAAAAGGTAGAAATGCAGAATAGTCGAAAATTATGTAGACAGTTCTGCAATTCGACTCGTTTTGAGAAAGTAAAACGTGTCGATTTCGAAGTTAGGTGTTCTCCATTTCGTTGGAGTTTGAATTGTTTTTTAAATCGTTTTCATTTCGAAAATATTTATTTATTGATTTGTT